>CAHIKZ030000683.1:317500-567500 GCA_903632075.3 Acanthosepion pharaonis | reverse complement strand
AAACAAACAAACAAACAATCGTCCATGAACAGACACACCTACGTTATACTATAGTGAAACTGTAAGATGACCTGTGTCCTTAAGTGCCTTTCTTTATTGTTCTGGTCTAATAACAGATTTGACAATTTTATTTGAATATTGTCCGCTGAAGACGGAATGTTTCTTTTTTGAACGAAACAAGAAAAAAATATCATAACTCAATAAAAACATGTTTAAGATTCTATAAAAAAAAACAGCTGGTGTCATCTTTGATAAGTATAAAAACATAAGCGCTGGAGTTTATCGATAAATACGAACTAGCTAGAGAGAGATGCAAAGAGACACACTGCTGGATATAATCATCACCTTTAGTCTGCCACATGCCATTTATTGTTAGGTATTAGTGAGAGCCAACTGTCTCCTAATACACGTCTCATGCACGTGTATACCTCAGACAGCCAGATAAACGTCAATTAATAATTAACGTCCTTGTCATCAGCAGGTTTCTTGAAAGCCAGAAGGATGAAATTAGAAACAAAGAAATAAATACAAACATAAAACGAGTCTGAATAACAAAATAAATAAAAAAAGAAAAGAAGAAATATGACAAATGAGTAGAACGATGAATATAACTGAGAAATCGATGCTTTAAATGGTAACAAGAAGTTTGCTGACAGGAATATATTATAAAGTTTACAATAATAAGTCTACATAAAAGAAGAAACTTGCATGAAGTTATAATATAACACAATATTAGAAGAGTTAACAGGGGGTGAAAAGGATTCTATATGTCAACAGCAAAAAATAAATGTATATAAAAGTGGGTCCCTTAAATAAATGAGTAAATTATATGATATTAAAAAAAAGACCAATTCTTGGAGAAAAAGGTTAAGAAATTACATACCGGCGATACTATCGCTTGGGACTAGAGTTAAAAGGATAAGAAAGTAGGAACTGTGTGCTTTAACCTTTAGTATATTGTACCGATTCCTGCAATTAGTAAGGGCGTGGTCAGGGCGTGGTCAAAACGGTGAAAAATCTAAAATCGACTTATGATCGGATGCAAACGGGTACTGACTACGACAACTGCTGAGTTCATTTTGCTTTTTGAAATATAGTGAGTTCGATTTTTGCTGAGTCCCTAAATATTATGGCCTTGTTCCAGTCTAAATAAATAAACATCTACACAGTGTGAATTTCTATAAGTAGTCTTTAAAGCTAAAACATTTTTTCGATTTTTTTTTATTTCTTGCACTCAAATACATAGAAAATGAATCAACGGTTTTTTTTCCAGCAAAGTCTAGCTTTATTTTCCAATTTCATTATCCGTCATTTGCCGGAAGTAAATTATTGCTTTTTTCTTCATTATTTATTAGCGTTCGGCGAATAACGTTGAGTCCGCATCATCGACGGTTGTGTCTCTGCTGTGGAATGTCGATGTATCAAATATCATACGAGCTGTACGATGCTAATGGCTTGTGATTGGTTGCTGCATGTGTGACGTGTAATCGGAACATTTCTTCCCTTATTTCATTGTTTCTCTCTTTGTCTATACTAGATATTTTCTCATGCTTTCGTTCTTTCTTTCTTTTAATGTCTTTATCTACTTTTCTCTTTCGTTCATTTTCTTTTCAACCTTTTGATTCTCTCATTTAATCTATACACTATGTCGGATCTTGTAAGTTCCACAATAAAAGTGCTTATTAACCAACCGTTGTTGGTAAAAGTTTCTGAATTTTCGAATATAGAGCGAATTTTCGAATATTGAGCGGATTTTCGAATGTAGAGCAGATTTTCTTAATATGTATAGTGTTAAGTAAACTACTATAAGCATTTAGAAATTAATTAGAAATGTTACAACGAATGCAAAAGTTTTGTGATGTACGGTGGCCGTCAATAATTAAGTATAACTCAAGACTTCAATGTTGAATAATTTAGCCGCAAATAAATACTTAACAAGAACAAAGATGTAAAAGTCAACCAAAGATAATTAACCATTTCAGTGAATACCTTGTTAGTAGCGCGGATCGGCTTAATGTCCGGTAAATCCTAAATCAAAACCCAAATCATCGACGCACAATAATTCACACTAATTCGACTGGATAGTTCCACTCAATAATCACTCAATAATCACTGCAGTCAGTAGCCTGACACCGCTATTTATACACCTGGCGGAAAACATATATTTACTATTCCAGATTGTCATACTCGCACCTCGGTGTCGGTAGTTACTCTTTTTTTTCATATATGACACCCCCACTTTTTGAGATGACATTTCTGGAGTCTATATCTCTTCAGTTTCGGTTTAATATTCAAATGTTCCGTTGCTGTTCTTTTTCTTTTACTGTACCTTGTTGGTTTAAAAAGTGAGATTAAATCCACTTGAAGCTGGTTGATACAAACACATTATTAGCGTAGCATGCCTGAAAGAGCGGTTAGGTACCAATTCTCGTTTAGCGACTATGTAGTGAAAACGGAACCCGGTCGTTAAGTAAGAAGTGCCGTATTTATTTGATAAATATAGCATCTGAATTTCAGATGACCTATAATACTTATTATAACCAAAGTTTCTGGCACAACAGTCTATGGAAGAATAAAGACTGTGCTACACGAGTTGTTTGAAAATTCAAGATTCGAAATTATCTTTTAATTGGTTTCGAAGTTCGATCATTGGTAATGATAATTTCTAAACAGCATTAGTTAACTATTTTAGAAGTGTAATATTATACTAAGTTTAATTCTTATGCGTTACTCTATAAGGCTTTGTGTCAGACTTAAGTTAAAGCGATATTTAAAACTAGGCTCTTTCTTATTGTGCAACTGACTATTCTTTATCCATCATCTCTATCCCCAACTTTAGTTGTTCAACCCAGTTTCATAAAAAGACAAAAAGCTACATAATTCAACTTATCATTAGAATTCTAATAAATGAACCGCTGATTAAAATTAGACTAAGATTTAAGAAAGTGGCTTTGATCAAGGCACTCGAACAAGAAATATCATCTTTATGATGATAATGCTCTCAAAGCAAACAATACAAATACAGAAAGATCTATACCAATAACTTACCGAAAAGCGTTTCAAAAAGACAAAAAGACCTATTTAAAATGCTATCATGGAAAGACGTTAAAATATTCAGCAAATTTAACTGGGAAGAAACTGTTGGATGCAGAAACAAAAAATTCAGGAAGTACACAAAATAGAAATGTGATTAAAAACGGATGCCTTTTCTTCTGGTATAATCTTTTCGAAATTTGATAGACAATATTGGTGCCATTTTCCCATGTGACGATGCACAGTTTTGGCGAACAGAAATAAAGTCCTCCTCCTCCTCCTCCAGACAAAAAATCGTCAGCATTGATTGACAGAAATAGTATTGTCATTAATCAAAACAATGTCCAGCTTTGCTAAACAGAATATTGTCATCTTCCGGGATCACAATAAGCAGCTTTCACAAAAAAAGAAAAACAATGTCATTTTCCGGTGGAACAGTGCAGAAATTTCACAATGTCCTCTTTCAGCATGACATTGCAGAATTGACAAAAGGAAATGGTATCACATTCCAAAAGGACATGAAAAGATTCGACAAAGAAAATGGCTAGCATCTTTCAGTAAGACAATACACAACTTTAATATGGTGCATGTTCGAACAGAATGGTGAAGGATGAGTTCTTATGGTCCTTGTGTCAATTATTAGAATGGATGAGTCGTGAATCAAACTAGCTCAGATCGGGATAGTTACTGATGACCACTCGGCCTTGTGCTAAAAGCATTGTATTTTGCTTACTAAACACAACATCGGTAAAGAGAAATTATGCGATATCCCAGCAGGGACATACGCAGATTTAGCAGCTTGAAATTGTGTCAGCTTCCGACATGACAATGCAATGTTTTGGCAAACAGAAATTGTATATACCAGCTATACAAGCATGAAATGTTATAATTTGGCAAAAAGAAACGGTATCATCTTTCAGCATGACAATGCACAGCTTTGACAAACATAAATGTCGTATCATCTTGCAGAGGATGATTATTGCTAGAGAAATAGTGTTATATTCAATATAATGACAGTTCAAAAGGCCTTCATTCAAAAGGCCTTCATTCTGAAGAGGCTTCATTTCAAATAGCCTTCATTCAAAAGAGGCTTTATTTCAAATAGCCTTCATTCAAAAGAGGCTTTCATTCAAAAGGCCTTCATTCTAAAGAGGCTTTATTTCAAATAGCCTTCATTCAAAAGAGGCTTTCATTCAAAAGGCCTTCATTCAAAATAGGCTTTATTTCAAAGAGCCTTCATTCAAAAGAGGCTTTCATTCAAAAGGCCTTCATTCAAAAGAGGCTTTATTTCAAATAGCCTTCATTCAAAAAGAGGCTTTATTTCAAATAGCCTTCATTCAAAAGGTGGACTCATTCAAAAGGCCTTCATTCAAAAGAGGCTTTATTTCAAATAGCCTTCATTCAAAAGAGGCTTTCATTCAAATATATATTCATTCTGAAGAGGCTTTATTTCAAATAGACTTCATTCAAAAGAGGCTTTCATTCAAAAGGCCTTCATTCAAAAGAGGCTTTATTTCAAATAGCCTTCATTCAAAAGAGGCTTTATTTCAAATAGCCTTCATTCAAAAGAGGCTTTCATTCAAAAGGCCTTCATTCTGAAGAGGCTTTATTTCAAATAGCCTTCATTCAAAAGAGGCTTTCATTCAAAAGGCCTTCATTCTGCAGAGGCTTTATTTCAAATAGCCTTCATTCAAAAGAGGCTTTCATTCAAAAGGCCTTCATTCTGAAGAGGCTTTATTTCAAATAGCCTTCATTCAAAAGAGGCTTTCATTCAAAAGGCCTTCATTCAAAAGAGGCCTTCATTCAAAACAGGCTTTCATTCAAAAGGCCTTCATTCAAAAGGCCTTCATTCAAAAGAGGCCTTCATTCAAAACAGGCTTTCATTCAAAAGGCCTTCATTCAAAAGAGGCCTTCATTCAAAACAGGCTTTCATTCAAAAGGCCTTCATTCAAAACAGGCTTTCATTCAAAAGGCCTTCATTCTGAAGAGGCTTTATTTCAAATAGCTTTCATTCAAAAGAGGCTTTATTTCAAATAGCCTTCATTCAAAAGAGGCTTTCATTAAACAACAAATGAAAAAGACGAGAAAAACAAGTTTTGAAACTTTTTAATCGTCTCTCCTCTACATGGGATATGACAAGGCTATTGTGTCGCAAAGTGAAGGTACTCATCTCTTTTTGACGCGTCACTTTACAACACTTGTCGTTTTATATGCCGTGTCCTTTCAGGACGTAGGCGATCATACCCCTCCACTCCCTCCTGTCTCTTGTAGCTCTTAATAAGTTTTGTGTTTTTGTTATTTCTGTTAAACTCTGTTCCGACATCTATTTGCCAAACAAGTATGTTAGGCGTTGCTTTGCCCTGTCCCTCTTTCTCTCAATCTGTCCTTTTGAGGATCAGATTTGCCAAGCCCTTCTTCCTCGTTACGTTCCCCAGAAATTTCAATTACCTCTTCCTAATGTTAACTATAAGTTTCCTTTTTGTTTCCGTTTTCTCCAAAACCTCGTTGTTGCTTACAAGGTATTCTCAGTATCCTTCTGTAGAAGCACATTTCTGTTGCTTCAAGTCTCTTCTTCATCTTTGAGATTACCCAGCATTCGCTGCTATACAGAAAAACAGATATCATGTAACAGTTCAGTACTCTTTTTTATATTTCTAACGATGTTTTTCTGTCTCTTAATACTCTGCTTAGCTTTCGGAATGCATCTTCAGTCATCCCAATAAGTCTTCTTATCTGAGTTTCGCACTTCCCGTCCTCTGTTAGAACACTTCACGAATATTTAAATTTCTGTACCTGTTTTGATTTTAGTATCCCCGGCCTGTAATTTGCATTTTGGGCTCATCCTTTTTTCTGATAATCATACATTTTATGACACTTGCCTTTAATAAAAGACTAAAATTATAATTAATTTTCCATGACATCCGTAAAACGGAGAATCACGACCTTTTAATTTATGTAAATGTGGGTAGCGTTCCTATACCGTAAAATAATCAACTTATCTGTCTGCTCCATGTGATATGGCTGACGAGGAAGGCTTTGAAATAAATCAAACTGCTTGCGCTTTTTTCTCTCATACACTGTTTTGTAGGCATTCAAAACATCCCACAAATCTGCCTTAAACCCGTGTCCTTACAAAATTAATGTCATACATTTCTGCAAATAAATTGCGGTACTCACAATCGTATCGGAAATCTCACGCAATTTTTTTTTTTTTTTTTTTTTTTTGAACGCTCAAACATCTTTCTAATATAAATTAATGGTAACTGCTCTTCGCTTTACGCCAATTCCGCTTCCAGTTTCGATTAACTTGTTTCTCAAAATCCACACATCACTAACGAAATAAACTTTAAAATAAACTTGGACTTATTATTTGCAAGTAACTGGGATTTTATTTATTTTGTTCGAGAAAGTCAGTGGCATTGAAAGATGTTTACTTCGAAGTTAACCATGATTTTCGTCTTAATCCCAGGCAACATCTCCAAATGGCAACCGGCTGGCCTTTTCAAACCCGGACTAACAGAGCCTCACCCACAAAAGTAAGATTCGCGCGGTTTTATCAATTATAAACACAGCTGCTTTCATTCAGTTTAAACTAGATTAAAGCCAAATTTCTTGGAAAATGGACAGTGAATTGCAGAAACAGAGATCGTTCATCTTGATATGTCTACACGAAATTTTATATTATAAAAAGACAGAGAAAGATAATAATAAAGCAAAGATGAACTGAATCACATTAAAAGCAAATCTTTTTCAGTCTCTTGAAAAATTCATATCGGCTCAGTTTTTGTATCCAAACGTAATGGATAGATTTTTTTTTTTTTTTACTTATTAATCCGATAGATTTTATTAATTAAACGCAATTTATAGTTGATAAGAGGGCACAGGTTCGAATCCTGTCGGAGAGAGCATGTTTTTTTTTAATAAGATTTCTCGAATATTCAGTTCGGTAAACGAAAATAAATAAATATACTGTTTAATAAATAAATAGAGTGTCTACTTAAATAGGCATAGCCACTAAAAAAAAAACATTTAAGTAATAAAATCTGTCGGAGTAATAAATAAAAAATGCATCATTTCTTTAGAAATATATATATATATATAGACATCCCCAGAGAGACAGTTTCGCTATATCAAAACTCATCAGAGTGACTAGATGTCCGATTGCTTCAAGCCGGGATCAAAACCCGACTGATTTGCCATCAGTCAGAGATTTTACCCCTAAGCTATCGTCGCACCGCAGAGCCAAAGGGAAATTTTAAGGTTTTTACTACACGAAAGGCGTCAGTCGCTAAGAGAGCTCGATTCGATTGTGTATATTTAAGCAGCATATTTTCATTTAAACAGATTTGGTCAAATAATTTAGACATATCATGTCGGTTAGTTTTCGTTGTGATCTTTTCAAGTTCGCAGGGAAAATAAAAAAACTATTCGAAAGAAAATTGTGGTATTTTTCTTACTCAATTTTCTCAGTCTATCCAAAAATTAATCCACGAACTTGAAAGGATCACAACGAAAACTAATCGACATGATATGTCGAAATTATTTGACCAAACCTGTTTAAATATACATACATACATACATACATATATATATATATATATATATATATAATTGCCTAACGAGTTCTTTCCTATTTTCTATATTTTTATATATATATATATATATATATATATATATATATATATATATATATATATAAAATATATAATATATATATATAATATATATATATAATATATGTATATAATATATATATAATATATATATATATAAATATATATATAATATATATACATATAATATATATATATATATATTTAAATAAGTTTTTCGTGGTACAGAATTTAATAATAGATAGGAAAAGACAATATTTATAAGGCATTTTTAAAAGCAAAAGCTAAAATAAAAACAACCGGTTTCATCCTAGGACTTATCAAGTTTATTTATTCTGGGAATTTAAAAAAGCGTGTAAATTAATTTTAAATTAACGAATGTAATGGAATGGGGAAAAAATTATGAATTTCAAGAATCTAGAGTCCAATAATATTCAGACCCAGCAAGCATTCCCTCTGTTTAAAAAAGAAAAGGCTCACGGGATCTGATATAGAAGGACTCTAGCACCTGGAGGTGAAATGCGGAGTGGGACCTAGATAAAATTATAAATCGGTCACCACTAAAATTTTCCACACATTTCCTTCTATTTATTAAATGTTCAGCAATAGCAGAACCAGAACTGTTAGTCAGTTGGCTATACCTGGAGGACGGATTCAAAATCCGGTGTGGGGGGGGGGTAAATGCTGTTTTATTTTCGAATCCAAACGTTGGGACGTCCTCCCTATGTAGTCGTGTCCGCAACTACACTTGTATTGGTAAATCACTGAATTAACATGATGGGGAGGGAAGACGTCCTTACGAATGGAAGAGAAAGCAGGACGGGTACCAAATATTACCCTAACATTCGCCGAAAAATGACAACTATTGATTAAACGTGAAATACGTTTCGATAAACTCTCACCCTCTGTACCAATATAGGGAAGACGCAAATAAACGGGGCATTTATCAGCCAATTGCGGCTTCACCCTATGGAATTTACTGATGACACTATCAAAAAACGGATATCCGTTGGATGTTTTAGACTCCGTTATTCAAGACGTCATCAGTCAGCCCGAATGATTTAATAGATCAACCAAAAATGATGTCATTTTTTTTCCTGACGCTCAAATAACAATGATTAGAACCACGAATGGCGGACAAAATTACTGCGCGGGACACGACCAGAACTCACCGCTAATTATACTGCCTCTGTTCATTTACAAAACAGGAATTGATTCACAAGGAAAATCGAACAATGTTATCGGTCTTCAGTCACTTACCACCATCATGGCTTCCTTGTGACTTTTCTATACACTGCGTGCCAAATTATTATCGAGATAACTTTTTTCTAATATTTCAAAAACCCGTCCAATCAATTCACACAAAATTTTCACACAATGTTGGCAACACTGAAATTTGGGTACTGATCTGCGCAATGTAAACAAACTGGCGCCATATTTGTTATCAACACGGTGATTTGAGCGTGCCAAATTATTAGAAAGGTTTAGTAAAATTCCCAGAATTGAGCAAACAAAACGTTTAAGTCGTGACATGAGACGACGTGAAATAAGAAAGAAATTTCTAGGGTAGATTTATCTTTTGAGAGTTCTGAGGTGATAGTTTTCTTTTCAGCATCACTTAAACTGCTTTTACGGCCCATCTTTTCACTAAATTCTTACATTTTTATAATAATTTGGCACGCTCAAATCACCGTGCTGATAACAAATATGTCACCAGTTTACATTGCGCAGATGAATGTTGCCAAGATTGTGTGAAAATTTTGTGTGAATTGATTGGACGGTTCAGTTCCTACTATATAGCATGTACATAAATGCACATATATGTATGTATGAAGATACGTACGGATATAAGTGTGTTGGACAACATGATTTATTCCATTGGGTGCTCTGGTATTATCCACAATCTATAAATCTATAACTCAACTAATTTATATTAATCTTAACGGATTTAACTTTAAATCTCTCATCGCTTATTAATAATATTGGACACCTGTTATTTACTGTGAATCCCAGAAAAAAAAAACACTCGGGGCTTTTTTAAGAAACTTTATTTGTATTGGAATTTATCTCAATATTATTTCAAGGTTTCTTTTCTAACTTTTACTTTCTTTTAAAAGTAAATTCTCTATTTTCATTTTTATAAAAAAAAAAAAAATCCAGGAGACAACGAATTCAATACGCTTGATAAAATGTCTGATATGAAATATCGGCATAAAATATGTAACATAGAATTTGTGAAAAACATTTGGATGTTTAAAACGTTTAATATTCTGTTGTCAACGCTTCACTCTATAAGAGCATCATCAGTTTATCTGAAAGAAACATAAAAAAAGTCATGGTGAGAAAAATAAATCTTGAATATCCAAAGAAAATAATTTGACATTATTTGGGTGTTAAGGAAAATATAAAATTTTATTAAAATTTATAAATTCGTATGAAGATTTTAAAACGATAACTAGTTTAATATTATTGTTCTTTAAGTCTTATTTTAGCCAGAAGATGTAGCAGGTTATAAAAGTCTATGTTCTGATAAAAAAAAAAAAATATTTTGGCATTTTTAAAATCGAAAGGATGGATTTTTATAGCTCTTTTGCGTTCCTGGACTTGTATGTGTGAGTGCGCATGCGCGTATCAATATTTAGATGCGGAAAATACATATTGCTAACATTGGGAACGGTGGCTTGGGATGCAGTATAACTCAGTATTGCCTGGGGAATGAAACATTTCTTTTTACAGTGAAGTTCAACTAACACAGTATAGGACTTGGCAAAAACAAGACATCATTGTTAGACGTTGGTTGACAGAGTTGGACTGGTAGGCCTTTTAGTTTTATTCTTATTTTTATTTTTACTTTTTTTTTAATGTTTCGCTGCATTCCGTCCCTGTATTTGTGCGTACCAGAAAGGCGTTGACGGGCACACGAAGTAATCTGTCTTTATCTATCAACACATCTGACTTTCCCATACAATGTCGTTTCTTATATTAAAAGCTTTTAATGCCATAGTCAATTTTTTTTTTTTACTAAGTTTTCTTTGGGGTCTGTTACGAAGACTCTCATTTCATATGTCAAAATAATATACTATTCACAGATGAAAGACACCACTTTGCTTTTAGATGCAATTGGGTGGCTAGAGTTTTCATCAAGCTGAAAATAGAGACGATTTTATATTAGTCAAAGAACGAGAAAAAACTTGCTTGATATCACCTTTTGGGTGTGTGGGTGTTGTAATGAATAATGGCTCACATGCAAAATAGAAGAGCTGTGTTCGAATTTCAGTCGGGTTCATTATATTCACATACGCACAAATGCCCTATTCAGTAGATGGCAAACTTGAACCATCGTGTTCGAAAAAAAAAAAGCTAGCGTCAAAAGGATGAATTTCCTCATGACATCGCTATTATTTTAACTACCTTCACTCCTCAGCAATGTTTATTGTTTTAAAAAAAACAATGATTAGAATTGTAATAAAACCTAGACATATGAAAGTGAATTTATACATTTTTTTGTTCTTGAGAATTGACAACAAAAATAATAAACGCCATTTATTTATTAGATTGTTTATTGGAATGGTTGGCAAAATATCAACTAATTACCAACTGAGTGGAACTTTATAAAATGGTAAATAATAAGGGTTTCCTTAGAGTTGTTTCACATATTTTAATAATTTAGTAAATGTTTATAAATTTATGAATAAAAAATGTTTTTATATTTATTTCTTTATCAACTGCTAAATGAGAAATATTACATTGTATATTAGTTTTTAAAATGTTATGAATATAAAATTATTCTTGTAAATAAACAATCTAATAAATAAATAGTGTTTAATATTTTGGTTGTAAATTCTCAAGAATAAAAAATTATATAAATTTATTTTTATAATATGTTTAGGTTTCAATACAATTCTAATCATCGCTTTGTAAAACAATAAAGGCGGTGTGAAGGTAGTTTAAATAAAAGCGGTGTCATGGAAAAAAACATCCTTTTGACATTCCATTTTTTACGGGCAAGAAGATCTATAGTTGCCAAATAGATATAGATGCTGTCTTTGTTCTCAATTTATTCCTGTTTTGAAGAGATTAATATTTTTAAAGGATATTTGAAAAATAATCTTTGTTGTACTCTTGCGGGCTGCATAAAATCATTAGTAGGAGGGCAAGACGATTCCGCGGGCCGTATTATGCCGACTCGTAGTTTAGGCAAACTGATATAAAATGATGGCATGTTTAGCATTCGTAGCACGTCTTAAAATAAAATGTAAACAGAAGAAAGAAAGAAAGAAAGAAAGAAAGAAAGAAAGAAAGAAAGGAAGAAAGAGGGTAAGGAGGGTGATTTCTTTTAATAGATGACGTAAAAGGCGAGTAGAAAGTTATCCAAAATGAATAATATTCTATTACCCTACCATTTCATCGAGTTCTTTAGCTTCAACTGGACTGTCTGACCTTAAAAATTTCCTGAAATGTATTAAGAACGATTGCTACAGAAGGAGATAAAAAAAAAAAACCAGGCACTACACACACACACACACACACACACACACACACACACACACACACACACACACACACGAAGACGCGCACAAACGCAAACACACACACGAAGACGCGCACAAACGCAAACACACACACGAAGACGCGCATTATCGCACATACGTAAACGCGCGCAAACACACAGCCATAAGCAAACTTACCATCCCGTACGATAAACCGCAAGGGCCTCTGATCAGGTTTTGAGGAGCGTGGGTTAGGGTTAGAATTATTTATGGTAGTAAAACCTATTTTTACACTTTCACGGTGTTCTGACCCCAGTTTGGGTGTTAACTATTTATCCATACGTGGATCGAATCTAATTTATCAGTTCTGCTATCGACTTTTGTGGAATACCCAACCCAACTACATTTTAAAACGGGGAGAAATCCTTTAATCGCTATCGTCCCTGAAAACGATGTTTCTATCGTAGAAACAAATGTCAGTGTGTATTGGATATTTTCTCTTGATGAACTGAAATGTTGGTTTTTTTTTATTGATATTTGCTGCAAATTCCAGAAGATTTAAATGACTTCAGCCTAAAATTTCTGTCGGCACCATATTCGCTAGTGGGCTGCAAGTGGATCAAACAACATTTTTGCTGATATTTTTCAAATCGATAACAAAGTTACTGAAGACCGATATGAACAGATTTGCCCAATATCGCTCTGATTTATCTGTCGAACGCTGTTTTTAAAAAGTGACTTTCTCCTCGCTAATCGCTCATACCAGTGTGTGAAGATGACCTGCCGATGCTCTTGGACGAATCTAAATACACTTTGTCATATTTGTTGCCTTTCAAATGGAATTTGCTTCGATTTTTCATATGAAAAGCCTTGATATCTCAGGCCCAAGGTTTCTTTCTCTTAAATTGCCATTTGTACAATCACGTGGTTTACAGATTAAACGAGTTTTCCCATTTTCATGGCTAAAAAAAACCTTGGCTCATTCCTCCTTTGGACTAAGCAGCAATTGTTGCCTTTTCAAAATCTGTTAATTTTAATACTGGAATACGAGGCACTGTAAATTGATTGTGTTGATGTTTACATTGATTAAAGATCAACTAACTTATCTTTATTAAACGTCAAATTTGAATAAAATAACGGGATGTATATTGACGTACTATTCCAGAACTTACATTTATTAAATTAATGGGACTTGCTATACTTTATTTTGAGTATATACTTTTATTAAAATCAGATATCAACTAATTGATGGTGTAACTATGGGTAGACCTCTAGGACCCTTAATGGCCAATATTTTTGCAGGTTTTCATGAACAGAACTGTGTTTATTTTGGAAAATCAACAAATCGTTCCTTGTTTTTTTTTCTCTAATTCAGTACTTTACATACTTGTTTGCGATGTTATAAGGGAGGTTGATGGCCCTTTTTGTTTCCTGGACGTTTGGGTTGAAAAGGTTCATTTTTTTACCAGTATATATAGTAAACCTACTTTTATCCAGACAAATTCTTGTGGTGGTAATTTTTTTTTTTTAGTTTTACTCGAATAAATCCTCTCGGACATGTCCATTCGGTAAAGACTTCTTTGTTCATAAAAATAAAAACAGTCGTAGCAGACGTCAAGCAAAGGTAGTGACGGAAATACCAAATAAAGTTCATGTGAAGAATTTGGTCTGGAATCAAATTTCAGGTAATTATCTGTTGCTACACTGAAGAAAATACAACCTAAAAGTCAAGAATAGGAATCTTTGGTTCAAGCACCAACAACTTGAGTCTGCTGTCGGCCATCTGTCAGAAACGACATTCAATGTCATGTTAAAACCAGCCGCTTCCAGACACACTTGCTGTGATCAAAGATGATCAGCATCACAGTGTCATCCAAGTACATGGATTTGTCTCAGTTTTGAGACATATCTTCATAAGCAGCATAATTTTCGTAGCTTCTGTTCGTAATAGTTTAAAAGTTCGATTTGTTCGCATAAACTAATGACTGACTGCTCGTTTCCTAGTACATCCATCTGCTAGAGTTGTTAACTGATCCCTGGTGCAGACGCCAGCTCAGGACTATTGTTTGTTCAACACCAAGAGAGCCAACCAGTGCTATTATAGTATCATATCCACCTTCCATTTTCTAATAGGGTATGATATCTGCAATTCATTCTCTCCTATATGATATCTACTATTCATTCTCTGCTATGGTACGATATTTACCAACTGTTGGAAGTATGAAATATGTTAGGGTTAGTATTAGGGGTTAGGGTTAGTAGTTAAGGTTAGAGGTTAAGGGTTAAGGTTAGAGGTTAGAGTTAGGCTTACGGTTAAGGGCAGGAAACAGTGAACTTGTTATGTATTAAAAATCATTAACAATTTTTTGTAAAAAAAATCAAATTGTGATTTTATTGTTTGAAAACTGATTTGATGTCGTTTAAAAAAAAAACATCAAACAGGTCATTGTTTTCTTGAGCATTTTCCAACAATAATGAGTGTATGGTCATTTATGGTAAGTCGCATATGCCTCGGTAGATATCATACTAAGCAGAGGTTCTCAACCGGGGTCCACATGCACCCTAGGACTCCATGTAATATTTCTGGGGATCCACAGGCAAAATATGACAAATTCGGGGTCCATGAAGAAAACAGACTCAGAATGTTTTTTACTATTAAAAATTAAATTTCTACTGTAATTTACAATATATATATATATATATATATATATATATATATATGAATGATTCTTTCTTTCTTCCTTTTATATGGGTACCTCCACTGAATTTTCGATACCTAAGGTTTAAAATTAATTTTAAAAAAAAAATAAATATGCATTGAATAAATATACATTTCTTTTTGTTTCTAATCACACACTTAACTTAAATTGGTTTATTAAAATTTTTAATCAGTGTGCATAAATAAATGCTGCATGGAATTCAATTATCTGCTCCCCATGGCCTTGACCAGGGAAGAAACATTGTAATATTGTAAGATGTTGGTCAATAAAAATTATTACTATTATTATTATTATTATTATTATTATTATTATTGTTGTTGTTGTTATATAATAATTTATTTGCATTAAATTAGTTTTCATTTAAAAATAAAGCTTAATTATATAATATTTCTTTGATTATTAAAACCTCAAAATTTTTATTAGTGAAAAATAGAATCTTGTTGTCTTATGTCAAATAGCTATTAAGGGGTCCACCAAGAAAAAAATAGAAAGGAAAAGGGGCCGGTGGGTAAAAAAACGTTGAGAGCCACTGTGCTAGAGTAACACCGAGCCAACCTTCCGTTCATACTGCAATTATGTTAGGTGGACCTTATTTACAATTTATGGGAGAACGTGCATCACCTGCTGTGATCAGTAGTTTGAATAAGGCCAGTACGCTCAAAGCCTCGGTCACGATGACTTGTAACTTGGTGCTAGAACAGCCACCGGCGGCTTCAGATCGTTTTCGTTAACCCAATTTCATTCACAAGGATTGGTTCAACCTGTGATATAATTTTCAGACACTTTCCAAAGGTGCTTCATGCTGGGATCGCCCCCCCCCCAGGTTGATGGCATCAAGAAGGCAACTTGCTGACAAATCGACCATGGTGAGATTCGAACTCGGATCTTATGGTCGGGATGCTTATATTCTAACCCACGACCTGCTTGGTATAGATATCGGCATTTTGACCTCTAATGACATAGATTCGTTCAAGTTGATGTCATTTTATTTTACGGCTTATCAACCCATTTTGAGGTATTTAAAGTTGACATATATTTTGGATTGTTATTTTTTGCGAATTAATATTTCATTATGAACTTTTTGAGAATAATTGATTTTTCATATACAAGTCTTATTTCTATCCCATAACTGGTGGGGGGGTATGGACATAGTTTATTACATATATTAATAAATAAAAAAATTGATACCCCTTTTTTATGTCCAGTAGAATCACATTTTTCAATATTTTTTTATTTCTTTTCTTTCCATACAAGGCTCAAGAACACCTCAAGGTAGAGGATTACTAAATGGCGTTGTTGTAAATGTGTGTAGGCATATGCGTATGCAAGTGTATGTGTATATTGTATAGTTGTATCTGTATGGTGATTTTCGTGAGCGTAGCTTAGATGTGGCAGGAGGCCGAATGTATGGGGCACCCAGTGAGGATCAAACACACTATTCAGTCGTAAATGATCTAGTGAGACAAGCATGCTAACCATTACACCACGTCGAGAGCTCAATGATTCTCTAAGCGTAGCTTAGATGTGGCACAAGGCCAAAAGTATGGGGCACTCAGTGAGGCTTGAATTCGATAGTAACTGAACTACTGAGAAAAGATCGTTAACCATTACACCGGGTTGAAGTTCCCCTGTTTGTATGTATATGTGCTTATGCGTATGTGTGCATGTGCGCTTTTGGGTTTTGTTTTATTTTTTAAAATAAATTTCATCCAATACAATGCACAAGAGCCACTCAAGTTAGAGGGCTAATGTGGACAGATAACGATTTCTCTTGAACTTGAAAAGGTTAAGAATGTAGTGTTCAGGGAAGCATCCACGCAGGAGCCAGTTCCCAAAAGTAGCAGTTCTTAAAACAGCGTGCATGTATATGCATGCATGTGTTTATTTGTATGTATGTATCTGTGTGCGTATGTTTGTGTATGCATGTTGTGTGTGTGTGTGTGTGTGTGTGTGTGTGTGTGTGTGTGTGTGTGTGTGTGTGTGTGTTCATCAAAAAAGAAATGTGATAATTGTTAAGATTTTAGAAAAGGCCTGGTCGGGAACTTTTCAGCACCCACTCTTAAGAACGTAAGCTTTTATGTTGCTATGCTTCCGGGTGTAGTGTTGCCCTGCATGCGTGTGTGTGCGTGGGTGACATCTGGTTTTAATGAGCCAGACGGAAGAAAAACGATCCAAGGGGTAAAAACCTTCCTACAAGGACGATTCTAACTTCACCCCTTCGTGTCTGCCTTCCATTCATACAAACTCGTTAAATAGGTTACTCGCTAATTCCTTTTCTGCTTCTATCTCTTTCACTAGGCGTCTTGTGAAGGCTCGATTTCCCAGCCATTTTCCTTCCTTATCCGTAGAAGAAACACAGTCTAATTTTGATTAGAATTATCAGTTTCCTTGATGTTCCTGAGAACTTCCTTGTTGCTCATAAATCCATTATATTTCATACATTCGTCGTTAGAACCACATCTCTACTGCTTCGTCTCTTTTCTTCATCCAAAATATTCAATCATGATGGGAATTAGATATTACATAGCAGTTCAGAACGCTGTTTCTAAAAAAGATTTTCCTCTGTTTTAATACTATGCTTAGTTTCAGGAAGATATCTTTTTTTAATCCACCAGTTCTCAAGTGAGGTGGGACCGGGCACACTAATCCGACTTGAAAGGTAGTCAAGAACACCGCAAGTTAACAAAAGAGGAATTTAGCAATTATTTTTATTCCAAGATATTTCGCTCTTAAATCATCTAAAAATAGTTTTAAAAAAAAACAATTGAATCAATCAATCGAGAGCAGCATTTCCCAATTGGTAAGCCCGGACGAACTAGTGTTTCTTCCTGAAAGACATTCAGGTGTGTAATCTAAGACGTAGAGGTCACTTCTTGTTTCATTTTCTTAAACAAAACCACACTGTTCTTGCCTATTTCTAATCTAATTCTGTTATGAGTTCTATTCATTAAAATCCTAAGTTTAGTTATGTAACTCATTAAACTGATTGTCTGATGGAGTTTACTTTCATTTACATCTAGCTTCTTTGGTATCACTATGAATATAGATCTACTGAGGTCGTCCAGTATTTCACCGCTGTCATACATTTCATATTATTTCAGTAACCTTATCAAACCTCATTTGGCCCTTCTTAGTTTTGGTTCTGTTCATTTTTATTGGTATAGATCTTAGCTCTGCTTTTAATACTACGGATCTTTCCATGCTTTTAGAGGGAAACCTACAATACCGTTTCTCTCTTCTGTTCTCACGGGAGAGCACTCTGCTGTATTGGGTTATGTATTTTATGCATCATTCCATAAATAGGATATCGAATGGAATCTGTCCTCTTGAATGATAATACTTTAGGGACTGCGCTTAATTTACAGGAAAAATTTTAAAGGAAAGATATGATTTTCCAATGGAGCTAATAAATTAATATAATTAACAGAGTCCTTTCCGTTATTTCTTTATTTATCAGCAAGTGAGTAAAAAAATATGGATAATACAATGAGGATAGCGTTTTCCTCTTTGCTATTTTTAAAAATCTTTTTGTATGTATGACTGCTGTCTATGCGCCATAGTATTCCAATCTCCGCACATTCATTGATACATTTGCCTTTTGTTTATTTCCGTTTATTTTCTTTTTTTAACATCCTATATTCTCTGCCATTTCTTGGCATTGCTTTTGTCTCTTTTTCATTAGTACGAGAAGTTAATCTGCCATCCACTTTTCTTCTTGTCTTTCTTCTCTTGATTTGATCTTATCATTTCTTATCACTAATGCTTGAGTTACTGACTGCTTTCAAGGTTTTAAATTGATTATTAACTTATTTACATTGCCATATGAGCCCCGGTTAAAAAAAGGGTTACTGAAGACATTAGGTTTATAATACCCAGAAATTCATACACAGATGTCCTCAAGGACACATGGCACAGTGGATAAAGGTGTTAGTTAGATCCAGTGACGGGACCCAAAGAGTCAATACCCGGTTAAGACAGTTGAGAACTTTCAGAGGGAAATTAACAGGAGATAGCTGACATCCATTAAACATGTCATGTGGGACTAGAACATTCTACACCAGTGAGCGAAATAAAGGGTTCAGTTCGACATTCCAACCAGAGCAAGCCAGAGCGTACAACGGCCGAAACGTTGTAATAAATATGGCGACAAAGATGAGAACAATAGTCTGAATAATGTAAATAATGTACATAATACTTCATCTCAGAAATATAGACAGATACTGATTCTTAACTGAATAATTAAAATTGATAATAATTAGAATTTGTAGATAATTGTGATATAAATTCTATAAATAGGAATTGACTTCATATCGAATGGAGGCCATCAAATTGGACCATTTAAACGCGTAAATTATTTGTAAAACCAAAACGACGCGAATTAATTAATGCTATCCAGGAAATGCGTTACCTTAAAGAAAGGTAACGAGATATTCCCCTGAATATTAATACTTTGGGGCCTGCTTGACTGCTAAAAAATAAAGATAATTTTGCAAGGGAGATAACAAATGAAAAGTGGATATGAATAGTGGATCATTCATTATTTATTTATTTATCAGCATGTGAGCAAAAAGAAATTCCCTTAGAATAACTAGAAGATAAAATCAGTTGTGAGGGATCAAATTCAATGTTATTCTTTTTTTTTTTTTCTATCTTAGTTTTCTATCTACGTCTAATCCATTTGATTATGAAATAAAAAAAAATAATTGCTCGATGTTGCAAAATGCATTCCCTATATGCACTGTGGTAAATATTTACGAATAAGTAGTAGAAGCGAACAGAGCACCTCAAGACTTCTAGTCTAATAATCTGAAAGTTTTTCAATTCTGGCCGAAATTTGCATTAAATCCTAAAAGCGATCAACGCTGAATAAAACTTTCTTTCTTAAAAGGTTTCTTTCTTTTTGGGACGAACAGCGAGAAATAACAACTTGTAACATTCGTCAGAGTCATCAACTCTCATTGTGAGAAGCAAATTTGTTTGCATCGTTCAACCACAGTCTGTTCCCATACTTTAGCTGCAAAAGGAGGTCATATGAGCTGACAATGTTTAACTGGGTTGGCAAAGCCACATATATCTTCAGATTTTAAAATCGCTTCGTCAGTAAAAAAAAAAATTTAAAAAGTAAAGGAAGATTTTAAAATTTATTATCATCCCTCCCCGACCATATCCATGCTGGTTAATATGTGAACATAAAATATATAAATTTGACGTCTATCCAGAAAAGTCCCCAGCCAGTTAATATTTACAAAAAATGTAATGCCTAGGACAGTAGCATTTTAGTTCTCTTGAAAATACTAGAGTCTTAAATACTTTATCTAAATGCCCCTTTCACTTTTCAGAAAGAAATCTTTAAATTTATTTTCTGGGATTACCATCAGCTGCATTATCAAATTCTTTTTCCATTTTAGTTTCGGGAAGGTTGCAGCGATCTAAATCTAGACTGTGAGGGTTGAGTGAAGGCTGGCAAACCTAAGGTGAGGCAAAAACTCTGGATAGGGCGTGATGAATCTACTCGTTTGGTCATTGTGAATGCGAATCGGGTAACCCCACACGAGACCACTTCACATATTCAAAACAGCGAGATACATTACGGGGTGTAGAGTTGCACCTTGGATCAGAGTCTGGTTAGGTTTTATGTGCAACTTTTAGGCTGATTTCCTTTTGCTGAATACAGAAAAATGTATGTGGTCGAAAATTGACGCCGTTGTCAAAAACAAAACCACAGACGAAGACAAACACATGAAGGAATCATTTTTATATGTTTCAAGATCGAGTCGGATCGGCTGCTACCCGGTTATGAAAATAGGAAAAACGATAAGGACCAAATAGCGGTTACTTCTTCATTGTGCTCACTTTTACGGTTGATCTCCAACCTTGATTTGGTTCCTTCAAGAAAAAAAGTTTATTGTCATTGATTTTCTGAAAGATAACATTTTTCAAAGAGTCTACATTATCGCCATTTTATAGTTTTAATTTCGCGTATGCAAGTAGTTCGTTTTTGTTTTTTTTGTTTTTTTATTTTATCAACTGCACAGTAGTTTCAATTGGGCACCATCTGTGAGAAAAAGAGAACCTTGATGCAATTCACTTCGCTAAAAATTTGGAAACGGCATGCTGTACTGCTTGGCATTCGCGCCAGAAGCACCGATACGAACATTTCAGAGTGTTTGGGTGTCACTCTGAGGACAGTGAAGAGGATTTGGAAAGAGTTGGATGAGTGTAACGGTGATTACAAAGGTACTGCAGACGTAACATCATAAACTTTTTGTCATTTTATCGCTTTTTTCCATGGAAAGGGTTCTGACGAGCTACATTCGTTAATTCCATCAGTTCAGACCTTTACGGCTCAGAGCCGTCAAGCCAACAGGGTCGAATCATCCTCATTTCCTTCATATTCCATTGGTAAAGAAGAAGTTCCATTTAGACAGTTTCTTCCCAAGAACTGCTACTTTGTGGAACAGACACCCGAATGGATTCTTCTCCACTAACAACAATCTTAACCTCTAGGGTTGACCTTTTATCTTTCCTTCATATTCTCATAATCTGCTTACCTCTTCATCTTATGGTGATTTTCTAAGAATAGCATATATGCAGCAAAAGGCCGAAAGTATTTGGCACCCAGTGAGGATCGAACTCGTTACTCAGTCGTAATTGTTCTCATGAGACATGTTTGCTATCCATTACAACACGACGATGTGCCCAAAATGCTTTTCTATCTGTAACTGTGACCCATTTATGGAAAATAATTTCTTAATTTTTACTTCCTCGCTTAGATTAAATTTAAATCTAAATAAATCGTTCACTTGCCAGTAATTTACAATCACCTGATGAGATGCATTGATACACATCGTAACACGACTGGAACTGTCTAGCGATTTTTACATGTTTTCGATGTAATATCCTCAAATAAACACACAAACACAAATACACACACACACGCACACACACCTCTCTGGATATCATCCTCCTCAGGTCTACCCATACGTATTACCTAAGTTTGCATAAACTATATATATATATATATATATATATATATATATATATATATATATATATATATATATATATATATATATATACAATATTAAAACAATTAACTGGCTCTAAATGTAAATCTTGTGAAGGTTCTAATGTTATTGTGGCATATTAAGAATTACGAATTTGAAATTTGAATGTTAGAATTAACGTTCGTTCTTTCCGGAATGTTATAAATATGGCGTCTTTTAATAAATTCAATAGATTTATCAAACAGCTGGCCCTGATGAGCATTTCGTTGCGAAACTCTTCAATCGACTAACCAAATAAGTTATTGCATATTATATAATATCATTATATCCCTAGTTATCTACTGCGCGTGTTTTTGTTGTTTTTTTTGGGGGGCGGTGGGGCTGAAGTTAAATACTCGTCATTTTCACGTATTTTTTCAGTTGTATTATTATTATTATTATTATTTCTTTTGAATTCGGTTCTATACACATTTCTTTCCGAGTCCCAAGCAGGCACCTATGGTCAGAAATGATTTAATGATATCTTCCACCATGAATTAAGAAAAAATAAGAAACCTGAGATCGCATACATTTTACATAAGTAAAAGATTGTCATTGTGAGAAAAGCAACGCCCGTAGATCGACAGAAAATAGAATAGTAAATGCTTATAATTACAATTTGTGATTATATATTAGGCAATCTTTAAGCTTCGTGCTTACAAAAACGGAATGCCAAAAAGATGGTTTTTCCTTTGACATCGCGATTATTTTAACTACTTTCACTCCTCGGCAATGTTTATTGCTTCAAAAAACGACCATTAGAATTGTTATAGACATATGAAAGTGAATTTATACATTTTCTTTGTTCTTTTATTATATAATAAATAAATAGTGTTTATTATTAGTTTTTTTGTTTATAGGAATGTTTGGTAAAACATTGGCTAATCACCAATTAATCGGTACTAAAATGGTAAATAATAAGGATTTCCTTATAATTGGTTCACATATTTTAATAATTTATTAAATTTTTATAAATTTATGAATAAAAAATTGTTTTCATATTTATATCTTCATAAATTGTTAAATGATGAATAGGGCATTGCATTAGTTTTATTGCAATTGTATTAGTTTTTACAATATTGTAAATATAAAATGATTCCTGCAAATAAAAATCTAATAAATAGTGTTTAATATTTTTATTGTAAATTCTCAAAGCAAAGAAATTCACTTTCATCATATATTTAGCTTTTATTACAATTCTAATAATCGCTTTTTAAAATAATAAAAGCTTCCGAGGAGCTTAGACAAATAAAATAATAGCGGTGTCAAGGGAAAAACCGTCCTTTTGGTACATCGTTTTCTTGTTTGTTTTTTGGGTTTTTCTTAAATTTTGTGGGTACGAATGTTTAAAGGTTTTGTGGGTAAGTGCTAGATAGATAGATAGATAGATAGATAGATAGATAATGAACATTCTGAGATAGTATTATAGCACGCATGGACTCTCCCAGCTATAAATAGGAGCAGGTACTGCCTTTTGGAGAGGGAAGTTTCCAGCAGTCAGCTCTGACAGTCGGACCGAACATTCTTGCTGTAACACTCTCGTCTTTATATGTTTGTATTACTGTTTCTGTTAATATATTTGATTAACTCAGGTCCTCTCTTGTGTCTTTATTTCTGGCCCTAACAAGGTCACAACAGATAGATAGATAGATAGATAGATAGATAGATAGATAGATAGATAGATAGATAGATAGATAGATTACTTTGTACACATTATTGATAATTTCTTTAAAAACGCTAATTTTTATTTATTCAAAACCTTTCCAGAAAAATTAAACTTGTACAGAAATGCTGTGGAATCAATGTTGGACTAAAGAAAAAGAAATTATCTTCTATGAATATTTTCCATTGAAAACTTCATCTTCGTACGCTCGACAGACGCATGAAAAGTGACTTTGCTTACGTTAGAGTGGAACCAGCGCACGACGTTGGCCTAAATATGGCGAATGTTAGAATTTCAACGATTAAGTCAATATCAATGCAATAACAGGCTTAGTCATCATAATTAATTGTACAAATTAAATTGCAAAAATCTCGATGTAAATGCTCTGAAGGTCACTTTCTAAAAGATTATCCTGTAAATAATGATTTTTACAATTCTTTCAGTCATATTACTGAATTTTTTCGTGTTTTTTTTTTGTTTTTTGGTTTTTTGGTTTGTTTGCTTTTTGTTGTTTTTTGTTGTTGTTGTTTTTTCTGCTTTTCCTGCCAACCTTTCGTTGTGAGTTTACGAATGAAATCATTGTTTATTTGGGTTTGTGGTGTTACAGCTTTGGAATTTCTGCAAGACTTTTTTCAAATTTAAACATTCTGATATTAATAACTTTCATCATCGTAGTGCCGGCCGCTTTCCAAGGCATGCAGCAATAAACGACATCATCAGAGTAGGTCATGATGCAGCTGGGTCCCTTCCGAAATCGGACCCGTACGCCTCGACCGTGGTAATGGAAAGCGGCCGGATGGCATTACCATTTTCCCTTTTAAAGTGGGGAAGTCGTTGATTTGGGATGCGACCTTTGCCAATACATTTTCGACCGGTAATCAGGTCCTCAGTTGAGCCGCGGGGGTCAGTCGCTCGGGACGCGGAGATAAAAAAAAATAGTGAAATATTCTTCTCTTGCGGACAGATTTATTTTTACACCAGTGGCAATGGAGACTTCTGGGGTTATTGGCCCACATTTGATGGCGTTCCTTCGGAAGATTGGCGGAATGGCGTCTCGATTAAGGGATGAGCCTCGTGAAACGGAGTGACTCTTGCAGTGTGTCTCACTAGCGATGGTGCGGGGTAATTGCTTTCTCCGTCATTGAGGCTGACAGAAAATAGCAAAAGAAAAAAAACGAAAAAAACATTTTGTTTTGTTTTTTGCTGTTGTTGTTGTTTATTCATTATTCATACTTTATTCAAATAAATTTATATTTCTACATATTTTTTCTTTCTTTTTCTTACTTAAATTTATATTTCTACATATATATATATATATGATTATTTATTTAAAAATTATAACATAAATATGTTATAAAATTACTACAAAAATAGACATTTTGTTTCAACACCTCCGGTGTCTTATCAAGTGATGATGTTGAATGTCTTTTAAGAATAGTATTTGTTGGTTATTGGAATTTATTCCGTATACACCAATCCTATACTTGGATATATATATATATATATATATATATATATATATATATATATATATATATATATATATATATATATATATAATATAAGCAAGTGTAAATGGATATAAATCCGACAGAATGTAGAAATTTTGAAAAACAAACAAAAATCCATAAATGTAGTTAAAATGAAAGAATTGTCGACGTCAGACGTTTCGGTTTTACAAACTTTTAGGAATACGTTATGAAAGCGTCGCCCATGTGACTACGGCGTGACCACGTTAAACGGAAAGCTGATCTTTTTAAAAATTGTCAGTTATCTGTTTTACTCTTGGATAAGACTTGTGTTTTTATGTCCATCGTTTTCGTCATATTGAACTGAATTTGTATTTTAATGAATTTTGTCTTGAAAATGGTTTATTAAAACCGAAACGTCTGACGTCGACAATTCTTTCATTTTAACTACATTTATGGATTTTTGTTTGTTTTTCAAAATTTCTACATATATATATATATATATATATAATAGCTTAAAAACTAATATTCCATGTTTATAATTTATTACATTGGAATCGTAATCACGATGTAAGTCTGATGATTGGGTTCATGATTACGATTCCAATGTAATAAATGATAGCCATGGAATATTAGTGTTTGGGACTTTTATATTATATTCTTGCTCTTTCTTGAACATTGAGCTCTTCCTGGATTCTATCCTCTTTTCTGAAAGGCCAAATACAGAGACCTGGTGCATTATGTGCCACATGGTCACCAAATTAATTCAGAGTTTTCCTTTTAGACCAGTTTTCATCCAAGGCTATAGAACCTAATCTATCCTGCTATTTACCCATAGCTGGGGGAAAAAAGAGGATTCATACCTTTCGCAAGGATGTTAGCGCGTAAGCGAATGTAATGGATTGGAATGGAATTCGAACTCGGCTTTCCGATTCCTATATATATATATATATATATATATATATATATATATACTCTCCCGTCGAACTCGTCGTATGAGGGTCAAGCAGATCAGTTTCAGGAAAACGACAGCCCGACACCGGCACATGAGATTTGATTATAGTGGTGAAGGCCTCGTGCAGGACCATCCACACTTTTTGAAGGGACGAATACAGAGACCTGGTGCACTAGGTGCTACAAGGTCCCCAAACGACCCTCTGCAGGTTTTGAATTCAGAGTTGTCCTTCTCCTAGACCAGTTGCCATCCAAGACTATAGAACCCAGTCTGTCCTGCTATTTTACCCATAGCTGGAGTAATATATATATATATATATATATATATATATATATATATATATATAACGATAATAACAAATATTGTACATTAATTAAAAACGGTCGACCTGAGTAATTCTAGAAAATGACTTTTTTTAAGGCAAGCTATTTTGTCATTGCAGTGCTCGAAATCAAGACGTAAATATTAAATTAATTATTAATATTAAATGAAGTTCATTCAAGAGAAAGTTACATGATCTTTAACTCTTCAAGGGAGGTAATGAGTTTTGCTTTGACAAAAAAAGTGAATAACTTTTAACTGACTTTGTCTTATTTACGTTTTTTGTTATTAAGATAAAAGACATGGCCGACGTTAACGGATCACTCGGAACGTTCATGAAAAAAATCTTGAAACAAAAACTAGAAAAATGAAAATAAGAAGAATATGTTGCACGGTGGACACGACTGTGTTATTAAACCTTTCTAGACTGCGAGGTATTTATAACTGCCCCCCACCTTGGCTGTGATACATGTGTCTCGTATACCAGAAACTGACTGAACTGGGTGTTCATGACGGGTAGATTGGGCTTCGTATATTTGTAAGCCAGTGTCATTTTGTTAGCAATCTGTTGTCTTATCATTATAAAGATGTTGGTATCGCTCATTGATATTGTCATTGGAAATACTGTTCTTGAGGAATGGTGTCTACAAGACACCTCACAGCTCATTAACTGTTTGGAGAATTCTCGCCACGTAGAAGATGTCAGTTTTCTGGAGCTCTACAATCTTCGTTTCCATTCCAATTTTCCTTAAGTGCACTTTCAAGTCTTTAGATGGTGTTTCAAGTTCGCCCATTATTATAGAAATTACTTCAACAGTCATACTTCAATATTATTATTATTATTATTATTATTATCATTATTATTAACGCTTAGTGAAGATCGTGTATAAAGAAAAGAAAAAGAAAAGACAATGTTTGACAATGTTCAACAATATTTCGACATTATGTCTGTCTGTCTTCAAGCTATGATCAATAATTGTATACAAGTATAAAAATATTTAAAAAATCTGCAAAAATGATAGGTCCCTGTAAAAACGTCACTTAAGAAAAACGGTTGTAGTTGTAATCAACGCATCAAAACGAATGAAACGCAACCAGTTCTTATGGAACTTTTGATACCCTTAAAACACATAAGGATAGTCAGATATGCAAATTATTGCCTTCCCGTCCCGGGGAAATTAACAGAATTACGGGAGATTTCGAAGAATTACATAAAAATTGAAGATTGTGTACTTTTTCAAAACTAATTTATTAAATCGATTCAAGCAAGAGCTACTTTCTCTTTCTGAAGAGTTTTATCATATATTCAATAATAATAATAATAAAACTAAACAACAGTACCTATGGTTACAAACTAGACAAAAATATTCAATCACCTTCTTTACTTGGATGATCTCAAACTCTTTGCCAAAAACGACAATGAATGAGTTGAAGGGCTTCTCAATATTGCAAAATGTTTCAGTGTTGACATAGGCATGGACTTCGGATTAGATAAATGTTCAAAAGTAACATTCAAGAAAGGGAGAATTATAGAAACACCCTCAATAGATTTAGACTTTGTCACAAAGATTAGGGAACTAGAACAAGATGAAACCTATAAGTACCTAGGAATTAACAAAGGAGATGGTATACAACACACCCAAATGAAGGAGAAGGTAAGAAAGGAGTACTATAGGCGTGTGCGTCTGCTACTAAATACTGAGCTGAACTCAAAAAACAGAATATCAGCCATAAACATCTTGGCTGTCCCTGTGGTGCAATACAGCTTTAACATCCTTAATTGGACCATAGCTGACATTAAACGAATGGACGCCAAAACGAGAAAGCTTCTTACTTGCTACCGCATGCATCATCCCAAAGTTGATGTTGATCGTCTGTATGTGCCCAGATCCGAAGGAGGCAGAGGATTAGTTCAACTAGAACTGACTTAAAAGTCTACAACAAATGGTCTTCAAAGATACCTGGTAACTGCAAAAGACTAAATGATGATGTGTGAAAAAGAACATGAAAGTAGAAAGCGTCTTTACTCCATAATAAAAGAAGCCAACAAGTTCAAAATGGAGTTTCAAATGGATGCAGAAATACAAGTAAAGCACAATACACCGACTGAAGCTGCAAAATACTTAAAAAAGACAGCAAAAATAAATGCAACCGACCAGATACAGAAACAATGACAAAATAAACCGCTTCATGGCCAATACTCTGCCCGTACCAAACAAGCTGATGCAGACAAGGCCTGTACCCATCAGTGGCTATGTAGTGCAGGGTTAAAATCTGAAACGGAAGGTTTTATCCTTGCTGTAAAGGATCAGTGCTTGTTAACTTGAAATTATCAAGCATACATACTAAAAATATAGTGTTAGTCCAAAATGCAGGTGATAATTACCCAGAAACAATTCATCATCTTGTATCAGGTTGCACGATATTGGCACCCACTGAATATATAAACCCGGCATCACAAAGTGGGCCAATATCTGCACTGGAAAATCCTCTACGAGAAGGAAACTGAAAGAAATTAGTATGAACACTACCCAGACCCAGTTACGGAGATAGGACCTGTAACAATTTTATGGGACTACACAATACACACTGACAGAACAAGCAAACCTAACCACCCAGACATTGTTATTAGAGACCGCAAACAAACAAATAAGTGTCTCCTGATTGATATGGCAGTACTTGCGGACTGCAATGTATCTTTGAAGATATTCAAAAAGTTATCAAAATACAAAGACCTTGAAATCGAAATCTCAAAAATGTGACACATGGGGACATCAACAATTCCTGTTCTAGCTGGATCCCCCGGATTGGTTGGAAAAGATTGCAGTAGACTCATTGAAGGGATTCCTGGAAGCCCATACCTTAAAGAAATACAAAACATTGTTCACACGAGTGCAGCTTGCATCTTACGAAGGACGGGTGTGATTTATTTTATTTTATTTTTTTTTATTGTTCAGTGGAAAATGTCATGAAATTTCTGACCTTAGGTCTCCTGGTGGGACCCGGAAAGAAATTAGTACAAACCAGAAATCAAAGGAAATAATAATAATAATAATCATAATAATAATAATAATAATAATAGAAAAAAATGATTGCCATAACTTTTGCTATATTTTGCAACAAGTTGTGATAAAATTGATATGATCGTTTTTTATGATCGTAGAATGGCAAAGTGAAATAATGAATAATGTCTCGCATTGAGAAATCGGAGAGCGATTTCGAATTCCAGTCGAATCCATTACATTCACTTACGTACTAATACCCTTGGGAAAGGTATGAATCCTCTTCTTCTACCCCCCCCTCAGCTATGGGTAAATAGCAGGACAGGCTAGATTGCCTTAGATGGCAACTGATCTACCGCAGAAAGAAATGGCAAACAACTGCGGGAAAAATCTGCCTCGAAAGATACATGATCGCCTAAGCATGTATCATGCATGGCAAAGAACTGACTGAGAATGCCAATGTCAAGACTAGAATATCTTAAAATGGAAAAGACTACACGAGAGGGGAGCGCTTCTCCCGGGAGCACATTTAGTAATGGTAATTGTTTTCATTTTGAATCAATAAAAAGAAAATTAAAATGAACAGGTTTTCCCCTGGCATGACTGTTTTCTGGGGGACAGACTGAAATGGTGTTTTGTGTCTGCCATTTGATGACTAAAAGGTTTCGCTCAGAATATGGATTCTTCTTCTTGATTTTTTTTACCTGGGATGAAATTGTAGAAGCCTTTTTTTTTTCAGTTGTTCCACTGGCAATTTGTTTCAATTGCGACTCTTGATAACCGCACTTGGCGTAAGGCCAAATGAAATAATTGGCATGTCTCTAATAATCTTTTATGCAAATTCATCTTATGCGCAAAAAAATTGCGACTTCGTTTTTGATTTCATTGGGTGATTGTTTGATAGTTTTGGTTTTGTTGCACATCTGATGATCAAGATGGCGGTGAAGATAAGTGTGATGATACAGGCTTTCAAAATAGATCGTAAAATATGATGAGACAGGCTTTCAAAATAGATCATAAAATGTTTGAGAAGATAATTTCTGAAATGAAAGGAAACTGTTGTATTAATGCAACGGAATTCGAAAACACGACGTTCATGACAAAGCAAAGAACAGCCGTTTTTGACGGCCTTCCATTCAATTTCTATTCTAAGTCGGCTAATGAGCGAATTGTTTTGAAACAAATTTGGATGGCATTTCGAAAGCACGGCACTCTACAGCTATAAATATTTTTCGCAAAAATAACCGCGTATTGTTTCTTTCAAACGAAACAAAAACATCAGACAGATTTGAACGAATACAAACGATCACACTCAAAACTGCTTTGGAGTTTCCGATCGTTGTACTCCCGAAAACATAGGAAGGGAAATCCTGGTCGTTATGCAACAACATGAGTCAATTCTGCCACAAATTCAAAAAGTAACATTAAGATTTCTTCAAATGGTGGCTGTTCTGCTAATCCCCATTTGAAATACACCCCGAACATTTGAAATACACTCTGACCAATGTATCAAATATGCCTGATTTATGTACGTTGCATAACTGCAAAATTAAACAAAAAGTTTGGTGGCCGCTGGTGTGATGTCCGATTCAACAATGTGGCATCAATAGAACTTACGGAACATTTTATCACAAACGATTGTAATTTCAATGAAAATCTTAAGATAAATACCCAGAATCCCCCTGGCCTTTCAACGTTCCAAATGCATAAAGATCATTACATATGCAAATTGCTAACGACGGAATAAATAAAATGATGGAGAGTTCCATAAGATTTATACAAATCTATTTGACTGGCCGTTACGCAATTTAAATTTTAAAAATAATATATGTCTATCACATTGTTGTTGGAGTTATGTATTACAATGGGATTACATTTTTTTTTCATTCTAAAAACATTTATTTGCCATTTAAAATAAATGGGATTTGCATATATATGTAAATTTTTCTTTAGTTTACAGTTGTGAATATTATTTTTCATTGTTAAAGGAGATTACTTGTTCTTCATATATATATATATATATATATATATATATATATATATATATATATATATATATATATAAATGTAATTTAACTTAAAAATAAACCGTAATTCGTATAAAAATTAAGCTGGATTTAGCAAATATTTATTTTTATGTCTACATGTAACCATCAATTTATTTCATTTGTTTAATAAGTTAGGGTTATTTAAGTGTTTTAAGATGACTTAAGATTATTTATTTTATCATATATTTGAATTTGTAGGTCTGATTAAATGGATCGTGATTACGATTCCAATGTAATAATTTATAACCCTGGAATACTAGTGTCTATATATATATATATATATATATATATATATATATATATATATATATATATATATATATATATATATATATATATATACCTAGGGTGTATATGATAACAAATGGAGTATGATTCCACTGTACGTAACATTTAATTTAAAAGAGAGCTCTGTTATTGTAATTTCCCCACGCACGCATGGAGTCTCCCAGCTATAAATAGGAGCAGGTACTGCCTTTGGAGAGGGAAGTTTCCAGCAATCAGCTCTGACAATCGGACCGAACATTCTTGCTGTAACACTCTCGTTTGTATATATTTGTATTACTGTTTCTGTTAATATATTTGTTTAACTCAGTTCCTCACTTGTGTCTTTATTTCTGGCCCTTAACAAGGCCACAACAGGCCCAATACAGAGTAGAGCTAAATATTATTTATTTTAGGATATTAGAACATGGTAAAAATTGATACATAATGGCAATTATGATTCAACACCATAACAGTGTCTCCTCGGGCAATGTTAAACTACTGGCCATTGAATGATTAATTTGATTTAAAAAAGTAGACTACTTTAAAAAAAAATTAGGCTCGTGTGCTTTGCCGTGATTAGCCAATCGAATATGACCAACGTTAAATTCAAATTCTCTGAAAAAAAAATTAATAAAGGTCATGACACGAAATTGTCTGCATATAAAACGTAAAAAAACTTGAACACTTTGATATCTCTATGGGATCATTAGATTCTGCAGAGTCATCTTTCCTGGTGGGTTTATTTATCCTATATCATCTTAGCGCTTATGGGATGTTAATGCTGATTGTATAGGGTTATATGGTTTTATGGGTGTAAGAAATTCTACTAAAATCAAGGCTGACAAATTAAGAAAAATGATTCATACGGAATAAAAAAAAACTTAAATCTTAAGATTAAGGTAACTACTAATGTTAAACTGGTTGATTTTCTTGATGTTACATTGAATCTTGTTAATGATGTATTCCAACGTTATCGGAAAAATAATGCTAACCCAATATATATTGACCCCAATTCTAACCACGCTCTATCTATAATCAGACATATACTATCATCTCTAGAACGTACAACTAGCAACAGCTCATCTGATGTGGTTGATAAATACAGCGGTGTTTACAGTACTGCTTTAAAAAATAGAGGTTCAAGTACGCTGAAATCAAGTCTAGAAAATATGATAATATTGATCTAAGGAAAAGGAATAGGAAAACCATTTGGTACACACACCCATGTAACCAATTTGTCAGTTAGGTCAGAAGTTCCTCCAATGAATTGATAAACATTTCCATAGAAGTAGTCAAATATTTAACAGAAACACACTAAAACTAAGTTATAGATGCACCGATAATTTTGAGAAGATTATAAAGAAGCTTTAATAATAAAATTTTAAACCAATTTCAAAATTTGGATAATAATACACATCCCAAGATAAATATTGCTAATAATATTAATCAATGTAATTGCAAGGATTCTAGCGAATGCCCATTACGAAACCAATAGTACTTAAAAAAATAGTAGATCTCTTTCTAAATATTTTGGAATTGAAAAGAAGCAAATAAAACTCCTAAGGTAAAAATGGAAAAGTCTGCTTGCTCGCGGTATGAATATCCTGCCATTGTTAAACGGAACACATCTCAGTTAACTCACTACTACACATGTTAAACGTTGAAGACAGGCTAAATATACACGAATGAGAAATGTAACATAATCTACATGGCAACACACGACTATATGCGGTAAATGTTCTTTAAAGTTAATAACTTTATTTAGGTGTTTGTATATATATATATATATATATATATATATATATATATATATATATATATATATATATTTTTTCATGCGAATATTATATCGAACATGGAGATATGTAGATAAATGTAAACATAATACGTTTGTATATGTGTTTATTCACAATATATATATATATATATATACACACACACACACACACACACACACACACATATATATAATTTATGCATGTAGATATATATATATATATATATATATATGTGTGTGTGTGTGTGTGTGTGTGTGTGTGTGTGTGTGTGTGTATATATATATATATATATAAATTTGTGCATGTAGATATGCCATAATATTTTTGTGTACTTTTGTATCATATTTATTATTACTTAGATGTGTATATTTATATTTAATATATATTTTTACGTTTGTCATTTGCGTGGTAGTTTATTTTTATACTTTTCTATTTATTTATGCTTATTTTAATATAATTTTTTTTATCTTTATTATAAATATTTTTTCATTTATTCATCTTTATTTCAAATATATAATATAACCTTGTAAATAATATAGACTGCCCCATATTTCGATAGCTTGGTATGAGCCACAATTTACATTGGGTAACACTCAGTCTGAAGATTGCGCTGCGCATAAAACTCCGAGTTATACCACCGTGAGAAAAAGTACTATTTTATTAACACCAGTCCTCAACACCAGTCCTCATATATTATATATATATATATATATATATATATATATATATATATATATATATATATATATATATATATTACATCGCTCTATCTATATATATATATATATATATATATATATATATATATATATATATATATATATATATATGTCTACTTCACAGTATCGTAACTTTATATTCTTAACAGGATGTCGTCTGTCTTGGACGTATCTAATATGAAATAATAACCACACCTACCTCCACATTCTGACCCTATTTTTCATTTTTCTATTTTAGCTTTGATCTGTCTTTTGATTGGTTAATCAAGACATGCCCACAAAACTGCTTTTTAATTTTGGAATTTTGGTTTTCCCTCCTCCTACCGAAATGTATACTGATTTCCAAGTAATTAATTTTCATCATAAGTTAACTAGCATCGCTTAAAGGGGACAATTTTAAAATTCCGAAACATGTAAATTTTTGTGTAACGATGTAAAATATTATAATAAAACATATTATAATAAAAAATATAATAATGCAAAGAACGGTGGGTACTTAATCCGTCTGTTCTTTTCTCTTTATACAGGGTGTCCATAAAGTCCGTGTGCACTTTAAAAAAATTATAACTTTATTTGTATTTGCGATAGAAATAATTTGTAAAAAGGATTAGAAAGAAGTAAATGTATATTTTCAAGGTTGTATTGGAATTTTATTTAAGTTTTCACATGTCCTCCATCATTAGCGATACAAAGAGTAATACGATTTTGCAGTTCACGAAAAACATTTGCCAACTGATTTAGAGTAATGCCTGAAATCACATTAGTTATTTTAGCTATACTTAAAACTGGGTACATTAAACTTTATAACATTTTTTACAGATTATTTCTATCGCAAATACAAATAAAATTATAAATTTTTTTAAAGTGCACACGAACTTTATGGACACGCTGCATATATATATATATATATATATATATATATATATATATATATATATATAGATATATATATATATATATTACACATTATTTAATCGATACAATTTATTTAAGTAAATGCTCTGTTTTTTTATTAAACAGTATTATTTATATTTACCGACCTGGATGTTTAAGAAATTTCGAAGAAAATATGTGTTCTCTGACAGGAATCGAAACTGTGTCCAATGCAGAACCGTCAATTGATCTGACGTGCTATACTATTCAGCTAAGAGAAGAGTCTAATTAGCAAAGTCCAAATTACAGTTTATAAACAACAAATCTTCGACAATCTTTCCCGAACGATCATATCTGCTCCCGAAACATACCTTAACGTAAACATTGACAAAATATTATGAAATAAATTAAGTCCGACAATTATTTAATATATATTTTTCTTTTTATAAGTTATTTAATAGATACAATTTATCTAAGTAAATGCTCTCTTTTATATATAAACAGTATTAATTTATTTATTAAAGATCATTCAGGCCGGTAAATGTAATTGATACTGTTTACTCAAATAAATTGTATCTATTAAATAATGTATAAACAGAATATATATATATATATATATATATATATATATATATATATAAGACTCAATAACATCAATTATGAACACGATAACAATGTCCTAGCCATGCTTAGAAAATAAAATAACACATTGCATACCTTTAGCTAAATACTTAAAAATCTATCCGGTCGTATATATATATATATATATATATATATATATATAATAGCTGTTCACTAGCCAATTCCTATTGCAGGCGCTTGCTCAGGCACATTTGTGTTTTCTCAACACCCAGAGCTCACCTGTGGTTTATACTGCAACTATGCTGAGCAGACCTCTTTGAATAGGGCCACGGTGCTCAAGTCCACGATGACATGTGGCTTCGTGCTAGCACAGCTGTTGACGGTCCTCAAGAGTTCCGTCTACCCAGTTTGACTCACAAGGCTTGGGTCAACCCGTGGGTTATGGTTTTCAGGCACTTCCCATTCTGATAACACTAGGAAATCTCCTTCCTAACAAATCGACGATGGTGAGTTTCGAACCCGGGTCTCCTTGTCAGAAAGCGAAGGTTCTAACCACTCGGCCATTATATATATGAATGAAAGTGCTCAATATCATAGGTAAAGCGTATGTAAATATAAAAGTGGACATTGAGGTCAACACCATGCACCATGACTTGCTATACATTTGTCACCCACCGCTCTGTGCATTTCAGGCTTATACCAATCGCCAGGAACAAATTCTGAAAATATTTGTGCCTGGCTATTGTTTTAAACATGGAACTTTGAATAGTATAGAACAGCGAGCAGTAATGTATTCTTAGTGTAAAGTTCAGCTCTGTTATTTCACATCGAGCACTCTTTTAGTATTACTACGAACACTCACAGTGCACAATTATATATATATATATATATATATATATATATATATATATATATATATATATATTTGTGTATTTAGGCAGCAATCCTTCATTTATACATGTTTCATTAAAAACGACACACAAAGTACTACGGTAAAGCTTTTTATTTAATTTTTCTTGTGTTCGAACAAGTGCTTTCTTTTTTGGACACAATGTGTGTAGAAACTGTCCAAAATGTTCTATAGTTCCGGGCGCTTTCGGCTATACTTTTAGCCATTATCAAGGATGATTTTATTTTTTCAGTTTAATTCGGTGTGTGCGTTATATGTATGCTTTTAGTGTGTTATAGAGATTTTTTTTATTTTCCGAACAGGGTTAGCACATTGTGGCCTTGTTCATAATTAATCTTGTTAAGAGTTTGCTTTTTCTTTTTTATTATTACAGCTTCCATTATTTTTAATCTTTTTTACGTGTGGATGAGGTTATTATGTTTCTGTTTTCTACTAGTATGTTTCAAATGGAGTCTGGTAAGTTTGTGTGTGTGTTTAAATGAGTTCTAATAGAGCCCTGGTCAGATAGGTGTAACGTAAGTTATCTGGATAGGCATGTAGTTGTGTGACCGATGTAATTATTTATGAGTTCGGTTTGATCAGGAACACAGTTCCTAAAAGGGATTTGAACTATATATATATATATATATATATATATATATATATATATATATATATATATATATATTTAAAATATATATATATATCTTCAAGCGAATTTTATAACTTTTAAAATATAAATACATTTAAAATATTTCATATATTCTAAAATCAAATTGAACATATATATACAGTATATATATCATTTTGGTAAGGGGTAAAAGATGTATTTTTAAAATTTTTAAAAATTTTTTTTTTTTCGTCTTTTTTTTTTTTAAAAAAAAAAAAAAAAAAAATATTAACGGTAAAAATAAATATTTTTTTTATATTTTAACTACGATATATATTTTCCTTTTTAATTTTATTTTATATATTCTTTTAAGAACAGTTAAATGTGATTTAATCCATTAAATTATATTAAGTTTAAGTATGAAATAGAACTTTTTTTTTTTTTTTTTTTTTTTTGTAAAAATAAAATTATATTTTTACTTCTATTTTTGAAACATGGTTGTTTGGTATTTTAAATCAATTAATTTATAATATTAATGCTCTGTAAATTTACATTGAGCACTATTTTGTAAAAATAAAATATCTATAAGAACACAATATCTTACTGTTCTTTCTTTTTATTTATATACATATATATATATATATATATATATATATATATATCATGTCAGATTAAATATAAATCCATTAATTCTTTTAGCTATATATATATATATATATTTTTATATATATATATATATATATATATATATATATATATATATATTATATTTGGGTTGGTGTTGTTGGCAAACTGAATACATAACCAACCAATCTGGCACATTTACCGAAAGCTTTGCTGACCCCTCGTTAAGAAGAACATCGAGACGCCATCTTTACAGCCAGAGGAGTTGCTCCCGGTGAGAATGATCTCATCTCTAATTGCCAATAACAAGAAATATGGAGTTACATGGAACTAGAAACAGAATTCTTGACTTGGACTTCATTAACGATCATAGAATTCCAATGTCAAGACTAATATCTTAAAATGGAACTCACTAGACGAGAGGCCAGGATTTGCTTTTTTTCCTTGTCATGATAATCATTTAAATATTGAATCAATGATAAAGAAAATGAATAACAAATAAATATAAAGAAAATGAAAAAATATTAAATGCCATATTTGAAAAATTATAATTCTAATCTCCACTTTATTTTTACCCTACAAAATTATAGAGTTTCCCAGGTAGAATTACTGACGATTACTGGATAAAATTTTGGCAGGTAAATGTTTTCACCTCATATTTGAAAACCAGACAATATTTTTGAAAAATTTTTGGTGGGAAAAGGGTTATATATGGCGTCTAATAAAATTTAAATATATATCTTACAATTTTTAATTGAAATTATTACATGAAAAAAAATTAAATGTTAATTCCGAATTATGAGTCAAGGGAGATAATCCATCATTGCAAAATATATAATGTCATTAATATAATTTATATTCATCAACATTTTCCTTTAAAAAGTTTAAATCTGAAATCATGGATTATAAAGTAATTTCAGAGTGTAAAGAAAATATTGGAAATAGGTAATAAAATTAAAATTGTTTATTTATATTTTATGTTAAAAGCAGAAATATAAATGGCTTGGAGTTACCTCCCTTGTATTGAATTTTTTCTTCTGCATATTTACCAAAAATCTTAAAAATTAGTAAAATTTTCGATGGTTATCTTCATTATTGTTTATATTATTATCAAACCATTTCAATTGATTCCCTTTTCCGAACTATTTCACATGTAGAATGCCCCCAATGTTCGTTACAAGCGGCTTCCTAATATTTTTCTTCCGATATTATACCGAGGACTGATAACCAGAAGTGGATTTGAGAAAAATGGATTTAGTAATTAATAATAATGGTAATAAGAGTTTTAATAGCGTTCTCAACTCAAGGAAAGATGACGCGTATTTTTTGAAGCTCAAAAAAAAAATTCACAGATTTTAAGATTTAATCGAAGAACCGTAAATATTGCTTAAAAGTAATAGAATAATTTTATACAATTCACAAAATTGAAATGGCAATCGTAATATTAACTTTTTCCTTGTAAGGAAACATTCGACGTTCATTGACTAAACAGTCAGGATACAGTCAGTTAAAATTTATAAAATATTTCAATGATAGGTTCGTCAGTAGGATAGATTCAAGGGGAATTAAACACGAAATAAATTTGTCTCAATGGCGTTTGAAATTCGGTTGACCGATTCGATTTTCCGCGCCGTTATATGTACGTCCCTTATCCCTATGTTTATTCCCTGCTAAAACTACTGTATATTCGATTTGAACAAGTTTTGATCAGTTTGGACATTTTCGGTTGTCAGTTATCGATGTCAATTCGGTTAGAATAAATGCCGCCCAACAAAGTCGCCAAATATTTCGTGCAACAAAGTTCATCTAATAAGTAATTTTCAGCAGTTTACTTCTGACGTATCAAGAAACAACACCAGATTTTAATAATTAGTTATGGCCCTTTGATTATATGGTACTGGGAATTCATGAAAGGTTCTTCTAGGCTGTATTAAACAACATGGCGTTCTATGCTTTAGGTCAACTCATAGTGCAACTGAGGGTAAGAACTAGAAGCCTATTTCAAAAGTCATCGTTCAACTGAGAGCTACGATTTTTTTTATTTCGGTTTGGATTTGCGATAGTTCACTGCTGTACTCGGCTTAAGAAATTTGAACAAAATAGATTAAGAGGTTTTTTTTTCATATCTGCACAGATACGTATCGAAACATAGACAAAACAATATTTCTAAAGAAAGTAATGGATTTTTATCAACCCGTCAGATTTTTATCAGTATAAACGTTATTTTTAGTGGTTACTCATATTTGAGTAGACGCTCCGTTTATTTATTAAACTGTATATTTATTTATATTCGTCTACCAGATTGAATGTTCGATAAATATTATAAAAGAAAAATTTATGCTTTCTGTTACGAAAGAAGTTTCGCTTAAAGGCACGATTTCGACCTTTACACTGTAGCTCAGTTGGTTAGAATGTGCCGGGTCTAATTCTAGCTACCTCTGCTCAGGTGGACGCAGGTTCGAATCCTGACGGAGAGCGCATATTTATCGTTAAGATTCCTCGAACATTCAGACCGGTAGATGAAAAGAAATCAAAATACTGTTTAATAACTAAACTGGGCGTCTACTCAAATACGAGTATCCACTAAAAAAATAACTTTTAAAGTGATAACAAATATGGTGGATTAATAAAAATCCAGTATGTTGTTTTTAACCTTACTATTCAGATTTGTGAATATATATTTTTTTTACCTGAGAAATTAAAAAGAAAGATATATCTGGATATATCTTTTGAGGGTTCGAGATTTTGTGTCGGGCATTAGTTGATCAGTTATGATGTCAAGTTATCAAAGATTTGGTCAATCAAGAAACGACACGACGAAATAATAAAAACTCGTTAGCAGTGTCATAATGTCGGACAATTAAAAAGTAAGAATTCAAGAGGCAAGAGGAAAATACGCAACTTTCTCAATACCAAAAACAGATAAGTACCCATGGCTTTGTTTTATAGACATCTAACAGATTTTTCTGTTAGACTTTGTCTGGGACATAAAAGATTTTTTGCATTGTTGAACTTCTTGAAGCCTGGACCGCTTTGTACACAGACGACAAGTTTGTCTCGATAGTGTCAGTAGAAAGAATTGTTAAGAATTAGCAATGGACTCATAAAACGAACGACAGACGAATAGCTGCACTGTCAAATCCCCTCCTCTCTCATTTCATCATCTTTCTATCATTGTTTCTCTCTGAGTTCTCCCTCTCTCTACCTCTCTTCCCTTTTCTACTCCTACTCTCTCTCTCTCTCTCTCTCTCTCTCTCTCTCTCTCTCTCTCTCTCTCTCATTTCATCATCTTTCAACGTCGAATCCGGCCAGTACTTAGATAAGCGACCTTTTGGGGACACCGATTACTGTAAGTAACCTCCTACAATCCGAAATATCTATCAGCTTTAATTAAACCGGAAAAGGTTGATAAACCTTAAAAAACTCAAACAATCCTAAATATTAAAAGAAACTAAAAGCACGCCATATTAAAAGGTGGTCTTCTGCTTCATCTTCATGATATAAATGAAAACAATTATAATAAATAAACTGGTTTATTATTGGAAAAAGCAATTGTGTCGGTCCCAGTAAACTAGACAGCCAAGGCTGTCGTGCCGGTCCCGGTAAAATAGACCCCCAGGCTATTTTGCCGGCCCTGGTAAAATAGACCTCCAGGCTATTTTGCCGGCCCTGGTAAAATAGACAAACATAATTTTAAGGTTATTTTACTGGTTACTTTTCCAGTAAATAATTTTATTATTATTATGAAATCAGGTAATGTTAAAAATAACAATACACAGATTTAACCCAGATATTTATTTATTTTCACCATCAATTGTTAAAATACAAGTTAAAATCATTTATTCATCATCAATTCTGAAAAGAAATATTGAAGTCTTTGAATATTTTAAGTATTTCGAGTATAGCAGTCACTGCAAATGTAAAACTTACCCTTGAGTATGATTGTCTTGCTAATACACTTCAGGTGCATGAACTGAAGATAACATTCACAGACCACAAGAATCCATGTTGTTCAAATCCTGCCTATACGCCCCACACAGACACTGCACTTAAGACTCCATAAACATGTTGCATAATTTTCCAATAATCACGATCCAAAAATATCTGAGGGTCTTCTAGACTCTGACACACTTTCATCAAGACATTCTGATTGGTATAGAAGAAGGGTTTTGTTCCACACAAATTCTCCACCCATAGCACGAATGACATCTTATCACTGACAAAGTAGGCAAGTATCTGTAGATTCCGCTCAATGGATTAATGAATGGAGTTGGCTTATCAAGTCTTCATTTATATATATAACATATTCTTACTTCTAAAGCACTATATTTATCGGTAAAATAGATTTGGAATCTATTTTACCGGGACAAAAAAAGTCTATTCTTTTATATATTATATATATATATATATATATATATATATATATATATATATATATATATATATATATATATATATATATATATATAAAAAAAAAGAAAGAACAGTAAGATATATAATCCGGCGTTCTTATAGATATTTTTATTTTTACAAAATAGTGCTCAATGTAAATATTACAGAGCATTAATATTATAAATTAATTAATTTAAAATATGTTTTTTTTCGCTACACAGTTCTAACAATGTTTCAAAAATTTTTGAAACATGGTTAGAACTGTGTAGCGAAAAAAACTTATTTTAAATCAATTAATTTATGAATAATGTCTTAGTTTATTGTATTTTTATTTTAGGCTACGAAGCGGATTTTCAGTAATTGGGGTTTTTGTTTTACAAAAAAAATATGATTTACATTCTCCATATATATGTATATATAAATTAGTTTTATTTATTATTATTGTTTTCATTTAAAGCATGCGGATATATATATATATATATATATATATATATATATATATATATATATATATATATAAATATAATTTTAATTTTAAGGTATGCTATGGTTATGGCTAAATGTGCTCAATATCAGAGATAGAACGTATGTAAATATAAAAGTGGACACTGGGATCAACACCAAGCGGCGATAGTCTGTGTCATGCTCAAACGCATTCTTGCTGATTGCTTGGTCTTGATCTCAGTGCCCACATTTATATATATATATATATATATATATATATATATATATATATATATAAAATTGAAAATTGAAAATTATAATGTTTTATTTTAAAAGTAATTTATTTATATATATATTGATATTTCAAATTGTCCTCAATTTTTCATCAGAAATAACTGTTTTGTTAAAATCAATATATATTTTAATAAATACTTTGATAAAATAAAAACATTATAATTTTCAATTTGAAACTTTTTCTATATATACATATTAAGAAAGTATACGTGGCTTCTCATTATGCTATATATATATATATATATATATATATATGAGTGTGTGTGTGTGTGTGTGTGTAGCCACTAATTTACAGTCGCCTGATAATTTGAGTGCATTAATATGCATTGAAACACGACTGCAATTGTGTAGCGAATTTTGAATGTTTTCGGTGTAATTTCCTTAAATAAATAATATTACTTTACTCTGAATTGAGCCCTGTTTCAAATTAAATGTTACGAATTCTGGAATTGTACTCTATTCGTTCTCATCGTACCTATATATATATATATATATATATATATATATATAAACGTACTTTACATTCATAGTTTATGTACAGAGTCTACAGAGCCAGTGCTTTTAATTTTTAACTTCAAAATAATAATTCTAATTTTAAAATAAAAATAATAGAAAATTAAATCTGTATACTATCAGTTTCTATATATAGAGATGGACACTTGTTTTATTTCCAAGTCGTGTACTTCCCTGGTAATATAGAAAATTGTTTCTGTCCGACCTGAGGTGGTGGGGTGTGGGTGTTGTCATTTTCATTTTTGTTGTTTTATGTTTTCAAGCACACATTCTTCAATTGCGTCTGAGAGTTTGTTCGTGAGATGTAACTGCATGAAATGACTGACCTTCTTTAATATGGACGCACAACAGGACCACCACCACCACCGCCACTACCATCCCCACCACGATAAGCTCATCTTTTCTCACCAAAAAGCTATCATCTGAGTTTGCACCCCCCCCAAAAAATGTTGTAGATATAAAAGCGTTTAAGTAACACGCCTGCAAGACGTAAGGGAATTTTATTGACCCTAAATTATCAATTATTAGAATTTATTTTAATTCCCTAGTGAATGTTAATTATGAAGTTAATGATTGAATAAATTCTTTCCACGACTATAAATTGGCCCTATAAATTCCCCTGTAGTTGTGTTAAATATTTGTCCTTAACAACTTTAATTAATATGGATGCTGGTCATTTATTTAAAGAGGTGATAAGCTACAAATGTAAAGATTTGAAATTGGAAAAGTTTTTTGTTTTCTATTTCTATTAAAGCAGAATCCATAAGAGCTTTGTCGCTTTCTCTATTTTTCCTTTTTTTTTCTTTCCTTTTCTTATTGAAACCAAACAGTGCCTCCGATATGTCTTTTCCGTCTTTCCTCGCGATCAAAACGGAATAGTGCGAGAAAAAAAAAACTTTTTGAGTAAAAGTGGCGATTATGTAGTTGAACAGTAAAACGGTGGGACCTAGCTACCAATCTAGTAGGACGCTTGAATTTAAGTTGTCGTGACACCAACGGGAAAAGCTCATCAGAGTAGTCACCATGAAAATATTTATAGAAAAGACAGAGAGAATCCACATCACGTCGGTGAGAAAGTGACTCAAGTCAAGATGCCAGGTCAGGATCGATTACATTAGAAAATCCCTTTCTGAATTTTATCACGAATCTCGAGATGAACAGCAGGAAAACCAGACCAGATAGAAACAAAAATATTCAAAATATGGACGAATGGTAGAGATTCTGACGAGATTTCTTTTTTTTTTCTGGCACGGCACAGTGATCCAACTTTCCTTGCAGTAGACGAAGCAATTGATTCGCAATAATCATTCTACTTCATGTCAGAGGAAAACGTCAGGCCAAAGCGGTGTAGAGTGTTTCTCTCGTGGACTCTAGCGTCAACTATGCTATTGGCAGGCAAAAACGTTTTTCTGTCGTGATTAAAGGAAAGCAGTGTTTTGTTTTGGTGGCAATCAAACTTACAAGGCTGTTTCCTTAGGGATTTTTTTTAACAGTGAAATCAAACCCGCCTAATTCGAGAAATACTACTACGGAAGAAAGGGTGTGCATTTCCTTATATAGGTAATTGAGCTTTTCCTCTGTCCCAGTGGTCTCTCATGGCCGAATTAGTAGCTAAGATAGTTGTTATCAATTTAGATGTGTAAGGAAATGAAAAAAAAAAATACACGGGCATCAACTCGACCAGGTAAACCCACTAAAAAGAATGTTTATAGTAATAAACATTAAATGTGTTTTAATGGTGTAGAAAGGATAAAATCATCATAGAAAAGAATTTCATTTCGATTTCATGCTAATCCTGTTTTGTTTTTTGTTTTTTTGTTTTGATTCTTGCGGGGGGGGGACAGTTGCGCTAAATTTGATGAAAACGAAAGTCAAAAAAGGGGTGTGTTAAAGAAAGCTTTATTTGCTCCAATCGGAGACAGCGTTTCAATAACCAAGTTTTATAATACCACGAACAATTGCTTGCAAACCGGCGAAAAGCTCCTGGTAACTGGCGTCGATCTCAGTGGCCGGAAGTATGAAACCACCAAGAGTATTTTGATTGGGACGCAACTCAAAAGAGAAAGTGAATTTGGCATTCCGAGAAATTTTAACCCAATCAGAAGAAGCACCTGTATAATAATCTGGAAAGAAACCAAAAATAAAAAATGTTAATGAAATGCAATTGAAGAAGAAAAACAAACAATAATTAGATTTATGAAGAATTACTTACATAGAGCAGAAACCAAAGTAAATGTTAATCTCCAAATTCCCAAGAATTGTCTAAAACTTGAAGGCTGCATATTTTTCAAAACTAATTTACTTGCCTCACTTCGAACATGACGTATTTTCTCTTCTGGAACGGGTTTTATCAGATAAACTACAGAATGCCCCTAAACTCTTGACTCCCGCGGCAAAAAATGGATATTTTTCAAGAAATGAAATTTTCAACATTTCAGTATCAAGGATGATTTTATTTTTTAGTTTAATTGTGTGCGTTATGTGTGTACTTTTAGTGTCTTATAGAAGTGTTTTTAATTTCCGAATACGGTCAGCACATTGTGGCCTTGTTCGTGGTTAATATTGTTAACAGTTGGCTTTTTCTTTTTTATTATTAGGGCTTCCATTATTTTTAGTCTTTTTTTACACGTGGATGAGGTTATTATGTTTGTTTTTTTTTACTAGTATGTTTCGAATGGAGTCTGGTAGGTTTGTGTATGTGTTTAAATGGGTTCTAATAGAGCTCTGGTCAGATAGGTGTGACGTAAGACGTCTGGATAGGCATGTAGTTCTGTGACCAATGTAATTATTTTATGAGTTGGGGTTGTTCACTCTGGTCTAAACCATTTCTCTGTCTATGATGGGTTGTTGGATCACAGAGCTAGCAAAGATCAAATTATCGTGAACAAATGTGTCATTGATCCATTCCAGGTAAAGCTATGTCACAAAGGAATTTAACAAAAAAATATCCTTGCAGATAAAGAAAAGGCAAGAGTTCTTCAAGGTCTAGGTTCTTTGAAAATTTATATATTGTTTTAATATAATAAATTGGTTCTGGATACAAAAGAGTAGTCCCAGTTTTCATATTACTATTATAGTGACAGCAATAACTATCAATGCTGATCGATTTATTATGGTATTTTTATTATCTTTCTAAACCGTATTCTCCTCTCCCAAGACATTTAATTTGTTTTTTTTTTTAATTTTGTTTTTTTAATTTTATCCAAACTAATCTTCTCTAATGGTTTCAATAACTTTGGGATCTTCTTTAAGGAAACTTCAGGGAAATTCTCTTCTACCGGTTGCCAAAATTACTTAAACTCTTTTCAACAATCTTTATAATTGAAATTTTTCTTTATAATTTTCTTCCGCCTTATAATATGGGAGTGGGATAGATAGATATTCCAAATGTTGAACATCCCAGCGGTAACTCTATTAACGATAATAGATCTACCCTGAACGTTCTAGTGGATTCTCCCCCACATACACTAGACAGATCAATCTGCTTCTTGCAGCAACTGCCCAGACTCCATCAGATATAATGATAGCATGTGGCAACACTGTGTTTGCCAATATCTCGACTTGACAATTTTCCTTGATCTCCACTTTGTCGCCTTTAAACAATTCAAGCACACACAATCTGTGATTTCACTCACATAAATGGAGCTTAATGAGGTACACGTCCCTAAAGCACCAACCAGACATTTCCCAGCTCCTTCTGTCGTCAGCATCATGAATTTCGTTCTAGCAAGTGTATTGGAAATGTATTGGTGCGTAGGTGGATGAAATATACATTCTTACTTTTCATCTTACTTCATATGAACTCAAAAGAACTCTTTTGTATTTATACAACGGGTCATATTTTCCGATATCAATTGACCGAAATCGCCCGAAAATACCGAAAGATTGAAACCAAGGTAGCGCAATCGACTGATCTCCTAATTATATATATATATATATATATATATATTTAATTATTTATTCGAAAATTATAACATAAATATGTTATAAAAATCAGTACAAAAATAGCCATTTTCTTTCAACACTTCTGGTGTCTTATCAAGTGACACCAGGAATGTTGAAAGAAAATGGCTATTTTGTACTGATTTTATAATATATTTATGTTATAATTTTCGAATGAATAATTATATTTGCTCTACTCTGTATTGAGTACTCTTTTAAGAAAAGTATTTGTTGGTTATTGGAATTTATTCCGTATACACCAATCCTATATATATATATATATATATATATATATATATATATTTAATTAATTAATTTCTAATCCCATTTTTCCTTTCATTTCGTTGTTGGAATTGTTACCTGATGATCCGGAGTCCTTTTAAAAGGATTTTGGTGAAATAAATTATTGTAATGGTACCTTAAAATGGTCTGTTTTTATATATATATATATATATATATATATATATATATATATATATATATATATATATATATATATATATTAGATGAAATGGATTAAATCCAACAAATATTTTAATGTCTTCTGTTTATACGTTATTTTTTATGGATAAAACTTATTTGAGTAAATGCTGTTTTAATTAAACGGTATTAATTTCATTTAACGGCATGTGCGTTTAAAACTCAGTAAATTTAAAAATAAGTAATTCCAAAATTCACTTGAAGATGAAACGGAACTAATGCTTTTAATTTAATTATATAATTAAATTTGGAGTTTTTAGCTTCAGTTTTTTGAAACATGGTTATTACTGTGTAGCGAAAAACCATATTTTAATTCAGTTAATTTATTATATATATATATATATATATATATATATATATATATATATATATATATATATTCCCAAGAGGATAGAATCCAGGTAGAACTCAATGTCGAGGACAGAGTAAGAATATAATATAAAAGGCTCAAACACTAATATTCCATGGTTATAATTTATTACATTGGAATCGTAATCACGATCCAATGCATCCGACCTAAAAATCAAAAAGCTTTTTAAATTTGTAGGACTGATGAATTGGATCGTGATTACGATTCCAATGTAATAAATTGTAATGATTGGAGTTCGAACACAGGTGAAGACTCGTTTTCAAATGCTTATTTTCAAAGAAACAAGAAAATTCTCCAAATTACTGAAATCCCTGGATTCAATTGTCACTGAATCCGGACAAGAAAAACAGAAATAGTTTTTCAAACAAAACATGAGATGGTCTCGTCAATGAAGTTTTTACTCACAAGCCAATGTTGCTCCGTTCCCAACAAAAAATGTCCGTCCGTTAATTTTCTTCATGGCATCGGCGGCTGATTGACCAAGTTTCCTCTGTTAGGAAAAATTAGACAAATTCAAAAGTTGCTTTTATTTTATTAACAAAATAATTTTTCTCAACTGACACTGGATCGTGATATTTATAAAGTATTCTATGTCATTTCTGATCTTTAAAATGCATATATTGTCAGCCACAGACAGACTGTTACGCTGTATCACAGCTCTTCAGTGTAGCTAGACATTCGATTGTTTCAAGCCGAGATCGAAACGCGACCGATTTGACATCAGTCAAAGATCTAACCTCCAGGCTATCGTCGCACGACAGAGTGGAAAGGAAATTTTAGCGATTATATATATATATATATATATATATATATATATATATATATATATATATATATATATATATATATATATATATATATATATATATATATATATATATATATATATATATATATATATATATATATATGAATCTAACTGAAATAATAAAACGAAAAGAATATTAATATACAACCCAGTATGTCTGAAAATTTTGACTTTTTAATATTTTTTATTGTTCAAAACATATATATATATATATATATATATATATATATATATATATATATATATATATAGTAATATTAGTGGTAAATATACACATACATATGCAAAATATATAGATATATATACATAGGTGCATACACATATATGTATATTTTTTGAATAAAAATTTCCGAGAGGATAGAATCCAGGTCGAACTCAATGTCCAGGACAGAGTAAGGATATAATAAAAAGGCTTAAACACTAATATCCATGGTCATAATTTATTCCATTGGAATCGTAAATACGATCCAAATCATCAGACCTACAAATTCAAAATGAAAACAGAAAAAACAACTCCGGAAATAAAAACAGAATTAAGAGAGAGTCTAGAGAAGGAGGGAGATTAAACCTTAACAGAGGGAATTTTAGGAGAGGTGAGTGGAAGGGGTTTAAGTAAGAGAAATATGAATGTTGAATGTTGATTTAATGTTGAAGACCAGAATAAGAGGGAGGGAAAGACGAGGTGGGGGAGAGAGATGGGGCGAAGGAAAGTAAACTTGAACGACATTTATTGAAAGGGCCGCTGTGTAATTGAGAAAATTTGACAAATTTAATATCGACTACAGGTTACAAATCAAATATAAACATAAAATAAATATAACGATTATCTAATCCAGCAAGGACCTTTCTTTCTATGTTCAAAAACACATGCGAATACACACATACACACATAACATATACACGTACATACATACATATAGGCGTGTACCCACATACACACATACATATACTCATGTACACACATATATAAATATATCCACATATTCACACATATCCATATACACACACTTTTCACATATATATACATACATACACATGCACACATACATATATATATATATATATATATATGCACACATACACATCCATACACATACACACACACACACATATATATATATATATATATATACAGCGAGCCACTGGCGTATTTCTTATAGAGAAAAACGTTAAAATTTCCTTCATTTCTGCTGTGTGACGATGGCCTAGGGGCAAGATATCTAACTGATGTCGAATCAGTCGGGTTTTGATCCTGGCTTGAAGCAATCGGATGTCTAGCCACACTGAGGAACTGTGATACAGTGAAACAGTCTGTCTGTGACTATATAAATATACATGTATGTATGTTGAAGGTGCGAGTGGTGTAACGGACTTGGAATGAGAAATCAGAGAGCTGCGTTCGAATTCCTGTCGAATTCTTTACATTTACTTACTCTTGGGGAAAGTATTAATCTATCTCGTTTCTCCAGCTAGGAGTTTAATAGCAAGATAGACTGGGATCTCTAGCGATGGTTGGCACTCAGGAGAGTTTTGAATTCAAAATTGTAAATATATCAAACGACTTGATAGTATTATATATATATATATATATATATATATATATATATATATATATATAGAGAGAGAGAGAGAGAGAGAGAGAGAGAGATTTTTTAAAGGGCATCACCCCCAAGAAAGGCAGTACAGCCACTAGCACGCAAGGGATTACAGGGTTGGGAGGGATTAGGAACAGAAACTTTAGTAATGAGTAGAAAGAGAAAAGAACGATCAGGAGGACAGTAGATAGCGATTGACATTGCATTTAAACATTTGCAAAAATTTTAAAATTGGCTGGTAAGCATGGGGCTGGCACGAGAGTTCCACAAGCGAGAAGCGCGAGAAAAGAAACTGTTAACATAGAAGTTACGGCTACATCTAGCTAGCTCTACTGTAAATTGATAAAATCTCGCTGCCAATCCAGTATTACGCTTAGATTCACACTGCTTAGGCACCATAGCGAAGAGCTCTTTCGAACAATTACCATGAAAGTAGTTATTTAAAAAAGGCACAAAGAGACAATTTTGTGGCGGTGGACATGTGACTAAAGCTGAGCTGCCAGATTAGGACCAATAATATTGCTGATTCTTCTTTGGATGTTATCAAGGAGCTCCAGGTAAACAGCAGGGGCACCTGACCATATATGGTAGCAATATTCTAAGCATAGATGAATGGGAGACATAGATATGCAAGATAGTTTCCGGAGAGAAAAAATGCCTCGCCCGCACAGTGAACCAACTTTCCTAGCAGCAATGGAATCAATATAGTCTTTCCACTTCATGTCAGCTTAGAATGTTTGCCGAAGAAGGCACAATGAATCAATTTCTTGGAGGTTAGCATCAGCCATGCTGATGAAAGGCAGAGATGATTTCTTTCAGATGATTAATGGAGAGAAGTTTAGTTTTGGGGGCGTTAAAATTGACAAGCCATCTTTTACCCCAGTTAACAACGGTCTTGAGGTCGTTTTGTAAATCAGCTGCCATTTTGACCTTGTCGGACTGATCAGCCTTAATATCGAAGCAGGAGGAAATGGTTGTGTCCTCAGCGTAGATATCAAGTTGAGAGCTGCTGCAATCGGGAAGGTCGTTAATGAAGATTAAAAACAGCGTAGGACCAAGGATGGAGCCCCGGGGGACACCCGCGTTAGTATGAAAAGATGTAGATACGTTGCCGTTTAGGACAACTTTCATTTCACGATTTGATAGGAAAGACTAGATCAGGTCAGAAATGTGCCCGGAGATACGGTAACTTTTCAGCTTGTGGAGGAAACCTGAATGCCAGAACCTGTCAAAGGCTTTCGAGATGTCCAATGCTACAGCCTAGGCTTCACCGTTTTTTTCGAGAGCATGATAGACACTTTCCGCAATTACCTTTATTACATCAGCAGTTGACCTAGAAAAACTAAAGCCGCATTGCTTGTCTGCTAAAAGGCCCTCCGATGAGATGATGAACCAATTCAGCATTGATTAGGGCATCTAATATCGTCTCAAAAAGAGGTAGAAGGCTAATCGGCCGATAGTTGGATGGATCGGACGGTTCAACCGATTTATTAAAAACTGGAACAACAAACAATGATTTCCAGCAGGCAGGAAATCAAGAGACAGCGAGGCATTTATTATACAGTTTAGAGAGAACAGGAGCCAGTTCGGGAGCATACTTCTTAATGACTATTACAGGGATACCATCGGGTCCACATGCTTTTGAAACAAGAACGAGCTTATTCTGTTCAGTCACAGAATGTGGCACTCACATGTCGAGTTTGGAAACGAATCCAATTTTCTTTAAACACTTAGCAATCTCTTCCGTCGGAGGTTTATTCTTCACGATGGCAAACAGAGCGTCTTCATCGATGTTGAAAAGTCGGCCGTGGTTGAACGTCTAGGCTAAAATCACCCTGACGAAATCAGCTAAATCATTTTTAACCGCTCAAATAACTGGAGCACGATCCAAATAAACTTGAATATTTTTTTGTCACAGTTACAAAGCTTACTGCTTTCCCAAATTCATAGAGCAATAATATGGTGAAAAAGAAAAGCAATATGGCTTTCGCTTCTCTAGGTCAACTGCTGATGTGTTAACGATTATTGCTGAAAGGGTCTATCAAGCTTTAGATCAGAATGGTGAAGTTCAAGTTGTTACTTTGGATATCACGAAAGCAATTTACAGGTTTTGGTATTCTTGTCTTCACAAGTTGAAAGATTATGGTATTTCTGGATGAATTTTTGAACTGATTCAGTCTTTCCTATCAAATTGCAAAATGAAAGTTGTCTTGAATGGCCACTCTTCTAGATCTTTTTGCATTAATGCCGGTGTTCCCCGAGGCTCTATCCTTGGACCTATATTATACCTAATTTTCATAAATGATCTCCCTGTTGTCATCAGTTCTCAAATATCAGTAGCTATACTGATGACACAACTATTTACTCCTGTTTTAATAGTAAGTCTAATCGCTTCAATGAAATCGAATTGCCAGCAGATCTCAAAAATGACCTACAATCTTTTGTTAAATGGAGTAAATAATGTTAATTTTAACGTCTATAATTAACGATGTTAATTTTAATGTCTTTTAATCACTGAGAGAACCATTTCATCTTCCATCAGCATGGCTGATGCTAACCCCCTATCTTCTCGGACTAAAGTTTTCTGCTGGCATGAAGTAGAAAGATTATATTGAATCATTATTTACATTATTCGGACTATTGTCCTCATCTTTGCCGCCATATTTATTACAGCGTTTCGGCCGTTGTACGCTCCGGCCTTCTTCAGGTGGTTGGAATGTCGAACTGAACCCTTTATTTCGCTCACTGGGGGTAAATTGTTCTAGTTCCACGTGTCATGTTTAATGGATGTCAGTTATCAGTTATCTTCCTGTTAATTTCACTCTCAAAGTTCTCCACTGCCATTTGTGTCCTGTGAATGTTTATATTCGACGAGTGTGAACAGCAGAGAAGAGGCTCATGTGTGACCTGAATTATATGAGTTCGACCTGGGGTAGAACAGGTTTGTACAGATAGATAAGGCACTGAAATTGTGAGGACATCTGGCATCCCTCGCTCTAAGGTATGAATAGTAATGGAAAACGGGAGTAAAGATCTACTAGGGTGCCTCTTTCAACACCATCACACCAGACTCAACGTATATAAATTCACTTTTATCATTTACTTAGGTTTTATTACAATTCTAATCATCGCTTTTGAAACTAATAAACATTGGTGAGGAGTGAAAGTATTTAAAATGATAGCGTTGCGAAGGGAAAAAACGTCCTTTTGCCGGCTTTTCCGTTTCTTCATAACTGACAACCAAAATATTAAACACTATTTATTTATTAGATTGTTTATTTACAAGAATAATTTTATACTTACAACATTCTAAAATTAATACATATATATATATATATATATATATATATATATATATATATATATATATATATATATAAAAAATATGGGATGATATTAACATAAGATACAACAATATCCACGTTTAAAACATAAAATGTAAAATTTACCTTTCGACCGACACATTTTTCAAACACAATCGTCGATAATCTAAAACGGAGTACTAACAAGAAACATTTTATTAATACCGTAATAAAACAGGATGTTAACGGGGGGTTGTTTTACCTCAAATCATGTAACCGTTCCCCCAAATAAGGCCAACAAAACTTCATCTCCGTTGTACGCAGAGGGCCGGCCTACGTGTGTTGATAATAACAGACTCAAGATGTCGAGGTGGAGTCTGTTCTAGCCCTGTGCAATACCGAAAAGAAATGGGGAGAATACTCAGTCCTACAAACACCAGAATTTAATAGATGTTCACCGATAGCAGAGGCATGAGTCTGCGAACACCCGGATGTCACAAACTCATGCCTGCGCAAGCAGCCCGGGACATGTTGGGCGATTCTAACCTCAAGCCTCTGGATAGTTTTGCCCACATAGTCGAGCCCGCATCGACATTTAAATTGATAAATAACTAAATTATTATGGTAGGTAGGCAAAACATCCTTACGCCAAGGTGGGGAGGCCCTCCTGGTAGTAAATATGTTCCTGACTGTAATGGCATTATAACACCGTTTAATGGATGAAGAGATCTTATCGGCGTATGTTTGACTCTCAGGACCAATCCAAGGGAGCCTGACATATATAGGACATTTGGAAGGCCCATATTTCTTAATTTCATTGACCTTCCTGATCTTGCGTTCAATGACAGTTTTAATAACTGATTCGGGGTAACCGTTCTTAAGAAACAATTCCTTAATTGTTCTCAATTCGGCCTTGAGTCTACACTCAGAACAAATCTTCAATGCCCTATGGGTAAGACAACTTATAAGATTAACCTTTCTGGCTCTGGGAGCAAAAGAGTCCCAGGCCAGATAAAGTCCTGTAAAAGTGGGCTTCCGGTACACGCTCGTTAAGAAACTCGAGGGAGTTCTCTCCACAAGGACATCAAGAAAAGATAAACGATTGTTCTCTTCAACCTCCATTGTAAATTTAAGTGCAGGATGGAGATTATTTAATAATGAAAAGAACACTTCCGCTATTACAGTATTGGAAAATGATGCGAACGTATCATCAACATTAGCGGAAGTAACAATACGGTTTGTTAACTTTCAAATAGTCGCCTTTCATGAAAACCAACAAAAATGTTGGCCATCACAGGGCCCAAGGGACTACCCATCGCCACCCCGTCGATTTGCTGATACATGCAATTGTCAAAACTGAAGGAGACAGACTTGGTCGCCATCCCCAACAATTCAACAAACACACTCTCAGGAAACAACGGAGATTTACCAGGGCCACGATACAAGAAGTCCGCACAAATGTCAATAGTTTCATCAATTGGAACATTCGTGAACAAACTACTTATATCAAACGACACAAAATACTCAGTGTCGCTGTTTGGATTTAAATTTTGTATATAATCAACAAACTTAAACGAGTCAGGCACACAATACTCCGAGTAGAAGTCTAAAACCGGATCAAGAACCTCCAATAACCACTTGGCAAGATTATGTTGGGCGGAACCCAACATAGATAAAATTGGCCTAAGTGGAACGCCCACTGTGTGAATTTTTGGTAACCCATACATCCTAGGACGTTGGGAACCAACAGGACGAATATTATTGTAAATTTCTTTCGGTAGAAAATTACTTTTATAAAATTCCAGTAATTTTTTTTGGAATCTAATTTCAGTTCTTGGGGTATCATCGTAACTAATATCACCCAATTTCCGGAATTTACTACTATCCTCAAGAATAGATAGCTTCCTGTGAACATAGTCGGAGTGGTTCAATATAACGACTCCGGCACCTTTGTCTGGCTTGGTAATATAGATGTCTGGGTTGGTTTTTAATGACCTAACTGTCTGAAAATGCCTCCTCTGCCACACAAACCCAGAGGAGTTAACATTTGAGTCTAGAATGCCATATGCCAAGTCCTTTAACTGGGCTTTAAGGCGAAGCAAATGGTCCATCCTAACTCTGAGGACCATGTACCGGAAGCGTGTACCGGAAGCCCACTTTTACAGGACTTTATCTGGCCTGGGACTCTTTTGCTCCCAGAGCCAGAAAGGTTAACCTTATAAGTTGTCTTACCCATAGGGCATTGAAGATTTTTTCTGAGTGTAGACTCGAGGCCGAATTAAGGAATTGTTTCTTAAGAACGGTTACCCCGAATCAGTTATTAAAACTGTCATTGAACGCAAGATCAGGAAGGTCAATGAAATTAAGAAATATGGGCCTTCCAAATGTCCTATATATGTCAGGCTCCCTTGGATTGGTCCTGAGAGTCAAACATACGCCGATAAGATCTCTTCATCCATTAAACGGTGTTATAATGCCATTACAGTCAGGAACATATTTACTACCAGGAGGGCCTCCCCACCTTGGCGTAAGGATGTTTTGCCTACCTACCAAAATAATTTAGTTATTTATCAATTTAAATGTCGATGCGGGCTCGACTATGTGGGCAAAACTATCCAGAGGCTTGAGGTTAGAATCGCCCAACATGTCCCGGGCTGCTTGCGCAGGCATGAGTTTGTGACATCCGGGTGTTCGCAGACTCATGCCTCTGCTATCGGTGAACATCTATTAAATTCTGGTGTTTGTAGGACTGAGTATTCTCCCCATTTCTTTTCGGTATTGCACAGGGCTAGGAACAGACTCCACCTCGACATCTTGGAGTCTGTTATTATCAACACACGTAGGCCGGCCCTCTGCGTACAACGGGAGATGAAGTTTAAGTTGGCCTTATTTGGGGGAACGGTTACATGATTTGAGGTAAAACAATTTTTTCCCCCCTTAACATCCTGTTTTATTACGGTATTAATAAAAAATGATTCTTGTTAGTACTCCGTTTTAGATTATCGACGATTGTGTTTGAAAATGTGTCGGTCGAAAGGTACCTTACATTTTATGTTTTAAACGTGGATACTGTTGTATCTTATGTTAATATGATCCCATATTTTTTATTCCTCAAATGTCTGATTAGACTTGGCAGTACTAGAAATCTGTATAAATATATATATATATATATATATATATATATATATATATATATATATATATATATATATGCAATATTTATCATTTACCAATTTATAAAGAAATAAATATGAAAGCATTTTTATTGATAGATTTATAAACATTCACTGAATTATTAAAATATCTGAACCAACTATAAGGGAATTATTTACTGTTATGGGGTCCACCCCTTTTTCATACAAGTGGACTCGCCCAGTGTGTACTTGTACTGCTGCCGGTGAATATCCGGGAGTGACAGTGATACAGTGAAACAGTGAGAGACTGAGATTGTGAGGTAACCGCTTTGTAGGAGTCACAGTTGCGAGCACGTAGACTCAGAAGGAAGTCCTACTTCGATACTGAATTTCCCAGACTGTATATATATTATTATTGCTACTAAGCGCATTTCTGGATCTACTAACCGTATTACCAATTGTATTATTACGTCAATACATTTATTTGCTATATTTCATTCCTGCGTTTGTCATTCATTTGAAACCGGATTTCATCCCGGAATCAAACATTTACCAAAATTTGAATCGATTGACAATTAGACGATGTTTTGTCAACCATTCCAATAAATAATCTAATAAACAAATTTATGTTTATAGACTATTAATAGAATAGTGTTTATTATTTTTGTTGTCAATTCTCAATAAAAAAGAAAATGTAAAAATTTACTTCCATATTTCTAAGTTTTACTACAATTTTAATCATCGTTTTTAAAACAAAAACATGGCCGATGGGTGAAAATGGCGGTGTCACGGGAAAAAAAACGTCCTTTCGACGCTCATTTTTTTATTTTTATATTAGTTTTTTTTTTTTTTTTGCTGTGTGGGGTGTCAAATTTACTGAAAATTGAATGTCTGGCAATGAAGACACATTTTAGAAAAGTGCCAAGATATACTGTTTTCTGCCAATTAGAAATCAGGGAATATACTCCGTTTTATTTTTCAGTAACAAAACGGCAATAATAAGGCAGTTTTTTTTAACATTTCACCCGAAGCAAGGCAATAAAGCCACTAAATCTCAAGGGTGGTTAATGAGTTTGAGAAAGAATAAAATAGAAAAAGTAAATATTATTAAAGAGAGAGAACAAGAGAAGAACAGGAATTAAGAAGACAGAAGATATCGATGGACATTGCATTTAAATTGTTGAGTGAAGTTAACTGGGAAGCAAGACAGGAAATATTTTCAAACACGAGAAGCGGAAGTGAAGAAACTGTTAGCATAGAACTTACGGTTGCACCTAGCCATTTCAATTTCAAAATGATAACACCTTGCAGCCAAACTATTACTGCGTTTAAATTCATAAAGTCTAGCTACCATAGCTGAGAGGTCATCTGAACAATTGCCATTAAAATATTTAGAGAAAGGACACAGGGAAGCTAAGTTAATGTGGTAGGAAAGGGACTGAAGCCGAGATGTCAGATCAGGACCTATTACATTGCAAATATCTAAATATATAGCAGAAGCACCAGACTAGATGTGGCAACGATACTTACGGCATAGATGGATGATAGACAAAAATGTATGAGATAAATTCTAATGAGAAAAAATGTTTAGCACGACACAATGAACGATCATTCCTAACAACAGACCTAGCATTTGATTCAAGAGAATCTTTCCACTTCATGTCAGCCGAAAATTTTAGCCCAAGAAGGCGCAATGGGTCACTCTCCTGCAAGCTAGCATCAGCTATGCTGATGGAAAGCACAAAAGGTATTCTAAGATGATTAAAATACAACGCTTTCGTTTTAGCGACATTAAAATTAACAAGATATTTCTTGCCCCAGTTAACAACAGATAGTAGGTCATTTTTTTTAATTTTTTTTTTTTTTTTGCATTCTTGTCAGTAAGGTATACTTAAGTTTCTACAAAAGAGGGATAATTATATTCATACTTATAAGGAATACTTAGCTTCCTCCCCAAAAAATAATAATCAACTTCCTACCGAAAAAGAATACTTAACTTCATTCCAATAAAGAATATTCAGCTATCAACCAATAAGATATGCTTAGCTTTCTAACAATACTGAATACTCATTTTCTTACCAATAAGGACTTTTTAGCTTTCTAACAATACTGAATACTCATTTTCTTACCAATAAGGACTTCTTTGCTTTCTAACAATATTGAATACTCATTTTCTTACCAATAAGGACTTCTTAGATTTCTAACAATAAAGAATATTTAAGTTCCTAGCAAAAACGAATACTCAGATTTCTACCAATAGAAAATTCTCATTTTCTTACCAATAAGAAATATTTCGCTTCCTACCAAAATGTAATAATTAGATTCTACCAATAAGTTATACTTAGCTTTCTATCAATAAGAAATAGCTTTCTACTAGTCATGATTGTTTACCTTTCTACCGATGAGGAATAATAAGCTTATGCCTATAAAAATACTTACGATCCTACGAATAAGAAAAAAAAAATTAGCTTTCTACCAATAAGAAAAACACTGCTTTCTACTAATAAAGATTATTCAGGTTCCTACCAATATGGAATATTGATGTAATGGAATAACCTGCCACCTCCATGAGTGGTGGTACTATAGGTATCCGTTAGGACAGCGGACAGGGAGTCGAGCTGGGATCTGCAAGGCTAGCGGCCTTCCGATTGCAGCACGCACCCAACTGTACTGACTTGCGACGACCGTGCTCATAACTATTACTTCCTTTGCTTGTTGTACTGGTTTCTACATTAAACCTGTTACTATTTATCCACCGTGATTGTCCATTCCATATTCCTATTAGCACGGAATATAACAAATACATAACTTCGGATCAGTAAGAAATATGTATCTTCCTAGCAATAAAGAATACTCAGTTTCCTATCAATATGGAATCTTTACTGTCTGATCAATAAGGAATATTTAGCTTCCGATAAATATTGAATATCTAACTTACACCAAGAAAGAATAGTCAGCATTCGACCAATAAGATACACCCGGCTTCCTATCAATCAGAAATATCCAGCTTCCTACCAATAAGAAATACTTAGCTTCCTATAAACATAGTGTTACAAGAGAGAAAATGGCTTACCTGCTGGTCAAAAGCGGATTCGGACATGTCTCGCGTGTAATGTACCCCAAAAAGAAAATGTCGGCTTTACGAGTCGTATTTTTAAGAAAAGATAGTTCTCGTAGTTAGATATTTTCGGAAGACATTTTTTTTTTACCTATGCAAATTTAACCTGTCACTCAATCTAAAAAAAATGTGCTTAAGGAGTCGAGAGAGCAGTGCGACTGTGGTAGTGAACGGAAGTGACGTGACTTACGCTGTGATGTTTGATGAACGAAACGGTTTAGGGAATTTTATTCCAAGCACAAAGAAACTGACTACACATGGAACAGTCAGTTTCCTTCGAATAAGGAAAATTGAATTTCTTACCCATTAAAAAAAGAAAGAAAAAAAAACATCGTCAGCTTCCTACCAATAATGCTCCGTCCGATGGTTCCTTTTTCGTAAATCCGTAAGGTGTAAGAATGAATTGTGAATAAGTGTGAACCGTGAAATATGCTATCATTGTTTGATTACTTGTTAAATTGACGAGATTAACGATTGCCTGCGTCTCTGGCTCTGAATTTACCGCAGTACCCCGGTAATCAACTTCACATGGTTTATAATTGCTTCCTGCAAATAGAAAAAACAATGAAACAAATTGTTTTTTTTCTTTGAAAGTAGTAAACACTACGTCAAAATTACTAAGTTCTGTCGAATATGTTTAATAATAATAATAATACAATAGAATCCCCTGACAAGCGGACTAAGAAGGCCTTCTGGATATGAGGAATTGGTTACAAAGTCCGGATATGAGAGGTTATATTTACATTAGAATAAAAGAACTGAAATCAGGTTTAACATTTATTTTCAATGTTTTATAGTAAACAAAATAAGCTAATGGTGAGTGAAATATAACGGAATTGATTTTTAGGAAAAAGAAATAAATTATGTAATGTTAATGAAAATTCCTTAAATTAAGTATGTCACGTATGCAAAACAAATAATATAACAAGGATTTTTTTAATCGCTGTTGCATGATGATTCTTTCTCTTTTAATATTATTTTCAACTTTTTCCGCATTTCGTTTTGCTTTTGTTCTTGAAATTTTTTCAACAAAAGTCACTTTTTAACTCTGCATACGTTGTTGCAAAAACAAAACTGACAACCTTTTCAATAGCTTTTTCAATTTTAGTCCAGGTTTCAACACAATCATGTTTTTTTTTTATTTCTTTGTTCATTGTGACAGTGTGAATGCTGGAGAATAGTTTCTTTGGAAGATTTTATATCATACAATGTTGACTTTCCTATGTTGAACTCACAATGAACTTTCACCAGCGTCTTGTCTGTTTAAAATTTACACTTTTTGCGATAACTCTAAAGTTGTTCTTTTCCTCTTATTTCCATCATCTTTTGCACCAATACAAGGGTAAATTACATTTATCGAAAGGTTTCCTGAAAACAGAAATTTGAAATCAGTTATATATCATAGTTCAAATATGCAATTATGTCCGGATATGTAAATTTCCTGAAAAACAGAAAGTTTGAAATCAACAAATTATATTTTAAACTCTAAGATCAAAAAAAAATATAACTGAAAATAGTTCAAATATGCACCCATAAAAATCATGTCCGGATATGTTTTCTGCTTGATTTCCGCGGTTCTGAAATTGCTTGAGGCCTTTGCATATTGAATGTGTCAAATATTGTGTCCATTACTTCCTCCTCTTCCTGAGGTAGACCGTTAGAATCCTCTAACAGCCTCTTTCTGATCTGATTTAAGTGCCTTTTATGCGAGAACTTCGGACCCTGAATTATGTAAATCACGTTCCCGATTCGTTTCTCTATTGTACCTGGCTCCCAATAGGATGTGTTGTTTTTGAACATTTAAAAAAAAACTTTCTCCCCTGGGCTAAATTTTTCTTTTTGGTACAAACGACGTTGGTGATTGCTTTGTCTGTTTTGGCAGTAATTTGTCGAATACCGATCTAATTTTTCGGGCGAACATTACTTCCGCCGGCGATAATGCCGATGGCGTAGTACTGTTCGGTGTAATTCTATACACTTGCAAGAATTGTTGTAAAGCCTTTTCTGTTGGTACGTCATAAGCTTTCCTTAGTGCTCTTTTTAATGTATCTACAAACCTCTCCGCTTGCCCGTTTGACCTTGGGTGATATGGCGGAGATTTGATGTGTTTCACCTGAAAAGTTTCACAAAATTCTTGAAAATCCGCAGATGTAAATTGTGTCCCATTATCGGTGACTAAACAATCAACCACTCCGAAACGAGCAAACAGCTCGTGAAGGCAATTTATTGTCGTCTCAGAAGTAGGTTTTCTACAACGAAATACTTCTGGCCATTTGCTGTAACTGTCTACTACAATCAAGTAGTAGAAACCCTCTAATGGACCTGCGAAATCTACATGGATTCTCGACCACGGTCGATCTGTCTTAGGCCATGGCTTATGAGTGATCGGGTGGTGCCCTTGGCTGCTAAGGAACAGCCCTTGCATTTGTCCACCATATGTATAATATCTTGATCCATGTTTGGCCAGTACACGTAACTTCGCATTAAGGATTTCATCCTGTTCTTTCCTGGGTGGCCCACGTGAAAATCCTTGAGGATTCGCCTTTGTAGCGTTTTCAGGGTTACTACTCTTTCATTATATAGCAGAACATTATCACATAACGAAAAACTGTCTGATATATGCTTATCTTTTCCTGCAATTTTTGTTTTCGTTTCCTTTATAAATTCGTCATTCACTGCTTCGTTTATTTCCTGTAATGTGACGGGGAGGTTTCGAATTGTACTACATAATGATATTCTAATATCTTCCTCATATCGTAGAGCTGCATTTACGGAATCTTCTAATGGCTCTGTTCTCTTTGGTATTAGTCTCGAAAGACCGTCTGCATGCTCGATTTTGTTTGATGGAAGATTTGAAATTATAATTTAATAAAATCGTCCCCCATCTTAGTAATCTATTAGCAGTGTAGACAGGTAGACCTTTCTTTGATCCAAATATTGTTAGTAACGACTTGTGGTCCGTCTGCAAGGTGAAAAATTCACCGTAAATATATCTGTGGAATCTTGTAATCGCAAAAATAATCCCCAGCGCTTATTTTTCGGTTTGCGAGTAATTTTGTTCAGCTGGTAGTAACGTTCTTGACGCATGCGCGATGGGTTTTAGTGTCCCATCCGGCATTTTATGAAGTATACATGCCCCAACACCATAGGCACTCGCGACGATTATTTCCAATTTTGGATCATAATGCGCTAAAAAATAAATCTGCTGTTAGAGTCTTAATGATTTTGTCGAAAGTTTTCTGACATTCCTATGACCATTCCCAAACTTTCTCCTTCTTCAACAGTTCGTTTAGGGGTGCACGTAATTTGTGCATGTTAGGAATACATTCTTGATAATAATTTACTAAGCCCAAGAAGCTCTGTAACACGGCTAAATTTTTTGGAGCCGGCATTTTTTTTTATTGCCGTGGCTCTTTCTGGGTCTGGTCTTCTTCCTTCTTCGTTAATAATATGACCCAGATATTTTATCTCCTTCATAAAGAAGTCACATTTATTTTCCTTTATCATAAAACCGTAATTTTGTATCTGCCTGAAAACCTCTTGAACGTGTTCCCAGTGTTGTTCAATATTTTTGCTATTTATCAGGATGTCATCAAGGTATGCGATCGTGAAATCCAGTCCGCCTAGCATAGTGTCCATTATTTGCTGAAATATCGCCGGCGCGACCTTGATCCCGAATGGTAATCTCTGGAACTTATATAATCCTTTATGTGTATTTATGCACAACAACCTCGGGCTTTCCTCATCTACTGGTACTTGAAGGTATGCTTCGCTCCGCTCAAGTCTATTTTTGAGAAAAGTTTTCCTCCGTTCAACTTTTTTTTGAAAACTTCCTCTGGACTAGTGAGAAAATAATGATAATCCTTAATCGCTGCATTCAATCACGTCGAGAAATCAGCGTATACGCGTATCTCACCCGATTTCTTTTTCACGTAAACCGTAGGTGCGGCCCATTGACTATATTCCACCTTTGTCAATATACCGGTTTTCACGAGTCTATCCAACTCTTCGTCTATCTTTTCTAATGATGCGAAAGGTACATTTCTTTTCTTCTTGAAAATGGGTTGTACATTTTCTTTTAGTTCGATTTTGGCCGTCATTTTTTTACACCTCCCGAGGCCGGCTGAAAATACGTCGGGGAAACTCTCCTTTAATTTCTCCTTCAATTTCTCTGCCTCGGTCGATAACCTTTCCACTTTTTGGCAGAACGTATTTATCGGCAAATCCCAGAGGTCAAATTTCTGCATCCAGTCAGTTCCAAATAAATTTTCCGTATTTTTTAGAACATACATCTTTAATTTCTTGGTCATCCCGTTGAACGTCACATTTGTGATAATCTCCCCCTCAAATTTGATTTTTCTTCCTGTTACCGACCTGGCTATTTTATCTGTTCTCAACATGGTCGGTTTGTTTAATTTCTTCCACGTCTGTAAGTTAATAATGGTTAAATCTGATCCGGAATCTAATTGTAATCTGATTTTTTTGTTTAACATTTCTACTTGTACGTATTTTCGTATATTTATCCCGTCCGCTTGGTCAGTTCTAGTGACTCTTACTCGGCTTTTGGTTTTTCTTTCTTTGTTCTACAGTGCGAACTTTTTATGTCCCACTTTATTGCACGACAGACAAGTCTTATAGCGGTATGGACAATATTTGTACCAATGTAAAGTCCCACAGCGATAGCATGGACTGGGTGGTGGTTTCTTCTGAGGTTTCATTTGACTTTTTGTAGTAAAATAATTGGTTTGGTTTGTTTTTTTTGAGGAGGGAGAAAAACGTGTTTGTCGTTGTACTTTTTTCGTATGTGAGCGATGCCAGTCTCTTCGATATCTTTCGAGTCCTTTTTTACGCTTATACATCTCTGACAGTCCTCAGCCAATTTTTTATAGCGTCAGTTTTGGTTCACTCTCAAGTTTTGTTAGAATTCTCCGTCTGATCTCCGCATCTTTAGTCGAAACCAGGCCTTGGACGAATATCAAACTTTTAAAATTGTCAGGGCTGAGTTCAGATAACTTAAAGTCATCGCAGTGTTTGTTTACTACGGAAGCGAATGTTATATAGTCTTCGCTATCCTTTTTTGTTAAATTTAAACATTTCCACCTTTTGTGGAATAGTGAAGTGTTCGAATTAAATAATTCTGTTAAAAGTTTCACGGCTTCCCTGAAAATAAACTCATTCGTTTTCCTCGGTAGGATGTAGTCTACGAATTTAGTGTATTCGCTTGACCCTAGTTTCCTCAGTAGTAGACGTACTTTTTCGCGTCTGACCAATTCCCGCAATCAAACTCATATGAATCTTCATATCTTCTGAAGTAAGCCGCGAAGATATTGTCTTCGTCCGGTGCATTAGTGAAGTCTTTGATTGAGCTCCATATAGCATTTTGCGAGAATGCCGCTTCATTTTCAGAATTTTCAGAATTTTACCCTTTATTTGTTACTGCCCGTAGTAGCAATTCTTGTAGTTCGAGTTGCTTTTCTTCTTTTTTCTGTTGAATTTCTAATTGTTTTTCTTCGAGCCTAGTCTGTCTTTCCTCATTTTTTATTTTTATTTTTTTTGCTGCTCGACTTGTATTTTCATTAGTTCCAATATGGTTGCCTTAAAGTCTTCCATGTTTACACCGTAATTTAATAATAACACAGGCTATCTGTTGTCACGAGAAGAGGAGGAAAAAAAATATCACTTTTTCCCTTTTTTTTTTTTTTTTTCGCAATATGTACTTTGTAGCTAGAGTTGTGTACTTGTGTAACGATTTTTCCTTTTTTTCAGTCTCAGTGTAGACTTCAGGTCTTTGTCGTCTGTTGTTCTGGAACCTTGGTACGAAAAAAATTTTCCTGCGTAGAATTCGATTCTATTCTGGCTGACAGGTAAAATTCGTGTCTTCGTTACCACTGTTATGGTTGGTGTCCAAAAGTTTTATCTTTTATCTTCGCGTAGAACTTGTTTTTTTTTCTTTCTCTTTTGGAGTGATATCTCCGTCGCCTCTGTTATGGACGACCGATAGCAAATATATATATATTTATATATATATATATATATATATATATATATATATATTGGTGTCTAAATTAGCGTAAGAATTCGTTTCTTCAATATCAGCGAATGAATCAGCATTGAAATCTACAATTATATCAAAAGTTTATTTCCGTCTATCTGTCTGTTTGAGGTAAATTTAGGGACTGATTATTTTTAAGATAACTTTGAAACGACGAGAATTACCGTCAGCCGAGGAAAGATATTCAAATTACAATTTACATTGTTTACATCGTCACATAACAATTGTTAATATAACAAAAGAGCAATAGAACTTTCATATATATATATATATATATATATATATACATACGAGTTTGTTTAAAGACGACTGACATGATACTATGAACACGGACACAATGTACTGAACATGTTTGGAAAATAAAACATTCCTATAACTCTAGATACATATATTAAAAAAATCCATAAATTCAGTTAAAAATTTAAAAATCATCCTCGTTAATCGCAAAAAGAATAGCCGAAAGCGCTCGGATATACAGAACATTTGGACAATTTTTATATACTTTATGTCCAGAAAAGAAAACACTTATAAGAACACAAGAAAAATTACATAAAAAGTTTAATCACTTGACCTTGTCAGTCGTCTTTAATTAAATATGTATCAAGGATGTATGAGGGATTGTTGCCCAAATACACAACATAATAGGATGCAATGGGTAAATTATTGACATTTTATATTTTTCATTTTGCGCATGCGCGTTGTTTGTTTTTTATTTTGTCGATTGCACAATATAATAGGGTGAGTTAGTCACCGTCTGTGAAAAAAAGAGCACCATGAAAGCAATTCACTCCACCAGAAATTTGGAAACAGCATGCTGTACTGCTTGGCATTCGCGCCGGAAACATTCATGCAAACATTTTAGAGTGTTTAGGTGTTCTTCTGAGGACAGTGGAGAGGATTCGAAAATAGTTGGATGAATCTAATGGTGATTACGAAAGTACGGCTACTCGGAAAACTCACTCTGATCGTTCTGATAAAAAAAAATCCCAAATTTGTTGGTAAGGGTCTCAGATTCAACACGGAGGCCTGCATCAAGTGACTTGAGGAGATAAGTGCTGCCCTGGGTCAAGTGGGTAACTGCTGGAAATCCGATGTCTTTTTCTTTTCTTTTCTTTTTTTTTTTTTTTTTTTTTGTGTGTGTGCGTAATTTAGACGACAATTTATCCATCGCAACACATATATATATATATATATATATATATATATATATATATATATATATATATATATATAAGTAAATTTATACAATAAAATCGCCATTGATTCAACTGTGTATATATATATATATATATATATATATGTGTGTGTGTGTGTGTGTGTGTGTGTGTGTGTGTGTAAAGAATAATCAGATCGCCGAGGGTTAATTGATCATAGTTGGAAGTGTAGTTATAAGAAGATGGGTGTATGTGAAATGGTTTGGCGTTGGATTTTTCTATATGTTTAGTATTTATCATTACTTAGGATAAATGTGACATCGAGGAAATCTATTTCATTTAGGTTTGTTATTATATCTATATCTAATCTTATATTTTTTTAAAATTTGGCTATTATTTTCTGGTTTTGATTACTTAAACGATAATTTCTGCCGCAATAATTTAATATGCCAAGTTAGTGAAAAACAGCAGATAACGGAAAAATATACATCGGAGTAATTGACGGGGACTAGAAGCAGAAAAAAACTACGTAGAGAAAACATACTTTTTCCTATATTAAATACGCAAACCTTTCTAAACATATATGGGATCTTAAAAAAAATACGCCAAAATATTATGGAAAATAAGGAAAGCAGCATCAGGCTACAACAATAAATGGAAAAACTTTGTGTCATTGAAAAATATCCATAATCATCTTCCCAGACCAACACAAATTATTAAATAAACGATCAGAACTTATCTCAAAATGTAAACACAAAAAAGAAGATTTTATTGCGTTACTAAAAAATCGAAAAAAAAAATGAAACCAAGAAAAATGCATATAAATACACCGCAGATAATGTAACATTGTTTAGACAAAGTTAAACAAACAAATAATGTAACCATATCCCAAATGGAAAAATAAATAAAGTAATAAATATATATATATACATATTCAGTAATGTTCTGACTTCAGGTAACAACCAAGCGATTTTTAGTTTGTGTAACTCTAAGCCGACTTGAATGCAATCGAAAAAGAAATTTATTTGTAAAATATAGGCGATAAATTCAAGCTTATTTACAGTTAATTTTTGTTATTATCCTAAAACCTATCACGTTCAAAATCTCGGTGCCATCGTCTCAAATAAAGTCTCAAAATCGCAAATCCTGTCCAGTATAGCGCCCGTAACAGCTGAGCTTACACGACTGACGCAAATCTGGAATTATAGAAGCTTTGCAATTGGATCTCATAGCCGAGAACCCAGAGACGAAGAGTAGGACAAAGAAAATAAAAATGCTACCGAAAAATCTTGAAGATCAAAAGAGAAAACGACTTGAATGACGTCATTCTCTTCCTGATCAGAAATTGAAAGCACATTGTCTTAAAAAAACATTTGTCTGTTCATAAAACTTTCTGCAGGGTACTGTGCCTGGGGACAAGAGAGGTAGACAAAAACGACAAATCAGAACATGTGCGAATGTTAGAAAATTGCAAGGGATAAAATGAGGAAATACATTCATAGTAAATAATCAATAGTCACCAACGCCATTGTACTGAGAATCTAAACAGGTCGAGATAAACTCTCTTCAACCTTTTTCCCGGTAGATTATCGAAAGCTCTTGACAGAATCTCCCTGTCGTGTACCTTTAGGGGTAATCTTAATGTGTCTCTTTCCACATTAACTGTAACCTGAACATTTGATTAAAGTAGATGAATAACGATCGTTAGGCCATTGCAGTCGAATGAATGTTGTGAGAATAAATTAAGCTTATCTACAGCCTAACTTATGTTAAGGCCTATGTTTCCCATTTTACGTTGAAATTTCTTCATTTGAATTTAACAGCTTATCCATTTGAAATTAAATAAAAATGATTCTCTCAACGAGCATCCTTTAGCCAGTCTTATGTTGATATCTATCTACATATTCTTTTACATTTACAAGAAGTTGTCTCATTGACCACGGAAAGCCGGATTTGGGTTTGGTGATCAAATAAGCAATAAGCGATACCAAACATCATCTTAGCTTACGTTTCTTATCATTTTAAAGATAATTCAACAATTTATCTCAGTTTCGGAGATAAGCTTTTGTTACTATTTACATTATTTACATTGTTCGAACTGTTGTCCTCATCTTTATTGTCATATTCGCGACTTTTCGGTCGTTGTACGCTTCGGCCTTCTTCAGGTGAGTAATCTATCCCGGCGGACAAAATAAAGGTTCGGTTCGAAATTCCAACGGATATCCCCTGAAGAAGGCCGGCGCGTACAACGATCAAAACGCCGTGAATATGACAATAAAGATGAGGACAATTGTCTGAACAATGTAAATAGTGTAAATAATTCAACTGGTGGCTTAAGTCACTCACTGCCACTCCCCTGGGTATCCATCAAGACAAAATGCGTTTTCCAGCCATTCGAGAGACTTTATATAAAGTCTAAAATAGATTTTCAATTCTGAACCGAAAGAGACTTACAAAAGAAAACTTTTATTTTTTATATTCAACTCAATCATCGCGAAATTTTTATTTTTATTGGCAATGATAATATTAGCCGTTTCCTTATAAGGAAACATTTGACATTCACTGACTGAGCAGCCAGTGTTACATTCTCTTAAGATTCAGAAACGCTTTCTATTAAAAGAATTTTTCAGGAAAATAGGTTTTTCACGTCCGCTGTTATTGCTCTTTCAATTTTTCTACCTGTTTTGGTTTGAAGTGCAATTTGTCAACATTTTGATTATGACAATTGTTTGTCTTCGAGTTACATGTGCAATGCATTTTAGTTGTTGCAGCTGTTGAATGTCCTCAAGTGATATACTTTCTGTTATTCGATAATGTTCTTTGTTTGTGATTCTGTAGCGCCAGTCCACGAAGTTCGAAGAAAAAGAATGGTTCTCACTAAGTGCTACAGTCTTTATTCGCTTGAAATCATTTTTAACGATTGGTCTAAGAAAGCGGTTGTATAGAGCTGACATTTTAGTTATTTCTGAATGAGGTCGACGTCACGTATAACATCCACATAAGAGTCTCGATCTAATGAAGTTATTTAAGAACATGATTCGAGTTTTTAGTTTAATACTTTGATTTTAGGGTAATTTACTTCAGCCATATTCAGCCACGCCATTAGCTTAAATTTTATCGTTATTCTTCATTTCAGCAGAGAATGCTAACCTTTGTTTTATAATTCAAAAAGCATAGAAGAAAAAACGTGTGTATTTTCCAGACAATATTAACGAGTGAAGTTACTGACGTTTGTGTGTGAGAATTCGTAGCCGTCTGGGTTCATTACAGGAACAAATAGCCAGTCATACTTGTTAAGAAGTTCATCAACCTCTGGATCAACGCCATATTTAGTAGCCATCTGCAAGAAAATAGCAAGCGAATTAGTAAAGACCAAATAGTATCATCGATCAAAGGATTAATGCTTCTTTTAAGTTGGAAATCAAGACGGATGCTGAAAAGTTCTAGGTTCCCTCAAAATCTGATGTTTAGTCATTTGGTCAGATTTTGGGGAGCAGTTCCGACCGAGAGCTTTTCTGAATTCATCTAGTAGATAGATAAGAAAAAGTTAGGTTTAGTTTGCCTTATTTTGTTTTACGCCATATCAACCTCAATGGGTTATTTAACGCCGACAAGATTTTGAGGATAGGTTTGTATGAAAAGAATACGTATTCTTTGTATGAAATCAATTTGTAGACCAGGTTTCATTGACGTATTTTTGTAAAGATGTTTTTTTGTCGAGAGTTAAGTGTATTGCTGGAAATATTTTTTTTCAAATTGTATCCCTGGTATTTTTACTATAAAAACCTATTTTTACACTTTCATGGCGTTTTCATCCCGGTTTTGGGGGGGTTAACTATTTGGCCATAGCTGGAACACTAACAGGTGCTACCGCTCGGCATAAGAAAAGGGAAACACACACACACACACACACACACACACACACACATACAAATATAGAATAATTATCTAGACACGACTATTTGAATTTCAAAAAAATCGTTGAATAACTTCGACAGATTAAGTTTTCTCTTCTCGTAACTTACTCTTTCAATGATCTTCAAAGTTGAAGCAATGCCTAACCATTCTCTGGCATGGATTCCTGCTTCGACACATACCAATTTCTTGGGAGAATTCCCCGTTGAAAACTTCAAGAAATAAAAAGAAATTGAATAAAAATTAATGGAATAGAATTTTTAAGAATCGACGATCCAGGTTCAACCACTGTCTGGGACAGACTGTTTTCGCTAACAGCCGAGGGAAAGGCATGAATCCTTTTTTTTCTTTAGCTAAATATAAATAGAAGGGGTGGGGCGCTTCTATATCTTCTTGTTATCCAGTTGTTCCGCATGTACACATTCAAAGCGCTTGCTTACATGTCCGAGCAGTTACGGACATCTTGTGAGGCGCTATGAGGTTACCTTCCAAGTTGACCCTCTGATGCACCTGGCTACTCTGATGCTCTAGAGAGTAAAATGTTCTTTGGCATCTCTTAAGCCAGAAGCTAATGGGGGCACCACAGATCAACTTCTCTTAGAGTAAAGGTTCCTTATTGGCATTAAATTCGATTCGATTTATGTGGTATTTCCTGGCATGAATCAAAGACGATCTGCTGGATCATGAGAAGCATCCAGCGTCAAAACGATGTTTTATCAGAATTTAGAGGAAGAATTACAAAGAAAGATCAATGGAAATGTGCAGTTCCGATGCTTTTTGGATATTTCTGTTACTAATGGAGTTTTAACGATCACAAATGAAATAACTTCATTATCACTTTCCATTGAAATGGTTTTTTGTGATATATACATGGTGCAGCAGAAATACTTCCCATATTTTAAACTATCATCTGTGGGGTTCTTGGGCATTTAGGCAATTACCAATGGTGTCTTCATCTAGCTAATGTCATACCATTATGGGTGGTATATTTCTCTGAATATATGGGCGGTATTTCTGCTGACTTTTTGTTAGTTTGCTGCTACTGCTTGTGTATGTGGTTTCGTTATGAGAGAGTAGTTTGCACAACTATTCACTCTTTGCAATCATAACAATCGTAAAATGCCAGTAAAACTGTTGTGATTGTCTCTATTTTCTTTCTAAATAAACACCGAATTAAAAAAAATATATTATGTCTGAAACTGGAAATTTCTCTCATATTTGAAACTTTCTTATCATCCTAAGTGTCGGTAATTTCTTGTAAACATGAAAAAAGCAATTTCTTATCAGACTAAAGAAAACAAACGAATTCAATCGAATATGCTTTTCTACGTACATGTTTTTGTTATGGTAAACGACTTTTCTTTTCCTAGACATCAAATACACATTGCAGTAGCCATTTTCTTATTTACATTTCAATTTCCGACACGAGTTACGAGTATACACTGATTTTCTTTTCGAACCACCATGTTTTTATGTTTTTGTCGCTATCGCATAGATTTGGCCGCCATATTCTTTGACCTTCTTGCCTAAAACGACCGAAAAATAACAGCCTACTGTTACTGCATTGGTTCGTGAATTTGATGACATCGTAATCGAACTAGGCAGTGGGTACTTGTACTCGGCCGGACAGTAACTGAGCAATACTAAAAATAGGAATTAGACGAGATGTCACGAGATATTGGTAGTTCAACGAGAACAGTCTATCCTTGTAGAGAATTCAGTTCAGTTCGATATATATTTGATGAAGATCGATATGTTGAGATAATAGTCCCGATGTAATTAGTGTAAATAAGATTATTATCTGTTTACATTAATATTCAGGAAATATTGAGCAGAAGCAAGAAAATGCGTAGTTTCTTTTATAGTTTATTTAATAGAAATATCGTCACTTTTTAACAGTATGAACAAATTAGTTATACAAAATATATTTTTACTTTATTAAGAGTTTGATATTAATTTATTTAAATAATTTTAGAATTGGAACTTTTAAAAAAGCTTACTTTTATAACAGATATATCCCGTTTTTCATAACTGAAGCCAATCGAAAAAACATTGACGTGTGAATATCTATTTTTATACATGTTCAGTAAATGTTGCATCTGAAAGGCAATAAAAAGCAGAAAAATATTAGAGTGAACCAAGTTAAGGTTATATATTACAAATAGACTTTTTCTTGATCATAAAATAAAAGACGACCGAACATAATGTTGCCTGGTACCCGCCATATTTTAACATTCTTGTGTCTCTTTGAAACATATCAAAAGCATCATCATCTTCCATTTTGAAACAGTTTGATGTAATAAATATCCCTGAACACAACTCCAACAACCCCAGCGACTCACAGATAAGGTTCATTCATTGTTCAGGGTTAGCAACAAGGTGTGAACCTGTTTTCTGTGGGCAATGGAAAGAAAGAATGATAAAGAAAAATGCTGAACATATGAAACGGGCTGCAACCCTGATAAAAAAAAATCAAACCGGCAAAGCAGGGTGATTCATTTTTCCATCTCCCGTCATCTGGCGAGAATAAGAGTTGTCTTATTTAAGTTAGCAGGTACTGTGGACCTCATTAAATCACTTTGCGAGAAGGGGTTTTGTTTTATCGTATTCGATCTATTCACACTTAATTTACAAACAGTAAACTTCCTCGGATTCGTAACGAGTGAAATCATTTGAAACCATTTAAGAGTTATTGAGAAAATTACAAGAAAAGTCAATAAATCGATTTTATATGAACTACATGATAAAATATAAGGTCAGACTTATGTGATTGGCATTGATTACGTTCCACAGAATAAAATTCATTCTTTTTGACGTCGGATCATCACTTTCGATTACAATTTTATATGCAGGCATTTGCACAACAGATGCATGCAAACAAGAAGCCAAAACCCCACAAGAATCTCTGGTGGATCACGAGAAAAGAAGCTAGGGTGAATCAATAAGTCCGTAGCTAGACATAAATATTAGTTGAATTTTAATCAGAAATGTCCACTGTATAATGTGCCTTTGAAAAGCAGAAGCTGTTCTCCAGAAATTCAGCAAAGTATTAGGACACAAGAAAATGTTGCTATAGTATACAACTGGTATGTAATATCTAAACTCCTTCATGGCAGCGAATGCTGGACAGTCTGTAAACAAGTGCACAAGAGACATGAAGTAACAGAAAAACTGACGAATGTTTTGGATGCCCATGAAACATGAACTATTCAAGAATCACCCAATTTCAGTCAATGAGAGAGTCTTAAGGGAAATAAGAACTACAGTAAAACTTATAATTACAATCAGAAAGAGACAGACGTCATTTCTGGGATATCAAATGGGGAAAGAGGACTTCGAGAATTTAACACTCGGAGGGCATAGTGAATGTAAGTGTAGCCTGGGAAGCAAGGAGAATGAGTTAACGAGCTCTTCCGAATGGATAACAAAGACAAAGAGAGGTAGGGAAAGGAAAAAGGTTACTTAGAGCAACGAAAGAGAGGAACTTGTGGAGAACCATGAACACTTACCCTCTGAAAGGACATGGCACATAAAAGAAGAATGTTTTACATTTAGAAGGAACGAGATGGAGCTGACTCCATAGTGAAGCTGTATTCTTCTCTCTCGGTCGTATTCTCCCGGCCGGTTGATTGTTGGTTGTTTGTTTTTTTTTTTTTTCGGAGGTAAAATGAGAATTTCAACAAAAGGGATTTTTAAACTTATCTATTCTATTAAATACGTCGGCGTGTACACTTTTTAACTAGCCAGTGAGGGGGTCGCAATATCACACCTCCACTGGGGAGCAAGTTCCCACGAAATAACGACGTCTGATCTTTTCGGGGTGTAAAAACTTAACACCTTGAAAATACTTTCTATCTCTACAAATTTATTGTTGTTCATAGGGAAATATGTGGACCAAATTCAAATGATGTATACAATATTCACAAATCACCCAAATTAAACAAAGGCGAAAAGGAACATTCAATGTACACGCATTAACGAGTTTAGCATTCCCGAATGATCCAAAGAATACAACATGATACATTCAATATTCCCATATTTAGGGAATAAAACATGGGATATTCAATATTCTCTAATCACCCAATTCAAGTAATAAAATACAATACATTCAATATACACGTATCAATAAATTTAATGAATGAAATTTGCTATAGTCAACATTCACTAATCACACAATTTAAGGATTGCGACAGTGTACATTCAATATTCACGTGTCACCAAATACAAAAAATACAACATGGTACGTTCAATACTCAAGAAGCACACAACTCAAAAAATACAACATGGTATACTCAATATTCATGAAGCAGCCATTTTCAGGAATGCAATATAGTACATTCAATATTCATGAATCACTCAACTTATCTAATACATCATGATTTATTCAATATTCACGAATCAGCCAACTTGAATAATACAACTTGACATAATCAATATTTACATATCTCCCAATTCACGAAATAAAACATGTAACATTCAACCATCACAAATCACACAATTGAAGGAAAGTAGCATGGTACGTTCAATGTTCACGAATCACCCAATTGAAAGAATACAACATGGGACATTCGATACTCAGGTATGATCCAATGTAACGAAAGAAGAATATTACATTTAATATTCACAAACCACCCATTTCAAACAATACAATATGTTACATTCGATATTCAGGTATAATCCAATTTAAGGAAAGGATCATGTTACATTCAATATTCACGAATCACCCAATTCAATGAATACCACATGATACATTCGATATTCAGGTATGTTCCAATGTAAGGAAAGAAGCATGTTACTTTAAATATTCACGAATCACCCAATTCAAAGAATACAAAATCGGACATTCGATATTCATGTATGATCCAATGTAATGAAAAATGCATGTGACATTCAATATTCGCGAATCACCCATTTCAAAGAATACAACAGGGTACATTCGACATTCAGGTATGATCCAATTTAAGTAAAGGAGCATGTTACTTTAAATATTCAAGAATCACCCAAGTCAAAATCGGACATTCGATATTCAGGCATGTTCCAATGTAAGAAAAGGAGCATGTTAATTTCAATATTCACGAATCACCCAATTCAAAATATACAACATGGTACATTCGATATTCAGGTATGATCCAATTTAAGGACGATAGAATGTTACATTCAATATTCTCGAATCACCCAATTCAAAGAATACAACATGGGACATTCCATATTCAGGTATGACCCAATTTTAAAAAGGTAGCATGTTACATTCAATATTCACGAATCACCCAATTCAAAGAACACAACATGGGACATTCGATATTCAGGTATGACCCAATTTAAAAAGGTAGAATGTTACATTCAATATTCACGAATCACCCAATTCAAAGAATACAACATGGGACATTCGATATTCAGGTATGATCTAATGTAAGGAGAGGAGCATGTTACATTCATTATTCACAAATAACCCAATTTAAAAAATACCACATGGGACATCTGATGTTCAGGTATGATCCAATTTAATGAAAGTAGCATCTTACATGTAAATTTCACAAATCACCCAATTCAAAGAATACACCATGATACATTCGATATTCAGGTATAATCCAATATGAGGAAAGAAGCATGTTACATTCAATATTCACGTATCACCCAATTCAAAAATACAACATGGTACATTCGATATTCAGGTACGGTCCAATGTAAGGACGGTAGAATGTTAAATTCAAAGTACACGAATCACCCAACTCAAAGAATACAACATGGGACATTCGATATTCAGGTATGTGCCAATGGAAAGAAAGTAGCATATTACATTCAAATTTCACAAATCCCCCAATTTAAAGAATACAACATGGTACATTCGATCTTCAGGTATGATTCAATTTAAGTAAAGGAGCGTGTTACATTAAATATTCACGAATCACCCAATTTAATGAGTACAATATGGGACATTCGATATTCAGGTATGATCCAATGCAAGGAAAGGAGCATATTACATTCAAAATTCACGAATTACCCAATTCAAAAAATACAACATGATACATTCTATATATCAGGTATGATACAATGTACGGAAAGATGCATGTTACATTCAATATTCATGTATCACCCAATTGAATGAATACAACATCTTACATTCGATTTTCAGGTATGAGCCAATGCAAGGAAAGCAATATGTAATATTCAATATTGACGAATCACCCAGTTGTAAGAATACACCATGGGACATTCGATATTCAAGTATGTTCCAATGTACGCAATGGAGCATTTTATATTCAATATTCACGAATCACCCAATTCAAAGAATAAAGCATGTTACATTTGATATTCAGGTATGATCCAATTTAAGGAAAGGAGCCTGTTACATTCAATATTCACGTATTACCCAAATGAAACAATACAACATGATACATTCGATATTCAGGTATGATCCAATTTAAGGAAATGTGCATGTTACATTCAATATTCACCAAATTTATGGGATATAATATGATACAATCCATATTCACGTATCATCCTATTTAAGGAATGCAACATAACACATTCATTATTCACGAATCACCCAATCAAATAATGCAACATTGTATATTCAATATTCAAACATCACCCAATTCAAGGAATAGAACAAGGCACGTTCAAAATTTACGAATCACCCAAATCAAGGATTACAACATGGAACATTAAATATTCACATATCCCACAATGTAAGGTATACGCCATGGTCTATTCAATATTTGCGAATCACCCAATTTAAGAAATAACACATGGCACATTCAATATTAACGAATCACCAAATTCACGCAATAAAACATGGAATATTCAATATTCACGTATCAAACAAATAAAAGAATTCATCATTGACTATTCAATATTCCCGAATCCCCCATTTTAAATGATGCAATATAGTTCATTCAATATTCACGTATCTTCCAATTTAAGGAATTCATCCAGCTAAATTCATTAATCACGAATCACCCAAATGAAAGAATACAGCATGGCGCATTCAATATTAACGAATCCCTCCATTCAAAGAATAAAACATGGTGCATTTAATATTCACATGTTACCCAATTCAAGGAATACAACATTGTACATTCATTATACACAAATCACTCAATTCAATGAATAAGATATATTACATTCCATATTCAAGAATCACCCATTTTAAGGAATGCAACATATCACATTCAATATTCACGTACCAAACAATTCAAGGAGTACCACATGGAACAGTCAATATTCAAGAATCACCCATTTTGAGTAATACAACTTAGTATATTTTATATTCACGAATCACACAATTCAAGGAATACAACATGTTACAACGAATGTAACACAATTTAAAGAATGAAACATTCAATATTCACGCGCCAGTCATTTCAAGGAATACAATGTTACTTTCAATATGCACGAATCACCCACTTCAAGGAATACAACATGGTGCATTCAATATTGACGTATCACACAATTCAAGTAATAGAAAATGGTATATTCAATATTCACGAATCACCCAAATCACAGAATGCAATACTGTTTATTCCATATTCACCCAATTTACGGAATGCATTCTGGTACATTCAATATTCACGATTCACCAAATTCAGGAAATACAAACGCTAATATTTACAGATCACTCAGTATATAAAAAGTTATCAATACTTGAATATTGTACCTGAAGCATTTTCAGTTAACTATTATTTTGAAATTGTATTTTTGTCATCTTGTTTATGACTTTTTATCGCAACATTGAGTTTCATATTTTCACGTAAATATTTTCTCTACAAAATTAATGTTTTCTAGAGAGCCTTGCAGAACATTTGCATATTGTCATCAATTATTTGACAAGAAGCGGCTTAATTTGTCGCAACCAAACCTTGTTCTTAATGTACCTACTTTTTTCAGCCTTATTTTATTTCCATCAGTTTTTATGCGAGTGAATTTAACTTTAACTGATTAGCTTTTCTTTTCGTTTTACCCTTAAAAATATCTCATTTCTTCTTAATGCGCAATTTTATTAATGGTTGTTTTCATTCATTTTGGCCTCTATTCGAACACATATGATTCCCAATGTAGCACCATCAATCAAATTTACCACCATGATGATTCGACTTCTGCACCATTATTGTTTAAAAAGCGTCTTTCGTTTAAAAAATTCAAGAACAAAATCAAAACGAAATGCAGAAAAAGTTGAGAATGACATTAGAAGAGAAAGAATCATCATGCAACAACGATTAAAAAATCCTCGTTACATTATTTGTTTTGCATACGTGACATACTTAATTTAATGAATTTTCATTAACATTACATAATTTTTTTCTTTTTCCTTAAAATCAATTTCGTTATATTCCACTCAGCATTAGCTTATTTTGTTTACTATAAAACATTGAAAATAAATGTTAAATATGATTTCAGTTCTTTTATTTTAATCTAAATATAATCTCTCATATCCGGATTTTGTAACCAATTCCTCATATCCGGAATTCCTCATATCCGGAATTCCTCATATCCGGAAGGCCTCATATCCGGAATTCCTCATATCCGGAAGGCCTCATATCCGGAATTCCTCATATCCGGAAGGCCTCATATCCGGAATTCCTCATATCCGGAAGGCCTTCATGGAGTTTGATTCTATACGGTAAACGTATTTTTCTCCTGAAGAAACTTTCATTTCTTTTGAATGAAGAATTCTTTCGATTGAAAATTAACATTTCGCTGTTAATGTGGAACAACTTTATGGAGTCCGAGTTGGAATATTTGGATGGATTAAGTCTTTTGATTTGACTCAAATGAAACAATCAGCAGTTAAAGAATCCGGCTTGTAAAACTAAAACTAACATTCATTTGTGCTGGACACGTGAATATGATGTTCATCTTCCAGTATTTTGGGTCGTCAATGTTTGAAATGCGAAAAAGGAAAGCGGCAAAGAAAGAATTTTCTCACCTCGAAATATCGTGGATATGTGTCAGTGATAGATATTCTTCGTTTTGCTGTCACAAAAGTTATTCCTGAACTTTCAATTACGTCATCAGTAAGACTGGAAAAAAAAAAACAGAAAAGGAATTGAAAAATATATTAAAAATTATTCGATAAATCAAAATAAATTTTCAAATTAGGCAAATTTTTATATCAAGATCAGACAGAACTCTGTTGGTCCAGAAAATCGGGCGAGGACCAATACCGGAATATTCCAGCCATTATCTGGAATGTGACAAGAAGGAAGTGAGAACTTCAATCTATTTAATATCTTCCGAGACTACGCACAGATACAAGCCCAGATATAAAGAGATAGACAATGATCTCTTAAACATTGATAACGCATCCAAAATGAAACTACTAATAGAAACAGAGTCCCTGCCCCCCCTACCGAAGCCAATGTAAAGGGGACGTGAGATGTTATGCTGACGACATAGGCATTCATATTTGAGAAAAAATAATCTTGGCCAAAAGAATTAGCCTCCTCTACCAAGTATTGAAGGACGTAAGACTCCCTCGTCATTGATCTATCAAGATAAGCTTGCTAACACCACTAAAATGACATTCTAAGCACAAAGCGTGGTGCATCCATTGAGGATCGAACTCACTATTCAGTCGTAAATGATACAGGGGGGACAAGCTTGTTAACCATTACACCATGTCGAAGCGCACATTTCTGTTTTATTAAATGCTTATAAAACATATAAGTTTATTGTTTTCTTTGTCTGTTACGATCACCCGCTTCACACACCCCCCGCCACACACACACCTCACCCAACATGCCCGTTTCTCTATTTGCTGGATTGTATCAGGCAAATCGTTACGTGGTTATATTCATAACATTTCCTTAGCATCCAGTCTCTCTTGCGTATTTTACGGAGAACACCATTTACCAGAAAGTCCATTTACGGCGATAGGCAGCAGTTTATGGCCAAGATATCTCGCACTTAAACTCACAACACAAAAACCTTTTTTTTTTTTTCGAGCTAAAACTACACGAAGAGGAATTTAAAATTTAATACTATCTTAGAAGTCCGTGCTATAGCTACAGTACATGTTGTGTTCTTCCGACCTTTATGGGTCACAGGACGATGACGTAACGTGACTCTTAAAAATAAGCAGTAAAGATGGCGTTTTTTTCGACATCAGATTTTATAGTTCCAGGACAATTTTGAAAGCCGTTTCGGATCAAAACCGAAATTAAAATTCACATTTTCCATTCCACACCTTCCTACAGTCAAAGGAAAATCGAAGTTTATTCGTTTTTATTAGTTTATGTTTATTTTCTACTGAAACCTAAGATGTCATTTTATTCATAGCTGAAAAAAGATGCAAATATAACAATATTTCGAATTACTATCGATTATACATTAAGCGGGAAAATAAAACAAAGAAAGTGAGTTTTTGTATTTTTCCAAATCCTCGTGAAATCCATTGTCAGAATGGCTAAAAAGTCCTGTTGTAAAAGTTTAATTAAGCAATCATCTGATTCCAGAAACGGATTAATCCATTTTACATTGATATTGATTCCAAACACGGTCAGCACATTGTGGCCATGTTCATAGTTGATATTATTGAGCGTTGGCTAAAAATAATGGAAGCATTATAATAAAAAAAAGCCAACATTCAATAATATCAACTATGAACACGGCCACAATGAGCTGACCATGTTTAGAAAATAAAACATTCCTATAACTCTTGATACATACATAAAACAATCCATATATTCAGTTAAAAATCAAAATAAAATCATCATTGATAATGACTAAAAGTATAGGCAAAAGCGCTCGGATATACAAAACATTTGGATAAATTCTACATAATTTATGCCCAGAAAGGAAGAAAATTAATAAAGAACTTAACCGCTGTATATTGTCAATCATTTTTAATGAAACTCGTATAAAAGAGGGATTGCTGCCCAAATACACTATATATATATATATATATATAAAAAGAAGAGAAGAGAGTGCCGCTAACGTTTTTGGTTGTAATGTGGATTTATTTAGAAAAAATATTATGCTTTGTTTTACATAATTTTTTTTACGATACGTGTTTCTCGTCTCAAATTATCTTCAGGTAAAAGTGGAGATTTCTACATATTATTAAAAATAATTAATTTTTCTTCATGTTCAATGTGAAATATTCTCGATATGAGACATTCTCTGTTTATGTGTTGGTAATCCAAATTTCTTTCTAGAATTATATATATATATATATATATATATATATACGAAACAAAAAACAACAATATTGATAGGACCAACACACAACTTACTAGAGGAACTAATATATTAGATAAAGAGCATTTTGGAAAGAACTTACCCTTGTAGATTGACGGCCACGGATTCTAAGTTTATGTTGAAGCTTTTCAGTAGATTTAATGCTTCTTTGTCTTTGTTTGGCTCAATTGGAAACAGAGTTTCTTGATTGACTTCCGTCGGTCCAACCCAAAAGTCGATCTAAACAAAGTTAAAGGACAAAGATTCATAAACAAATATTCCAATAATCACAAAAACCATATTTTAATTAAATTTACAAAGATTTCTAGTGGAGCACACAAACTGAATAGACGAAGATAACAGTTTGAAAGACGACTGTGCCTACTATCCATCGATTCGAGATGAGTAGCCTGAAAAATGCAACAAGCAGTTTGCTGGGATCGAATCTTAGCTCATCATTGACGTAAAATCGGATATATTTTAAGTGGCTATAAAAAGATTATTTATACATGAGTTGTTCATTTTTTTAAAATGGGTGTCCTTTTTGTGGGAAGAGTAGGTTTTTCTGGCTCTAGTATATATGTTCCAAGCCTGTTTTTGATGAGATAAATACCGGCGTATCGTTTATCAACGTCGCCATCGTTGCACAAAATCTAACACCTTTAAACCCTTTATATCTTCCAGGCATCGATTTCCTTTCTCTGTATTCTGAAAATATAATTATTAAGTATCTTGGAAAGTGAAGGTTTCATTGATTTATGTTGCAAAATTTGCAAGTTTCAGCTGAAATCAAGAAAACATGAGCTTTAAGTAAAATAGGAGCGAATGTTGGACAGTCTCCTCAAAGATGAAGAAGAGACTCGAGACAACGGAGTTATGGTTCTACAGAAGGATGCTAAGGATATCATGGAGCGAGCGTGTGAGCAACGATGAGGTTTTGGAGAGGATGCAAACAAGGAGGGAGCTTATACTTAACATCAAGAAGAGGCAGCTGAAATTTCTGTGACACGTAATGAGAAAGGAGGGCCTGGAGAATTTGGTACTCACAAGTCGAATAGAGGGAAAGAGAGACAAGGGAAAGCAACGCATGACATACCTGGCGGGCTTGAGCAAGTGGATGACAGAACAGGGCCTGGGGGTAGTAGCAAAGATTTCGATTGAGGAGTCAAAATAGAGCCTATAAATATTTCTTTTTGTATTGCCAAGGGACTACTGAAAATGAAAGAAATGAAAAGACTTCACAAGGAACCGGAAATCCGACCCTAGACTGGAAACAAGGTATAAACCTCTATTTCAGTTCAAAAGGTTGATCAATAGGTTCTTATATTTTCATACAAGCTTGAAGTCTTCCATGTTATAAAGTAAATCAAAAATGATTTCAAAATATTAGATAGGCACGATGGAACAATTTTAAACAGTTCGTTAATAAATCCTTTCCTTACTTACAGGAATAGGCGGAGATCAATAGATTCTTATATTTCCGTACAAGCTTGAAGTCTTCCTTGTTATAAAGTAAATTCAGGTTTGTATTTCCAGTAGACAGTATGTAAGCAAATATATGGATATAGATCCGACAGTATGAAGAAAATATACAGAAAAAACAAAAATCTTAATATGCAATTATGCTGTATTAATGTTAATATAAAGTCAACGTCGGACGTTTCGGTCTATTTTAGACCATCATCAGGACATATTCATAAAACATAATTAACATTAGAACATATAAAATTCAATGGAAGACTTCAAGCTTGTATGAAAATATAAGGACCTATTTATCTCTGCGAATTCCTATATCAACGGAAAGGATTTCTTAACGAACTGTTTATATGAGAAAATAGTTCAATCGAATTTGTTTAATATTTTAATATTTTGAAATCATCTTCGAATACGTTTTCACAACATCGCCCACGTGACGATGACGTGATGATATTTAAACGGAACGCTGATCTTATATAAAAAAATTCAGTTATCTGTTTGGATTAGTTGTGCTCTTATATATATATATATTCGAGTTCGAATTCTAGTCGAGATCATTATATTTACTTACGTGCTAATACCCTTGGGAAAGGTATGAAGCTATCTCTTTTTCCTTCAGCAGAACAGACTGGGTTTTATAGCCTTGGGTGGCAACCGGCCTAGGAGAGGGAAAACTCTGAATGTAAACTAGCCTGGAGAAGGTTGGGCTCTGTCAGACTATCTTACCCAAGACACACCACTTCTGCTGCGGCAGCTGTATATCTGCTGCCACTTAGACCCCATGATCTTGATATATATATATATATATATATATATATATATATATATACATTGAACAATAAAAATATTAAAAAGTTAAAATCTTCAGACACACTGGGTTGTATATTAATATTCCTTCGTTTTTATTCTTATTTCATTTAGATTCCTCGACTAGTTTCGGCCAACATTGCCATCATCAGGAGAAAAATAAGTTTCTGCTTGCTGCTAGCAGTGAACCACAGAAATGAATGTCTTAATGGAGAAAATGAACTTTTGTCTGTAGTTTTCATTTGTTTTTTTTATTTTTTTAACATGAATTTTGGTCAGTCCTTGTGTTGGTCAAACAGTCTCTTTTAAGTTGTTATTTAAGATAAGAGCTGGATGGATTCATGCTGCTCTGAATTCCCCTGGTCATTTTGACAGTTTTATTGGTTCCTGGAAAAGGGATGTGTCTCTGTTAAGTGTGTGTGTGTGTGTGTGTGTGTGTGTGTGTGTGTGTGTGTGTGTGTGTGTGTGTGTGTTATTTGGTTCTTAGGGAGTGAGTGAGTATGATATGTGTAAGCGTGTATATTGCTGTGGGTGTGTATTATCATTTGGCTCATTAGGGAGTGAGTGAGTATGATGTGTGTAAGTGTGTATATTCGTGTGGGTGTGTGTATAAGTGTGAGGCCTCCACACATGTCTGTCTTGTGTGGGTGAGAAATATAGGTAGGTTTTGATTTGTAGGGCTATATATTAATACTATCTATATTGTTAAATTTATGGTTAAGTCCGGCTGGATAGTGCGTTTTTAAACGTTGTATCCACTTATTTTCATGGAACTCTAAAATCTTTCTAATGTTATCTGCTCTGGACTTTTCTATTCTCTAAATATATATATAATGGCCTACAATCTGTGGTTAACCGAAACAAGAAACGTTTTGTTAATTTGAGCGCCTCCAAAATGAGCCTGTTCTCTTTTAATCGTCTGAGAGAACCATTTCTGTTTTCCATCAGCAGGGCTGATGCTAACCTCCAGGGCAGTGACTCATTGTGCCTGCGAAGACTAACGTTTTCAAATGACATGAAGTGGAGTGATTATATTGAATTTCTTGGTCTGCTCTTAGGAAAGTTGGTTCACTATTTCGTGCAAGACAATTTCTCTTGCCAGAATCTATCTTACATATTTATATGTCTACCATACTTTTACGCTTTGAATATTGTTGCTACATCTGATCTGGTGCCCCTTCCATATATTTAGAGAGTCTTGATAAAATCCAAAGGAGAATCTGCAATGTTATTGATCTTGACCTGGCATCTCGGCTTCAGTCACTTCCCATCATCATAACATAGTTTCCCTGTGTCTTTTCTATAAATATTTTCATGGTAATTGTTCGGATGAACTTTCATCTATGGTAGCTAGACTTTATGAATTTAAGTACAATACCAGATTGGCGGCAAGGTTTCATTTTACAGTTGAAATAGCTAGGTGTAACCGTAAGTTCTTTGCAAACAGCTTCTTTTCTCGCACTTCTCGCTTGTGGAAGTCTCTTTCAGCTTCTTTCTTTCCAGTAAATGATGATCTGGGAAGGTAATTATAGTTAGTTTCTCCTCCAGACATATTTTGAATTTATTGTTTTAGGCCGGTGTTTCTTTCCTTATTTTTCATCAATGAAAAAAATGTATATTTTTATGTTTTGTTTTTTATTTGGTTGATATGTGAGAGCAGACTAAAATTCTCTGAAAATCACCACATTTCCCTAGTTCTAGTAGCATGTAGTTGTCAGTACTTTTTCTACATATATCTAGTTGGAAAAATAGTTCGCAGCATTTTTTCAATAGATGGCGTTTGAAAATGTAATTACGTTTCATGCGTGCCGGAAATTTATGAAATGCATGCATATTTTGAAAACTGACATTTCATAGCGTGTTTTGATAAGATTCGTTTGTGGGTTGTGATTTTTAAATGCATTTATTTTAAAAGTGCAAAAGGATGAAAAATAAGATGCATTTCATCATTTGACGTTCATTTTATTTCCGGAAGAGAAAAAATGTTGTGCAAACAACAAAAAAGAGAGGTGCCGTTTATGGAGATGGTGCCGTAGCTGAAAGTAAATTGTTCTCTAGGTTCAGAAGTGAAAAACCGGTGAAGTTCCGGCAGGTCTGCTGCATTGAGGATGATCAAATCGAAACGCTAATTAAATATAACCCGGGTCACACGATACGGGACATCGCAGGAATACTCCCTATATATGTTATGATCATTTAAAATAATCTAAAAACACTTGGATACGTGAATTGTTACGATGTTTTTGTCTCAGAATATAACGGAAAAAAATCAATGAACTGTATTACCATCTTCAATTCTCTGCTCAAGCGCAAAAAAAACTATTTTTAAATGAAAAGGCACGGGCAATGAAAATAGATAGTTTACAACAATGTAACCACCGTTAACCACTTCAAAAACTGAATAGGTGATGCTGTATCTTGTAAACGATTTACAACAAGATCACATGAAGAACATTCGGTATTGGAAACTTCCCACTTGGCAAAATCAAATGTTGAATTCAGGTCAATACTGTTCAACATCGGAGTGATTAAGGCGATCAGGAGAATATGAGCTGGACAATAGGCAAACGTATCTACTCCTACTGGGAGAGGAAAAATAATTAATGACTAAAATGTCAGAGGTATAGAGTTGAAGTAGGCCTTAGAAGTAACCGGAAACCCAATCCTTAACATGGATATACCTCTACACTTTTTCAAAAGTCTGGAGAGGAGTGTGAACCGGGCGATAGGCGAGCCTATCTATTCCTCTGATATCAATCGTTATCGTTTTTTGACGCCTCATAGTGATCCATGATTTGCTTATAAATATTTTTATTATTACATTTTCTGTCTTTTAAAAGTCAATTAAAAAAAAACATCTGCAGCTTTAAAAATAAACAAACTTTAAAATCAATATGGTTACTTACAATCGAACGATTAAACCAGTCTATTATCTTCAATATTATCAAAGCTTCTTTATCCACTGGTGTTGCACTGTAGAAGTGGTAACTGCAAATAAATAAACAAAAGATATTAACCCATTAACTACCAATTTTTTATAATTTTTGGCCCAGACCGCGGTCTTAAGAGTTTATTTATTCATTATGTTTAATTTCAGTAGTTACCATTGTTATTTTTATAGAAACTAGAATATCAAATATATATGTGTATAAAACATCAAAAAATAATATTGATTAGAAATAATAAAAAAAAAATACTTTTCAAAATAGTCATTATTTTTCTCCTCGTGAAATGTAAAATTACGACAGAAAGTGTCTTCTTACGGCTAATAATAAAAACTTTAAAGGCAAAGAGTTGTAAAATATACCTCAGCAAATGCAATGTATGTAAGCAATGTAAATACAAGGAATGACATGCAGTGAGTTTAATTTTAACAGATCCCCAAATGGGGCTCATGGCAGGTAATGTCGCTCAGAAGAAACCTGGACCGCATATCAATAAAACTAAGAGCCAAGAGACGTTGTCGACGATCTGTTTATTTAGGGAAACGGGAGAGTTGAATCTGCGCCCAAGGAAATAAAGCGAGCAGATATGAAAGAACAAAGAAAAACTTGTAATGATAGGTAAAAAAGAAAAAAATTACACAACAGCGAACAGAAGAGTGAAGCGAAATACAGGAGGCAGCAAGGAGCATTCAGAAATTAAAAGACAAAAAATTGTATGAATATTTCAGAAGGCAAAACATTTCACAATGACAGATCAACATAGATCTGGTTACGCAGAGGAAACCTTAAAAGAGAAATTTAAGGCGTTCTTACGAGCAACACAAAACAACGCCATTAGAATTAAGTATATAAAGCTTAAAATAAAAATACAAAAAGACAGTAAATATCGACTGTGTAGAATTAAAAATGAGACGGTCAACCATATAATCAGTGAATATAATCAATCGATCCAGAAATAAACGAATAGGCATGACTGGGTGATGATGGTGATCTGCTTGAAACAATGCAAGAGATTGCGTTTCTAGGATGCATATAAATAGTATATACATAGACATGAGGAGGCACGGTGAAGTAAAGGATAGCGGCTTGGATTGAGGAATCGGAGAGCCGAGTTCGAATTCCAGTCGAATCCTCTTCTTTTCCCTCCAGCTATGGGTAAATAGCAGGGTTCTATAGCTTTGTATGGCAACTGGTCTAGGAGAAGGACAAGTCTGAATTCAAACCTGGAGTGGAGCCCCTAAGGCTGATGGACGGCACTTTGTGCTTACCTTCCAGCAACTCCTGCAGTCGCGCTGGTACCAAACTGTATTGGTTTATCCTCTCCTTTGGACTCTGCTAGCAAGGCTGAGAGGGGGAACTAGACGTCTGGGTAGCCCTAGTTCTCCATATATCCCGCCTAGGCTCGTAGCGCACCGCGATCCTCCATCGTTTCTCGAGACGAGCAGATGCCGCCGAGGACGACGACGACGACATAGATATCTATTCTAGAGAATGAAGTATAAAATCCCCTGTCATTTTTCGATGACCAGGATCCCCGAATCCAGGCCAGGAGACAAGATCAAATTATAAACAAGAAGAAAGCAGGTTACATAGTGTATTTTGCTATCACGTTGTATCAACGAGTAGATTGGTAAGAAAGTAAAAAGGTAGATAAGTACCTCCATTTTGTCAAAGAACCTAAGGAAAATGAGGAATATGAAATTGCCAGTCATGCCAGTAGTTATAGGACCTCTAGGAATGGCCCCTAAAAGTCAGAGTAAAAGATTGCGGAAAGCGTAAATCAGAAGAGTTGTAACTCTCAGAATAACGGGGTATTATTGAAAATAGATATGAAAAATAACGACGGATGTATATCGCTATATTTTGACCTTCAAGAAGAAATCAAAATCAAAATAAATAAAACTGCTAAGCTGCAAATGATCAAAATCAAATATTTTGCAAAAATTTCTATAATTTCAATCAGCAAAGATGACTGACAAATTCAGAAGCGATTGCTCGTCAAGTCGCTTTGAGATAACCCAGCCGAGCGTATGGGCGTAAATATGCAAGTCCCAATGAGAACAGATCACGATACTGGATGATTGATTGACTGTCACTATATGACAAATACTCAACATATTAGTAGGGTGATAAAACCCCATCTATAACTGAATTCGGTATCAGTGACTTTCATGAGAAATTCCAGAAACACAAATATCATGTCAATGGATTCTGGCATTTTGTATTGTTTGAATAACAAAGATGGCGCTGTTTCATTCAAGGCGAATTAGTCAAAAGACAATGGCGAAATACGCTGGGTTAAGATAATGAGATCCAAGACGTTTAACTGGGGAAAAAGAAAAATTTCATATTTATAAATAGACTCGAAATAGGAAGTAGTTTTCGCTTCTGCATTTTTCATCCGACGACAGACTTAGTTAATAAATAATTCAGACAATGTACTTCGAGTTTTATTCCCAGAAGATAAAACAGGAAATCTGAAAGTCGACCAAAAGAAACGTTGGCCTGTTTAGACTCTGAGATAATTCCATATTGTCTACGTGTGCCAACGGTTGCGGTGTTTAGAGTTCAAGTAAAAGGTCAGGATTTGGAACATTGTCTTTCAAGGTAGGCAATGCTGTATTTTTTTTTGGATCACAACACAATCTTATCTCCCAACTACCATATACAATTATTTTACTCTCATAATGTAAACCTTACTTACTAAAATATAATGGCATACTATTTCGTATTCAGAATTGGCATAAGAATGAGCGTGATTAGAAAATCAGCACATTTTATGAAGTGTTCTTAGAGTAGTTTCCAAAAGCGTAATTATAATCTGGAATTGGATTTATCTATCATAAAAATTCAGAATGTGGAATTAAAACATTCCAAACACTTCAGATGGATCAGTTATAAGAAATTTAGTACAGGAAATAATACAATTAAACACAAGAGATAGACTGTGCGATGGGGTACTTTTTTCCAACACCGTAGGATGCTAGAAAAGCAAATATTAATATAAGTACCTGAGTCATATTCTTAAATAATCCTATCAGATGTAGATGTTTATATCGACGTCATTAATGGCATCCAGGTCATTGAGAAATGTCTAAACTATCAGCTGTGTACGACCATTTCCTCAGATCAAGGATTAAAAACGGCTTGCAATGAAGAAATTGTTTGAATCTTTAAAAAAATATAATCATTCGCAGACCAGATAGATTGGTGATGTAAAATCACAGAGAACTTTGTCAAATAATAAATACCACATCCTTTAAATACTTCTAGCCTAATAAATACCACATCCTTTAAATACTTCTAGCCTAATAAATACCACATCCTTTAAATACTTCTAGCCTAATAAATACCACATCCTTTAAATACTTCTAGCCTAATAAATACCACATCCTTTAAATACTTCTAGCCTAATAAATACCACATCCTTTAAATACTTCTAGCCTAACAAAAAATTGTAGCACGTGTAACTAAGAGAGGAAAGAATTTGGTTTGGAAGGAAACTCCTATCAATACCAGAATAGTAGACTTCAGAATGTAATTTCATGAAAAACTGCTTAATGAAAAAGATTTTATAAATTTCAACGGAGAGTAGAACTAATTATTGTGTGAATGAATGTTTCCTTATAAGGAAACGGCTATTTTCACAGTCATTTTAAGAAAGTTTTCATAGACTTTTCTAGATCAAACAATTTAGTCAGTAACTGAGGAATTTGTTTTTTTTTTTAATCTTTGTTGCACCTTAACTACGAAGAGGCACTCCAAAACAGATTGACATTTGTATTTTACTGAGGAATAATTAAGTTCTTTGAAATCTCAACAATTGATTGATTTGTTTGTTTTGTTTTTTGTTTTTTTGGGCGGGGGGGTCGTGAGGTGTAATTTTACGATTTCCAAACATTTTATACGTAATTTAAAGCCGAAAGACTATTGTTATCATCTTTGTTGTTATTATCAGAGTGTTTCGGCCGTTTTGCCCTCCGGCCGTCATCAGGTGTATGTCGATCTGGGTAACACACAGGGAATTCCAAACTGGAACTTTTACTTAAAATTACCGCTGCCTGTGCGCCTTAAATCTATCTTTATTCGACAAGATTCGGAAGATCTGCCATCAATACAACATCAGGGCAATATTTAGAAGCAGTCCCCATTCTACGAAGAACTCTCTGCCGAATAAAGCCTGATACAGTGAAGAATATGACAACGAATTGCATGTACTTGATTCCTTGTAGTTGTGGCAAAGAATATAAAGATGAAACGAGTTGCCCCTAAGTTCAAGGCTGGAGGAACATAAAAGAGCCGTAGTGAGGCGGGGGGGTGAGACAATAAAATTAGGCATGGCTGATCATGTATGGAGAGAAAAAGGTAGTCATCATCCGCTGTGAAAATGCTGGACAAGAAAGAAACTGGGAAGTTAGGCGTCTGCAAGAATCAGTATATATGATAGATTAGAATTAAATACTATATGGGAACGGCGAAGAAAGAAAGAAAGAAAGAAAGAAAGAAAGAAATATGACAGCGGATCTCCAACAGCAGCAACAACAAAAAGAGAAAGCTTCAGTGAGACTGACAAGCGGCAGCAGCACTCATCGGCAGGCAGGTTAGATTTAAGATTCCAAGTTCTCCCCAGAAAATTGTTTCTCCGAACAATAGTCTAGTTGATTAAAGTATTGGTTCGTGAATTGGGCGACGCGGTAATTGTAAGTTCAATCCCGGCAGTGGAAACGGCGGGCAATAATTAAGCGGGTAATTTTTTTTTTTTAATCTTCCATAAACAACACTTTGCATCTTCTTGGACTCACGTTTTCGACAGTGGAGCCATTATATTGTATCAATTGCTTGGTCTGCTGCAAGGAAGGTTGGATCATTGTGTCGCGCCAGACAGTTTTTCTCGTCAGAATCCATCTTGCACATTTAGAAATCTACCATTCGTAAGAGCATTGAATATTGCTGCCTATTTGGTCTAGTACACCGGCTATATATTTAGAAATTCTTGATAGAATTCAAAAAAGAATCTGCAATGTTATTGGTCCTAACCTGACATCTCTACTTTTTTCCCTTTTCCACCGCCGTAACGTAGATTCCCTCTGTGGTTTCTATAAATATTTTCATGGTAATTGCTCTAAGCTTTCCACCTTAGTGTCGCGACTGTCTGAATTTATTTGTATAACTAGATTGGCAATTAAGTCTCATCGTTTTACTGTTGGACTAGCTGAATATAACCGTAAGTTCTATTCTAATAGTTTCTTCTCTCGCACTTCTCGCCTGTGGAACTCTAGTTTTGGTTTCTTTTTTTCTCCGTCACCTACAACCTTCAAATATTTCAAACGCAATGACATTCGCCAAGTTCTGTTTTTCTAAGAACAAGCTACCAATTATTTTTCTATCTTTTCATTCTCTTTCACTCCTCAGCAATCTATTTGTGTCTTAGTGGCATTATCGCCTTTCTTGGGGGTGAAACGATTTTTAAAAAAGTACTAAAAATAAGAACTAGACGGGATATCCGTATATGTTGGCAGTGGAACAAGAACAACCTAACCCCGTAGATTAAGTAATGGTTCCGTTCGAAATTCCCTGTAGGTTGCCCGAATCGACATACTTAGGGGACAACAGCCGAAACAAAGACGAGGAAAATTAGTCCGCATGTTAATAGCGTGAATAATGGTAAATTCAGGCGGAAATTAATATTTTTTTTTTAGAATAAGTGATTTTTCCAATTCTACTATTTAACCCATAGCTGAGGGGAGGAGATGGATTCATACCTTTCCCAAGGGTGATTACTCGCAAGTGAATGTAACGAACAGAAATCGGATTCGAAATCCATTTCTCAACAAAGAGTAATTCACCAATAATTGAATGGATTATTGAAGTCAAACAGGATCGTCTACAAGATCCCAATACTTTGTCGCCATAGAGCTTTTTTTTTATTAATGGAGACCAAAAGAATAAAGTATTTATTATATCTGGGCACGTACACAAGAAACATCAAACAATTGCAACTGGCAACTCAGAGGAAATTCCTCAGCTCCACGGTACTCTCGAAGATCAAAATACTAACAAGTTCTAGACAGAATCAAAAGTTTCCTGAGTCTGCAAAATCACATCTTGTCTTTGGAAGTTTTCCAAGTGCTCCGCTTATTATGGGAACGACTTGGATTCATTGATAATAGGATGTAGAAAAAAGAAACTGAAAATATGAGAAAATAAATCTGATAGACTCAATTATTAATGCAATATTCAGTCACAAAAATAAAGAATTAGTCCCGCGATCCCGAATATTTGGGGGCTGTAAATAACCCCAAAAGGGTTGATAAACCGTAAAAACTAATCAATAAATCCTAACTCTTCAGTCTGTTGCTTGAATGGAATGATCGCTTTTTCTTTTATTTACCATGTCACTTCAGTATATGAGGATCATGGTTCTCCACTAGTTCCTATTTTTTGTTTCTCTAAGTATTTGTTACACTTCAGCATCCACTTTTGTCCTTGTTCACCCAAATTCTTTAAGTAGATTAATCTCTCTTTCGCCTTATTTATCTTGCTTCTTTATGTCCTAGGAGTATTAAATTCTCCTGGCGCCCTTTCCTCACTATGTATTCCAAAAATTTTAAAGTTTCCTTCTTGTATTTCTTATTTTCCTTATTTAAAAATTGCCTAAAAGATATCGCGAACCTACATAAAAAGTTTTCATACTTCTGTTTTTAGTATGCCATGCCATTTTAGGATGTGAGCAGTCATGGCTCTCCACAACTTCCCACTTTTTGTTGTCTTGAGTAATTCTTGCCCTTTACCATCGGTTTTATTTTCGTGTTCCGTATTCTACTATCAGACTCAAGTAATTTATGATGTATTGTAACTATTTACATTGTTCGGACTATTGTTCTCATCCTTATTGTCTTATTCACGACGTTTCGGCCGATGTAGGCTTCAGTCTTCTTCAAGTGATATATGCTAGAATTTTGAACGGAACTCTTTATTTTCGTCCACGTGCCAGTTATCTCCCCTTAGTAACTCATTTCTCTAAGTTCTTCTTCACCACTAATATATTAAACTCGCAACTCTTTGGGTCAAGTCACTGGATTAATCCAATAAACGCTTTCATCCACTCGGCCATGTGGCCTGCGTTATTGGTGTGTGAATTTCTGGGACTTATGTCTTAATAAAAATATTTTTTTACCATAGCTCATTTTGCAATTTGTTGTTATTATTGTTTTTTTCTCTAGAACTTCTTATTACTGGTTGAAGTAATTTACCTAATGTTTCTTTCTCGTTCTTTGGCTTTCGTTATGCCCTGTGAATGTTAAATTCCCTAAGCTTTCTTTTCTCATTATATACTTCCAAATTTTTAGCTGTGCTGTTAGCAGACTTTTCTGTTTAGTTTGATAAAAACAAATTTGATGTCGTATAGAATATCTTTATGTCTTCTATAAATTCATTACGATTATTTCTTTTAATTGTTTGCCGTTTTTGATGTCTGATTGTTTTAGAAATTTATCGTTTTCTTTAAAAATCCAATTTGTTTTAGAACCGAGACGCCACCTCAATTGCATTGACATTTCAACGAAATGGTCGCCATCTTTTTTTCTTTTGTTATTATTTCTTGATAAATGCAATAATGTCACAAGAGAGTGAAAGATACTACTGGGAAAATAATTATTGAAGAGATAAGACAATAAAAGAAAAGGATTTAAAGAGATAGAAGATGACGACGTTGTATTTGTATTGTTCAAGATCATAGTTGACAAAAAGACAAGAAACTGGAAGAAAACGCAAACGAAGGAACTATTAGAATAGAACTTACGGTTACATCTAGTTATTTCAACAATAAAAACATGAGACCTATCTGCCCATCTAGTACTGCGCTTCAATTCATGCAATCTAGGAACGAAATGGGAAAGCTAATGAGAACAAGTACCATGAAAATATTTATACAAAAGATATAGAGAAAATACATTACGGCGATGGGAAAGTAGTTAAAGCCGAGATACCAGATTAGGACCGATAATATGTACGGTTGCAGTCTTAATGAAGATCCATACTTTTAACGTTTATTGGGATTAAAATTCATTCAAGTGAAGTTAAGTGAAACTCAGGTATTCGATCCGCTGTTAAAGTTGATGGGGAAATTATCGCCTTGTGCTACTGTTTTAGAAAGTACCTGACTCTTTCTATGATGTTTTATTCTTACAAGAGTCAGATTAGATGAAAAATGGATCATCACTGCCCAAAACTCCCCTCTGAGTCTTTATAAAATTCAAAATCGATTACGCCATCTTGTAGAGGATGGAATATTCTTCACTCTAGAGATTTCTTTCTCAAATGCACAACTTTATAAACATATCGCTATTTCCATGGCAAATGTTCAGATGGGCTCCATTCTTTAGTTCTACCGGATCAGACGTTTAAAACTAAAGCTTGACATACTGCGTCTACGGAGCCGAATAACCGACATTTCCTACATAAGAAGGAGAGCACATTCAGAGATCTTCCTGGGAACTGCTAGTTTTTGGAATGAACTCCCATATGGTTGCTCTTCTTAGCACTACAACCTTAACTTCTTCAAGTCTAGGGTTAATGGATTTCTGTCGCTCTTATCCTCATAATCCTAATTCCATAACTGTAATCAAAACATTTGCCTAAAATATCATAGAATCTCCTTAAATAGTCTCATCAGATCAAGATTTTCCTATGGCGCCAAACACGTTCACAAATATCTAAACTGTCAGCTGTATACAAGTTTTCTCATATTTATAGTTAAAAATGGCTTCGAGCGAATGAAACCAGTAGCTCTTAAAGAGGACCATTTGTCTTTGACTCTTGTGCACTGGCACTACAGAATCACAAACAAAGAACTGTTCCAAATAACAGAAACCCCATCACTTGAGGACTTCCAACAGCAGCAATAACTAAAATGGATAGCATATGATATTCGCTGGATAAATAGATTTCACATGTGATTGTTCTCTCTTCGAAGAAAGAATAATGACTTAAAAAAGATTTAGACGTTCCAAACTATCTCAAAGAAAAGGTTAGGAAGGTAACTCCCAGCAATAATAGAAACATTGATAACAGTGGAATCGAGAAACCAATTCTCATAGTAAATTATTTTAATAAAAAGATTTTATAAATTTCCACCAAAAGAAGTACTGACTACTCGGTCAATGAATGTCAAATGTTTGCTTATAAGAAAACGGATAATGTTGGGATGAGAATTACCAATGTCATTTTTCGTGTTTCTATTCAGCATTCTGTGTGCAGTTAAAGAATTAGTGCGTTTAGTTTTTTTTTTAAGAAAACATGAATAAAATGACAAGTGTTGGTTGAGTCTACTCAGACCATTGACTGTGATGAATATCGGATAAAAGTCACTTGGTTGGAAATCCCGATGCAATTATTGACACCTTGATTCCAACGTTACATCGCGTTCATTGTACTGCCTCAGATTCGGCCTGTGATGAGGACAGAATGATAGTTAAATGCAATTGACAAAATTCTCAATAATAATAATAAGAAGAAGAAGAAGAAGAAGAAGAAGAAGAAGAAAAGGAAGAAGGAGGAGGAGGCATGTGGTGGTGATGGTGGTGGTGGTGAAATCATACGAGACAAAACAATGTAACGTAAAGCAAAGCAAAGCATAAGACAATAACAAAATAAAATATTCACAAAATAGGAACAGGTTTCACACCCTCAAAAGTTAAATGTTTATAGCGTTCTGACTTCAAACCCGGAAAGAAATAATGTGAGGCTAGTCCATTTTTATTATCTAAAAGGAAATCCCAGAATGCATCAATTACATTTGTTTATAACTTTGGGGTGAGAGGATTTTTAACAGTTCTTCCTTCCAGATTTTTCTTTTATTATTATTATTATTATTATTGTGTGATTTTGTATTTTTTGTCTGTGTACAAAATTACAACCTGTTTTTTGTTGTTGTTGTTTTTCTATTTCCAACGCGGTCACTGTTCGGAGTTCGAACCCCGCGCGGGCCAATCTGCTGAAAGGAATTTCTTTTTTTCTACAGTTCAACAGAAACCTATATTGACTGTTTTTTTCTAGTCTTGCTATCTGCAAATCACCTGGAAATGTTTATAGGACACTTAAGAGCCCATCACCACCACCAATTTTTAGAAGCCAGAGGAAGGTATAAATAACGACAACGAACTCAGTTAGCATAAAAAAGGGAAAGCTAACAGCAAAGCTAATTCTAGACTTGAAGAGGTCAAGATTTAATTAGTGAATAAAATTTCAGAGTTCAGGCAGAGACGTTGGGAGCTTCGGGTTGAAGTAGAAGGAAACGGAAATCCAATCCTAAACAGGAAACAAAGTATAAACCTCTACTGTTCAAAAGACCAGGGAGGAGTGTGAACCAGGCAATTAGGCGAACCTATCGACTCCTAGCGGGAATCATATGCTACAAAGAGCTTCTTTCGGGGGCTGAGAACTTTTTGATGTTCCTTTTCAAGCTTTAAGCGGACAAAATGGATTAAATAAATGGATTAAATAAATGGATTAAATAAATGGATTAAATAATAAGCCTTTGGCGGAATTGAAACGGACACTCTTTATGTTTGAAAGTCCGTCTTTAATTATAATGACAATGCTTCATCTACGAAATCCAAAACCTATTATATCTAATACTACTATCAAATGTGCAATGGGTTCTTGTTAACCTATAATAAAGAGTTTGTAGGAAATAGGTCATGAAAACGGGAGTTAACAATTCTATGGCTAAAATCCAAATGAACAAAAATATCGATGTATGCAAATTGCTAATGCGTAGCATGCAGCTGCAAAATAAAATAAATCAAAAGAAATTCTAGCCAATAAAAACTTGTCCTGTGAGTTTGTGGAGACCTATGAATAAGCAGGGGATTTCCTCTTTGTGGAATTTTCTTCAGCTGCTACACAGGACTCGTTCGTTTTCTCTTCAAATCACCCATTTTGATACCATGCAAACGATTTATTCACCTAAATCAGTATCAATTTTACATGGAATTAATGACTTCATTTTCTTTTTCAGTGAACACTTTTCGCAAAATGATTCTGTAACAAGACACGGGAGAGCGATGCAGCTTAAGAAGATTTATTAAACTTCTGTTACATGAATGTATATTATTTATAATAGTTTGGCCCAGGAGAGTTCTTCAGACAAGGGAGATAATATCCAATAAGAAAGGTAACTATATAGTTACCTATCAAAGTTTCATCACTTTAACTTTGAAATTTTTTATAAATATTTTATTTCTTTGTCTGAAATTGGACTGAAAATCGTTGTTATCGATATTTAATTGAAATTGTTTCATATACAAGAATAAATCTTGTTCTATTTCAAAATGTGGGTTAGCTCACTTGGCTTCGTCAAAAGCACCCGTTCGGCTGCGCTATTTAAGTCTATAATAAGATATTCTCTCTTCCCCTTGCTTCCAGATGTAGAAGCTGTGGTTAAAGAAGGCTGCTGCTGACGGTGAGCGTTCGCTTCCTTGATTCTCTGTTGACTGAACTCTCACACACGTGTTCACCACACACACTTGTTTCACACATACAGTGAGAGAGAGAGAGTCAAGCACGTTCTTATAACTAGTTTCAGTGTCTTTTCCTTTGGTTTCCATTGTGTACACATTTAATTCGTTTTGTTAATACCATGAAGTAATTATCGCTTGTTTTAAATTCAATGTTTCGTGGTTTTTTATTTTATACCTGGACTTACATGAGTCCGCGAATATTGTTTGCGGGACAGATGTTCCAGTAGCCCATAAATATTTAAAATAAATCGTCCACACCTCACAAACAAAGACGTGAATCTCACAACAGACATTAATGTTTGCATCATTATTTCAATATGTCGATATACCTTTATCAAAACTCTGTTAAAAGGCTGACATAAAAGATTTACTCCTTCCTAGAATATGTTTAATTGTTGCGCTGTGTATCTCTACTTGGGACCTGCTTTCTGCTACTAATATCAACCTTTGACCCTGAATAGGCCTACACTAAATGCTGCCCCCCCCCCCACATAGAAGATATAAGAATGAATGAGAATTAGGACTTAAAAATAACCCAGAGAATTCACAGTCTTCAAGTGAGAACATTATTATTTCTGTCTTGTTCATTTCTGTTCGACAAACGTGAATTCAATCGAGCGAAGACCAGATGGTTTTAATTAAAGACCAATTTATGTCAAATCGGAAACAATTGAGTTAATTGTTAAATCCTGTGTATCAACTTTCACCATAATTGCACTAATGTTCATTATTTTAGCTGTTAAAATATTACAAAGAATATGCAACAATAACTTTTCGGGACAATTATTTTTACCTATCTGGTAAGATGCAAATGGAAAAGAACGAATAAAACCCAAGAAAAAAAAAGAAACGCTATTTTGCAATTAGTGACCTTTAGTGAATATCTATGTGGATGATCCAACATTTTATAGGTGCACCTACTAAAAAACTGAATGACAGAACTTAGCAACTGATCTCTGATCTGACCAAGCCCTTATGGGGAGAGGACTGACTTGTAATATCCAATCCGGCCAAAACCAAATGAGTAACGTTCCACTATCACCGAGCAGACCCGACCTCTCACATATCATGATGGATGGTTGTTCCATCAAGTAAGCTCCTTGCCTTTAGCGTCTATTGAGACTCAAGCCCTCCCCAAGACCTCAAGTAGAATCCGATCTATTACTAAAGATGCTTGGAAACAGGGTCGATTCATTGGGCCCCTCCAGTAAGTAACAGACTCTCCCTGCTATAATCTGTCTAGACAGACGAGTAGTGCTGCCCAGTCTGCCCTTGCGTGTCTCGATCAAAATTTCAAAAGTGTCTGAGCGGCCTTGTAGGTGATTATTTATTTCCCAGCCTAGACAAAAAGTCGCAAGCCTCTCGCTAATCTGTTGCTATTCCACTAACCCTGACTTTTGCAACTGCGACATATATTTCCACGCACACAAGGATAAGACAATCTCATTCCGTTCTTATTCAATTAGTAAGAAGTAAATTCCACTCGGACAGCTACTTCCAAAGAACAGATGCTTTGCGAAACAGACTCCCAGTAGGAAGTTTTTTTTTGTTTTTTTTTTTTTGTTTTTTTTGGGGTTTTTTCCCGATCACTACAATCTTGACCTCCTCAAGTCTAGGGTTAACCGTTTTCTTTCTTACATAACTTCATGAACTAATCTTTTTGACTTCTCATACGCTCATACAACACTACACTGCAATTCTCTACCTGCAGTGGCTCTTGGGCCTTGTACTGAGTGATCTTTAGGATATAAAAAAATAAGAAATCGATATTCATCATCTGGAATACTTATTCGATAGAAATATGAAAACTGCTTCGCTGCCTGCACATCCTTTGTCACACTGTTTTTTTTATTAAAGTTAATTAAAAAGTAAACAAGAAAAATTCAAGGTTTATTATTATTATTATTATTATTGTGTTCTTGAGGCATAATCTCAACAAAACACCTCACAGCTGAAGATCGTTTCAGAGTAACCTCGAAAAGTAAATGATTGCAGTTTTTTAGATGTCTATAATGTTGGTCTCAATCCCATTTTAACCAGAGCCTTCCAAGAAGAGCACATGTTACTCTAGGCATTAATTCAATAGTCATGTCCCATTGCCTCCTCATCTCCCTAAACACATCTCAATTATTAATTTCATTTTTCCCGCCAAATTCTTTTGTTCCTGAAATGCAAATTCACATATTTTGCGTCGTTGTTCCCGTTAATTCACTGGTATATTAATCACGCACATTATAGTTAAAACAATCATCAATCACGTTTCTGAAAGCATTTCTGACATATGTATACTTTGTGATTTTTGAAACGAATACAAATTAATAATTTCAAAAAATCTTTGGAGAGAAGTGATATGTTCATATCTTTACCAAGGGCAAAAATGAACGCAACAAAACAAGCCAGAAATTGAACTTGGTACGCCGATTTTACTTTCCTCGCTGACAACCGTTAACCTATCCACACGTGACCTTTTATCATTGCAGTTAATCTTTTTTTTAATTCAAGGTTTATTATTATTATTTTTATTTTCTTTGATTTCTGGCGTTTACACATTTCTTTCCGGGTCCCGCCTAGGGACCTAAGGTTAGAAATGGCATCATGACACTTTCCACTGACAAAAAAAAAAAAAATTACATAGATAAAGCCCTTCGTAAAGTGTGGGCTGTACTTGTCAGAACAATTTTTTGTATCTCCTTGAGGCATGGACTTCCAGGAATCCCTTCAATTAGTCTACTGCAATTTTTTTCCAACCAGTCCTAGGGCTCCAACTACAACAGGGATTGTTGATGTTCCCATATGCCACATTTTCGAGATTTCTATTTCAAGGTTTTGACAGCTTTTTGAATATCTTCAAAGATATATTGCAGTCAGCAGGGACTGCCATATCAATAAGGAGGCACTTTTTTTGTTTGTGGTCTTTAAAAACAATATCTGGGCGGTTGGCTTTGATTGTTCTGTCAGTGTGTATTGTGTAGTCCCATAGAATTGTAACAGGTCCTATCTCCGTAACCGGGTCTGGGTGGTGTTCATACCAGTTTCTTTCAGTTTTCTTCCCGTAAAAGTTGCAGATTTTCCAGTGCAGATATTGGCCTACTCTGTCAGGCCGGGTTTTATATTCAGTGGGTGCCAATATCGTGCAACCTGATACAAGATGATCAATCGTTTCTGGATATTTATATTATTATTATTATTATTATTATTATTTCCTTTGATTTCTGGTGTGTATCCATATCTTTCAGGGTCCCGACAAGAAACCTAATGTCAGAAATGGCATCATGACATTTTCCACTGAGCAATTAAAAAAAAACACATATTTTACCTGAAGATATTTTTTTCTTTCTTCTTCTTCTTTTTTTTCTTCTTCTTCTTCTTCTTCTTCTTCTTATTATTATTATTATTATTATTATTATTATAAAAACCTGTGAAAATTTGTTATGTGAATTTTCTGATGAACGATAATTAAGTTAATTAAATAATCTCTTTGTAAGTCCCACAACTTTAAAACGCCCGTGGCAATTTCTCCTATTGCATTGTTAAATATTTGAGCTTAACAACTTTAACAAAATATTACAATTGCAATCATGTATATGAATGCTGGTCATTATTTAAAGAAGTAAGGGGGTACAAATGAAAAGATTCAAAATTGGTATGGTTTTCCATTTCACTGAAGCAGACGTTAAATTCACGAGAGTGTTATCGCCTCCTCTATCGTTCCTTTATTTATTTTCCCTTCCTTTCTCTAAAACCAAACAGTGCTTTTTTTCTTAGCGTTATACTCAGAAGCAGAATAATGTTGTTTATTATTATTATTATTAATAATAATAATAATAATAATAATAATAATTTCATTGGTTATCCGATTCTTAGATGTTTCGGCCGGAACGCTTTCCTCAGAACATTAGCTAGTCTCAGTTCTCTCCAAGAGGTCTTGGGATGCAAAAAGATTGATGAGAAAGTCCCGAAATCGTCAACCACATTAGAGACAGATAACGCTTCTGCTTAGTACATTTACATATTTGCTCCGCCAGGTCTTGGGTACCTCGTCTCTATTTTCGCCTACTCTGCCGTTACAATGTTCTTATCGCAAGGTACTACAATGTCTATCAGCGTACATTCTTGAATGCTAATATTATTATTACTATTATTATTATTATGAATTTTGCCTGCCTAATCTTTTGTTACTGAAATGCAAATCCGTATATTTGACTTCGTCGTTCAGGTAATTACTTAACATATTAGTTAAAAAAAAAAACATCAATCACCACTTTAAAAATATATAATACAGGGTGCGATGGGTAAATTTTCGCCATTTTATATTTTTAATTTCGCGCATGCGTGTTGTTTGTTTTTTATTTTGTCGACTGCAAAGTATAGTATGATCATTTGGGCCCCGTCTGTTAGAAAAAGATCACCAGAAATTTATAAGCGCCGATGCGAACATTTCAAAGGATTCGGAAAGAGTTGGATGACTCTAATGGCGAGTAAAAAGGTGCGATACCTCAAAAAACTTACTCTGATCGTTCTGATAAGAAAAGAACTCCCGAATTTTGTGGTGAGATCTAGGCCATGATTCACAATAATCCCTCCAAGACAATCAGCTTCATAGCCAAGTGTTTGAGTTTCTCATCGGGCAGGTAGTGGATGAAGACATTCGGTATTTCTCATGCAAGATAAGAAAAGGCTAATTTTTATCCCAAGCCATGAAGGACAAGAGAAAAGATGGCGCTATGAAGCTTTTGAACAAACTCAATCATCTCCTCCAACCGAACATGCTTTGGTTTTTCTCAGACGAAAAAACTTTCTGTGAGGATAAGATGGCTTAAAGATATACCTTAAGTGATGAAAACCAATTATCCAGTCGAACATCATGGTGTTTGGAGTGATACCTAGTGATGGCGCCTTTATGCCTCCATTCATCTTCCTACGGGACCTCAGACTCAACACGGAGGCTTACATCAAGTGCCTTGTGGGTAGTGCTGCTCTGAATCAAGAGGGTGGCTGCTAAACGACACTATATCTGGCAACAGTACTCTGCACTATGCCACACAAGCAAATAATTTTCATGTAATCCAAGTACAATTTTGTAATTAAAAATAGGTCGTTGTTAACGTTAATAATTGAATTGTGTACAATTTATAAACAACTAAGTAAAGATACCGTATATTATCATCAAACATATTACATATTTACAACTGCAAATGTTCCCAAAGCACAATATTTTTGTGTATTTGGAAGGTTTGACTAATCCTTGACAGTCTAGAGATTCAATCTGGAATTTCAGAGTCTGCTTATTTGTCGTCTTACTGAGAGCAACGTTTCATCAGATATTTAAAAAAAAATTTTTTTTTCTCAAACTCTTACCATATTCTACAAGATATGTTCCGAATCGTAACATACAATAATTAACGACAAAATAAATATATATCAGTATCATCCAACCTAACTTGTTACAAAAAATTATCATGTTATGATTTGTATTTGCGAAAATATCTTAAAATTAAAAATAAGTAATAATTACATTAGAATCCATTTTTAGCCATATCAGCGTTTCGAAATTCTCAGAATTATAAAGTAAAAACGAACAGGAATAATACTTATTACCGTTTGTTTTTACTTTTTTAATTCTACTGATAATTTCGAAACGCTATATGTAGTCTTAAATTTTTTATTCTCTTGAATTAATTTCCGTATTTTTTGTGTAGTTATTTTAACATTTTATTATTTTAACTTTTTATGATTTATTCATTATTGCAAATTTTAAAAACGACACTTAATATCTATTCTTCTTTTTTACTTTCCAAAAACAAATTTCAAACAAAATATCTTGAATTAGTCCACCACGAAACTATAATACGGAAAAATAATTTATTTATGTTATGGAAAATAATTTTTATTCAATATTTAAAAAATAAACTTCATTATATTTTTTGGTTTGTTACTAGCACAAAAAGTAAATAATTTTAAATTAACTTTAATTAAAACAAAAACTATAGCGAGCCTTATTTTTTCGAAAATTAATTTAAATAAAATATAGTTAAATTCATAAAACAAATATTCAATATGATTAATATTGCTCATAACTCATGCCAGTCTCTGATAATTTTTATTTAACTAAATTTCTATTTTTCATTTCAAAAATAAATATAACTTGAATTCGGGCAGGTGGGTCATCGTTATTTTGCACACTTCCCCTTAATTGTTATGCAGAAAAAAACATATGCACACTGCCCCTCAATCCTTACACACATAAAAAACGTACATATATATATATATATATATATATATATATATATATATATATATATATGGTGTATTATATATATAGATATTTGTTGATATTTATATAAAACTTCTATAACAGAACTTATATTTCATTGCTTTTTTTTTATCTTTTACGAAATTAGAGACCACCTAGTTACAATAACATAAGTTAATAACTTTTTGTACTTTAAATGAGGTTTATGTATGTTGCTATGATTAATTGACTGTAAAATTAATTTTATTTGCTCATAGACAGTATGTTTAGAAAAGCCATTATTATAAAGTGTTTGTTTAATATTGTAAAAGTTTTTGTAATTTATTGTTGTAGAGGATGAGAATTATTTTGCTCGGTTAATAAACTTGTTTTTTTTTTATTACTGCTATTTTTTATTGGCTATGGCGTCATTTTTTATATTTAAGAAACCAGAAGTTAATACCGATGTTTTTTCATAATCTGAATTAATAAACTTAATTTAACTTGTGTTCATTAAAATCAATAAGAACACCAAGAATTATTGATGTTTGCTTATATATGTTTATATATATATAGCTTCGGGGCACTCGTTAAGGATCGAATTCATTTATTAAACATCGCTTGGCGGCAAACATTTGTCTGATTTCGGATCCCCAGGGAAATCGAACGAGGTTAATCGTCTAATAGAAGAAAGCATGTTTGCTTTGAAAATCAGCATTCGAAATCTTACAAGTACCGTTTCGAAATGGGAAATCAAACTCTCCATGAGACAATCCCAAATACATACATGTGTGTCTATAAATATGTATGAAAACTCTTGTATTTATTTAATAAACTTTGCTTAACGCTGTCACAAAAGCGGAAATCAGACTCAGTAATAAAGACTTGCAGATATGCTTGTCTGTTAACCATTAAAATTCCACCCACTTTATATTTATATTAGTTGAAAGCAGGACTCCTTCAAGAAGTTAAATCAATTTCCTTTGTCCAACAGAAACACCATTTACCGAAAATCTACTCTAAATTGTAAAATAAAATGCAATAAAATGATGACATTGTTTAATTAGAAAAGCTTTTAATTGCTTTTATAAATAAGATAGACATCTTTACTAATTCTGTATAAATTTTCGTTACGTAAGAATTTTTAAAAATGAAAAAGCATTCTTGAAGATTTCATTTTAGCTTTAATTGAAAGCTAAATGATTAAATTTACTATTTTCAGCAAGTAAAATATTCTGGTTTATTTCAAATAGAAATTATATAAATCAAAATCTCAACTTTTTGGTCAACTTGTTGTTGTTTATAAACGTGCCCATTTTTGTAAGTACGGGTGACCATACACGACATTATCAGAAAATAAGAGCGTTAACAACAGTAAATTTAAAAATCAACTAAAATTCAATAAAACATTAGATTACAGAGAATATTTACTTCAATTTTTAAGATAACGGAGTACTTAAAAATATGTAAAAAAAAAAAAAAAAAATATTGCTCCCGTAATTTTCTTCAATTATGTTTTACAGATAAAGTCTCCGTAGACCAGCATTAAAACTGTCATTAGTCTGTCAACACGTCAAGCTATTGTCGGATTAGAAATACAGCCACTGTCGGGATAAAAAATGCATTTCTGCAATATTTTAAACTTAAAATAAATAATAGTGGTTTCAAATCAGATTAATTATACTTTAAATCAGCTAATATTCCTCAAGTCAAGTTTCAGAAATGTATATTTTATTTTGGGGAGATTTTTTAATAAAGAGAATTACATTGCGATAGAAAACATTAAAAAGGGGCGCTAATCAGCTATTTTAGATACATCAAAGTATTTTGCTTATTGGAAATATTAAATTTAATCTACTAGCTTGAAATTAAATCTTAAAAGCCTAAAGAAAGATTTATCATTTGTAAAAATTTATTTTACACCTTAGGTATCGTGCTTATAATTGGGGATCCCAAATATATATATATATATATATATATATATATCCGATGCGATGAGAACGAAAGTAATATATAAATTCCAACGTTCACAGCATTAATCCAAAAGAGAGCTCGATACCGATAGGAGAGCGATACCCCAATAACCATTTTCGATTCTCACCCGTCGAAGTGCAGTTGAAACCAAGTTGCATTTTCGTAGTGAGTAAAATGGTTTTTTCTATATGATAAAATTATATATATATATATATATATATATATATATATATATATATATTAATTGTGTGTGTTGTGTGTGTGGATAGCGCTCTTCTGCAAGGAGGGAAGCCATGACAAAGACATCTCGACAGAAAATTATCAAATAAGTTTCAAATTTACATCCCAGTCGCAAAATGCAAATATTGATCTGATTATCTGTCCTAAAAATGAAATCATCACTGTATGCGAGATGGGCTGGACTCATCACAATGGGGGGGGGGGAGTTTTCGCTACCCGCTAAGTCTAGATGCAAAATTGCGCGTGTAACACGTGCCCATGTAAGTGCATCCAGGTAAGTAGAAATACGTGTTGGCGTGTGGGCGCATATCTAGGTGTGGGTCATGATTGAGAAGGTGAAAAAAGATGCTTCACTTTCTTACTTGGTCAAGTTTCTCGCTTCCACCAAAGGTAGACACACGACAATAGCCAATATAGGGAGCATGGTATTATCACGGTGCATAGAGGAAATATTTCAATATTAATTTTTCCAGCCAACCTATTTAAAGTGTCAGCTAAAAATGGCATCAGCTGGTCGCGCCAATAAAATCATATTTGCTCGAATGTGACAAGCATTTTAATTAGATGTATCAATGTATTGTTTCAGATTTTTGCAACTTGATGACAAAATGATTAATTAAACAAAGCCGAAGCCGGGAATTAAAAAAAAAAAAAAAAAAAAAAAATTCTAAAGATGTTTGAAGAAATCAATAAAACCTCCCTTATTTCTTTAGCTTCCTACACTGCAAACTAGTTAATGCAAATAAAGCAAATAATTTAAACCAAACTTGTAATTTCAGCAAAACAGTGTTGCATTCATATGCAAATCTCCACTAGCAGCTGATACAACTGGAGGCTAAATTAATCTTATTTGAATATTATCTCAAGCTCCGGGTTTCTTTCGCGCCAGGCAGTACCTCTCCTGCAGGAGGGGACTGTGTTTATTGCCCAGTGCCTGAGGCGTCACCAAAAGTGGAAGCGTCGAAAAGGCTTGGGGATTTTTGCACGGTGTGGCCGATAGGCCCACTTGAAACTTTGACCTTGCGTCACATCCAGTTGCGACGTGGGCGGCTTCGTAGATGCCATGAATCCTAACCTTGAAGACGAAACCACAAGAAAATTACTATTGAATAAAATGTTGTAAATTATAATTAGTTAAAGGTATTCACTATTATTTCTCTAGTACAGTGGGCTACGATAAGATTTAGTCACCCTTAATTGCAACAATTTTGGCTTATGTAATAACGTATCTTACTTTTTTCAGACAATACCGTGTTAGTATCAAGCTATTCTCATCTATGAACGATAGTTGACTTATATTTTGCACTGAAAGTTTGCAGAAGTAAGGAAATTGGTGAATTTCAACGAGGGCAAATAATAGGATGGCATCATTGTGGCAAGTCAAATAGAGAAATTGTTAGGTTTTTCCAGGTTAATCATCAAACGGTTAATAATATTGTCAAGAAATTTAATGAAGAAGGCCATTGTCGTGTGAAACAATGTTCAGGAAGACCAAGCATCGTATCATAATGAGAAAGACTCTGAAAAAACTTGGCTATCAAAGAAGAGTTGCAAGAAAGAAGTCCTTGATTTCAGAGGTTAACAGGAACAGACGTATGGACTTGGCGAGAGAATTCGAGAGCAAAGATTATTAATTTTGGCAGTCTGTAATTTGATCAGATGAAAGTAAATTCTACCAATATTCGAATTTGAGATTGGTTTATGTTTGGAGAAATCAGAATGAGACTTGGATCTCTGAATGTCTGCAGGCGACCGTGAAACATGGAGGGATTGGAGTAATGGTGTCGGGCGCGGTCTGGTTTGGAGGGAAATCTGAGTTGATTCTTGTTGACGAGTGGTTGAATGGTCCAAAATACTGTCAAAAGAAAGGACTACACCCACTGTTTGAACCAATCAGATTGACAAGAATGTCTAACTTTTTCAAGAAAATGGAGCGCCATGTCATACGATCAATGTAGCAAAGGCCTGGAATGAATCGCAAGGAATCAAGTCACTGCTATGGGTAGCCCAAAATTCAGACATAAATCCAATAGAGCACTTTTGGGAACACCTTGACCGAAGGCTTCGAGAGCGTGCAACCAAAATCCCGTCAGTCGCAACCCTTAAAGAAACATTGCTGAAGGAATGGCAAAATATGGCTCGGACGATTGATGATAACTTGATCAAATCCATGAAAAATCGAATACAAGCACTGAAACTAGCAAATGGGGGACGTACTCTATACTAGTTCCAAATACTGTTTATTTATGTTGAATAGAGATTACGTAATTAAATTTTGAAATTGGATATAGTTTATCTTTCTTGGCTAAAAAATTTTCTTATGCCACTGTAGTTTCGTTTTCAAGATTAGGATTCGTTTAGCCTCCAGTTGTATGAACTACTATTTATATGATGGAGATTTGCATATGAATACAGCAAACAGCACGGCAGTTCACAACGTCGAGGCTTCCATAAAAAGTCCCCTGTTCCAGTAATATTCACCACAAAATGATCAAACAATCAACACCGTACGTAGAAAGGATCGTTTCGAAAGACGTTTCGTTTGATACTTGTAAAATATTACACATAAACTGAATTTTCTTTCAGATACAAATTATTCTGTAAGACAATTTTTTTCTGCACTTGATACCATTTTACATTGTCATACAATTCTAGTATTGTACCGGAATAGAGTTTTCACTCAATATTATATCAGGCCAAAATTCCAAATGCAGGGTTGACTTGAGATTACCTCCAGTTAGAGTCGGGTGGAGATCAGTGATTCATCTGTTGTCAGTGGTAACACAAGTGGTGAATACGTGTGGGCAATGCTGGGCCTGATATATGCGTGCACAAAAAAAACCAGTGGGAAGCTCGATATATAAATTACCGCCATGAAGAGAAGTTGGGCCGTCTCTCATACATCGCATACGAAAATGTAAGGTTCTACGAACAAAGGCTCTGAGATCCACACAACACACAGGGCGAGAGTAATTGGAGTCTAATAAAATGAAATGTTAAGCATGAAGATTTCAAATCTCGTCGTATTGATTGTTCAAATCAATTCAAATTTCTGTTTCTCTTCCTCTTTAGAAGTTGATAGACACACGATGACTACACGTGGACAATTACTATTCGATTGCGATTAAGCTTACTGCAGCGAATTCCACAGTTGATGGATTTGTTTTTGTTTTTGTTTTTTTTACGGTTTACCAACTTTTCGTGGGTTATTTAAAGCCGAAAAATATATTGGATTTTAAGAGGTTGCTTAAAGTACCTGGTGTTTCCAAGCTCCCCCAATCGAACTAGACATTGCTCTAGACCCTCAGACCTTCTTAAGCCTTAAACTATTTAAAGAAATCTCGGATATTTTTTATCTAATTATCTAAATGATAAAAGATTTAATTGCCCGTCATTCTTGCAACTGCAAATATTTATTATCATTCAAGACGCAATCGCAGTCGTGTAGATGAAGGCAATAAATTACTGTCATCTGAAATATTTCCATCTTTTTTAAAACTCGCTTGCCACTTATCTTATAAAAGATAACATTAATAGCAAGAAAAACCTATTTAAATAATATTTGAAAACCTAACAAAGAACAAGGATGAACGGTGTAAATATACATCGAAAGATTTAATATTTCAATGCTTATTCAAATCCAATTTGTATAAAATCCGATCCCATATATGAAGCGGTGACGTCATTGGATCAAATAGTTGATGAAGCTTGGCTATGGTGTCGCTAGTCTGGAACAAACACGACCCACGAGCAATACGAGGTTGGCTCAAAAGTTCGAAGCCTCACCCAGAAGAAGTCGGTGAAACAAGACAGTTTTTCACTATAGCCGTCCCCCGCACACCAATGCACATCGACCAACGATGCTTAGTCTTTGCAATCCAATCACGGAAGAAAAACAAAATCTACTCCGCAGCACGTATGTTCTGATCATTGTTTTCAAAATGGCGACCACGCAGGTGGGATTTGAGTTTAGAAAACAGAAATAAAAACAGAAATCTGAATTAGTTTTTCTAGTTTTATAAGAAGTGGCAGTGTGTTGCCATAACAAAAAAGTTCAGCCATGGCTCTTCTTTCTGGGTGGTGCTTAGATCCTCTTTTGAACGACCTTCGCTAATTGTAAGATTTTGTTAAATATTTCCAGCAGACGATTAATATTCTTTAACTTTACTTAATTTAGTACAAAATGAAATGGAAATAACAAGATTATGTTGGACGGCTTTATCAATGACTAGCAGTAGAGCCCGGCGTTGCCCGGGGATGTAACAATAAGAGATAGATCAAGTATCGACCATCATAAAAATGACAAAGATTATTGTTTAAGGTTGACACGCATGTCTTAATTAGTTTTTTTTTTGTTTTTTGTTTTTTTTTACGAATTGTTCAAACCCAAACTCAAACAAAAACATTATTTTCAATCGTTATGAGTCTACCGATTGAATAGAATTTTATTATAAACAATTGTCTTGTAAATGGAATTTTTAAAGCATTCTGAATGTAAAAATAAAGAAAAAAGTGTGCAAGACAATAAGAAACACTACCTGCCCAAAAATAGTGAAGTTTTGTTGAAATCGGTTGAAAAATGTAGGAAATCCGATCCCATATATAAACGAACACACACACACACACAAACAAACAACCTGCGTTTTATAATAAATATAACTCGATATGAGTTGTCCCCCTTTCATTAATGCCTCTTAATCGTGTTTTCAAACTGATTTCGTGCAAAAACAATTGTGTTTTTCCACTTTTTGGCGCTGTCAGAACCACCGCAAGCTAATTTTACGTAGTCCTGTGAAGTTTTGTTAAAATCGGTTTAAAAATGTAGGAAATCCGATCCAATATATGAACGTACGGACACACACACACGCAATCTGCGTTTTATAATAAGTAAGATTCAACCTTCCTTAATATTATCCCAAAATGTTTGTTTTGAACGCGTTAGAAACTACTTGAACAATAAATATTATGTTGAATATAAAGTCCTGTCGCACTTGAAGAAGAAAAAGAAACCTGCTTTGTTGGTCTTAATTGATATTAGTTAATCGAGATAATATTTATCCTCGTTATTAATAACATAATCCAATCTATTTTGGTAAACTGTTAATCCTTCGTCAGTTTCCGATGAAAACACTCAACATCTGTTTTAACCTCTTTATACTTAAAATATGTTGCTGAATGGATAATAGTCAAATGGGACAAGGTCGAGAGAGAAGGATGAGGCAAAACATCCATATTTACTGCCATAATCTTTTTTTACTGAGTGACTCAAGCAATACGTACTATCGCATTATCATGTAAGAGCAGCAATCCTTTACGATTAACCAATAATCGGCACTTTTTCTGCAAATTCTTGTGCAGTGCTGCCAATTGATGACACTACTTTGCATTAATTGTTGCGTTTCGGTTTAGGAATTCATTTTTGACGCCACCATTCATATAGTGATTTTCCAAGCGTAGCTTAGATGTGGCACAAGGCCGAAAGTATGGGGCACCCAGTGAGGATTGAACTCACTACTCATTGGTAATTGTTCTAGCAAGACAAGCTTGCTAAACATTACACTACATCAAGGCGCCACGTATATCATATATCAGCAACTAGAAGTCAGGAGTGTTTTCTGATGCAATCCTTGTTTGAGGATTGATTCTTCTTTTTCAGTTGGTGCTAACCATTGTCGTTAAGTATGTTAATATAGAACCCACTTTTCATCACTGGTGACTGTTCTACACAGAAAAGTTTCAGTAGTAAATCTACTCTTCAATGAGGAGCAGAGAACAATTATTTTATGAAGCTGAGATGAAGTCAAACAATATTTAACAAGCTAAAACACTGTATCTGTCTATATTTCTATATTACATTATTTGGAGGTTGTACGCTCTGACCTTCTTCAAGGACACATGGCACTGTGGATAAAGGCGTTAAATCCAGTGACAGAACCCAAAGAGTGTGAGTTCAATACCTGGTTAAGGCAGTGGAGAACTTAGAGATGGGTATTAACAGGAGGTAACTGATAATTGACATCCATTAAACATGGCACGCGGAACTAGAACAATCTACTCCAGTGAGCAAAATAAAAGGTTCAGTTCGACATTCCAAACATCTGAAAAAGGCCGGGCGACACGTTGTGATAAATATGGCAACAAAGATGAGGACGATAGTCCGAATACTGTAAAAGTTTAAACACCATTTCAAGTTCATGAAGCCGTCTTCTGTTCGAAGTGCGAATTGTATGGAACTCTTTTGCAAAATCTCTTGCAGTTTGCTTCGGATTTTCATCAACAGCGGGGGCCCAATATTGACAGAATTTGGTCGTTCAAATCGAGAAGAATCTTTGAAAGAAACATTTTCTGCCCAAATCATCATTGGACTGATGAAGTTTTTTTTTTTTTTTCAATAGACGGAACGAATATTTCTTACCGCTTCCGTTGGTAAAGAATTCCTGTTCGAATTTTTTAAAAAAAGTCTATGGGCTTACATGTGATGCTCCAACCGAATTCTTGGGAACGTATGAATCTATCCTTGTAGCGTCGCGGCTATCGGCGTATAGACGAAATCGGTGGGCTGTCCGACTTACTTGCATTCACTTTCGCACAAATACACCTACGACTCCATTCTTACCCCTCCTCCCACGGACTCTATGGTGTTGGTTGGCAAATTTTGAATTCAAAACCGGTTGGACATGGAGCTGGCAGCATCACCCCGTAAACATCTATTGCTACAGAAACCACAACATCTAGTCTGGCGTGGCTGTGGTGTGGCTGTGGTGTGGCTGTGGTCCTATGCTCCCCAACGAAGTTTAATGAACCAACAAAAATTGTGCTTAAGGATATCTCTCAAGGCTTATTTGGTTAAAAAAAAAAATTTGATATGACATTGTACAGATGTGAATAGACAGACATTTGTTAAGGTCTCTTAACTGACATTATTGCGTAATGTCAAAGGTCGGCGTTTGAACCCAATGAATAAGCAAACAAGAAAAGTTACTACCAAAATATGCATTATAGGTGTGTGCATGTTTGTTTATCTGTTATGTTTCTCTGCATACACACCCTCGTGTTTTGCCGTTTCAGATATCCGTGAAAATCACTCCACCGGGAAATAATAGCATTTTTTATATATTATTTTCTTTCGAGAAAATCAAGAACCGTCTCCAAGCGTAAGAATACAGACTTTCCAAAAACCGTTAATAAAGACTGACACCAGCAATGCTCCAGCAGCAGCAGCAGCAGCAGCAGCAACAGTAAGGAAAGAGATGATTTGGTGAATACAGTCCCGTGTAATAAGCAGTAGAAGTAGCAGGTAGATTAGTTCTATACTCAGGATTGCCCCTCGTGGATTAACGCGTTACTTCGTAAATTAGGTGGCATAGTAATTGTGAGTCCGATAAGGGAGACGAATTGGCCGAGCAATGAAGAAGAACAAGATTGGGCGCCCCTCGCTATGGTCAACAGAACGAGAAAAATCTACCTCCTGAGATTAAATAAAGGGTTCTTTTAGAAATTTCTTGAAGGGTACACGCGTCGACAAACACCCGATGAAGTTCGAAGAACACAAGGCCCATTGAACGTTCTCAAAGGAAATCATAAGTGAAATTAAACGCCCCCGCAAGAATTAAAATCACGAATATTGTTTACCTTTTGTTTATTTCGGAGATTTTTTGCATGACCTGGGTTTTTAGGTAAGTGACACGTGGAACAGCTGATATTTCTGTCATTCCAGGCCATAGATCAGCTTTCGCCTACAACTATTCTTACTCTCTCCTATCGCCTCTCTATTCGTTCCTACACCACATAGAAACTACCTCGGAGACTTCTTACATCACTCCCACCATAGTCTCAGTCGTTGTTCTGTCATTCATTTACACAAACTCGTTAGGCAGGGGTTATAAGATGGTCCTCTCTACCCTTCTTGACTTCGATATGTCATGCGAGTGTTAAATTTCCTAAGCCCTCTTTCCTCATTAGATGTTTCAACTATTTCTCTTTATTTTCTATTTTCCTTAAAACTCCCTCGTTATTTACTTGCTCTGTCCATGGTATTCGTAGCATCCTTCTATAGAACCACATCTCTGATGCTTCAAATGACCTCTTCATCTGTCGGGAAACTGTCCTGCATTCTCTGCCATATAAGAAGATTAATATTAGTAATTCAGCATTCTTTATGTTTCAAACGAAATCTTTCTGTTTCTAAATATTTATTTAGTTTTTGAAAGGCATTTTTCGCCGTTCTAATACGCCATCGGATTTTCCCTCATCTGCAAAAACACTTCCCAGGCAGTTCAATTACTGTACTTGCTTGATTATGATATCTCCAATTCGAAGCTCACATCTTAGCTGTTTTTTTATGGCTAATGAGCCTAAATTCTTTCTTTTTTTTAACATTTGACTGTTAATCCTTTAAAGCCGGGTTCTTTTCGAACTGTGAGTCCCGAACATTCATTGGGTCGCAAGATAAACAAAATGGGTCGCGACAAAAAAAGAAAATTAAAATACGCAAATGAAAGCAAAGTGCAGAATATAAACAACTCTAAATGTTGCACAGTATTGGAATAAATCAATTGGAATCAGCTGTTTATAAAAAAAAACAAGCACATATTTCAAATATTATTTACTTTACCTTTGTGTTAGAATTTCCTTTAAATTTGTTTTTCCAAAAATAATTATTTTATATTCATATAAACATATAGTACAAATAGATATATGTAATTCAAATAAATGCGGATCATAAGAAATATACATAAACAGGGGTTGGACAAAATAATTGGAACACTTGTTAAATTCAAAGAAAATTTATTTAATATGGAGTTGGTCCTCCTTTAGCCTCACAGACAGCTTTAATACGTCTAGGAGTGGAATCATACAGCTTCCTGACTTCATCCAGAGGAATTTTCAGGCATTCTTCCATTAAAACCTTCTCCAGCTCTTTACGACACGACGGTAGAGGATAACGGCTCCTAACTTGTTGCTCCAAAATACACCACAAATGTTCAATAATATTGATATCTTGAGATTGGGGAGGCCACTCCATGTGTTCTAGCTCACTTTCATGCTCTTCATACCAATTCTTAACCACTCGAGTGGTATGTACTGGAGCATTATCGTCTTGGAAGGTGCAGTCACCATCAGGGAATAAAGTCTTGGCCATTGGATGAACATGATCTCCCAAAATTTCAGGAAATCTTTGCTGTTGATTCTACCATGCAGGGCAACTATTGGAATGAGACATTTCCATGATATGGCGGCCCAAACTATCACTGATGCACCTCCATGCTTCCCTATTGGAAGAAGGCAGTTCGGGTTGTAAGCTTCTTTGGGCTGCCTCCACACATAAACTCACCCTGAAGTTGGGAAAAGAGAAAAACTGGACTTGTTTGAGAATATGACTTGTTTCCATTGGTCTGCAGACCAGGCATTGTGATCTCTGCATCACTTCAACCTCTTTTGAATGTTGCAAGTGGAGAGAAGAGGTTTCCCCACAGAGGCTCTTCCATGATATGCAGCCTTATGGAGCTCCCGGTGAACAGTTTTAGTAGAAACTGAACTATTCAGATGGTTGTTCAATTTGCCCGATGATTTTTTGCCACATTGCGTTTCAATGCACGTCAGTCCCTGTCAGTAAGTTTGCAAGTCCCGCCCGAATTGCTACGGTTGCTAGAGGTCTTGCCCTGTTTCTCGAATTGCATCAGTGTTCTTGATATGGTAGCTCTTGAAAAAACAAACAGTTCAGCAACCTTAGTGGTCGAGGCTCCTGCCATGCGAGCTTCAACAATTTGCTCTTTTTCGAACTCGGAGAGGTCACGCATTTAGCTTAAACTAGCAGCATGGCCCGGCGTTGCCCGTGCTTGATTCAAAAACCGCACGACTCATACAGCAATCGCTATCACTTGACTTAAAATATTTTTGCCCTTCCTTGCCTTTAAAGGAGTGCCCTTTGCCATGCTGATGTTGCTACATGCCTTACTTTTTGCCTATCTCACACTGCGAATTTTTTCTAAGCTCTATACTAAACATTAAATCTGTTACGAAAAAAGAACTAAACAAAATGAACACAAAACGATCAGCTTTAAAAAAGGACTCGTAACTGGAAAAATCGAATTAAAAAAAATGTTAACAATAAATACTTTTTCACACCCAACCCAGTTCTGCGGAATCAGAATCAACATTGAGTTTAAGCAAGCGAATGAGCCAATTGGAGTAAAGTGCCATGCAAATTTAAATCTTTTCCACTTGTGACGAATGCAGCTATCGATTTTTTTTTGCATGCTAGTTAACATTCGTGTCAGTCAGTTGTTGGCTCTCACGCTGGCCAATAAAATCTGCCTGCCTATTCGTGGCAGCCAGCTATAGGATCTCACTCTGGCCACTAGAAAATGGCCGCAAACTACATGAAAACTGCCGTAGAAGCATGAAAAACTCGATTATTTCCACTATCGATGAGAGTTGGGAAATGCAAAGTCGGTCTTGGCCTTTCCCGCTAACTTGGAGTATGTACATATAAATTTTGGTGCAAATCTGCGGCCGTGAATTCGTTACACACACACACACACACACACACACACACACACACACACACACACACACACACATCTCGCCTTTTAAAGATAGAGATTTTACTAAATTCTAAAAACAAATAAGACAAACATAGTAAATTAGATAAATAAACGTATTTACAATAGATATAACCTGCAATTACGAAGTTTTAGTTAAGTTCTTAATATAATAGGTCTTTGAAATATAGGAGTGGATTTTGCAACTGTTCCAATTATTTTGTCCAACCCCTGTACATGCTAAATAAATGAACTTAGTAATCAGAGTTTCTTTGATTTATTACATGTAGGTATAATGGCTTGAAATGCAAATTGTGATTCTTGCTGTGGGTGGCAGTACAAAAAAAATTTGAAAAACGCTGCTTTGAAGGAGGAATTGTTGCTTGTAACAAGACAAAATGTTATTGTCCAATCTTTTTTCTTAATATTTCTTTCACTTGGAAATGGTAACGCACTGCCACAAAATAAGTAAAAGTACGCGAATGAGACAAATAGAAAATCTAATACATTATATCTGTATTCAAAGCTTGAGCAATCATTTCTTCGACTCACTCTCCAATTTTTCGATTCAAACACATTTACTCGGGTAGACATCGACAAGGAGAAAGGCATTCACCAACCCCTGTCTACAAGCTGATAGATAATGATTCGCTCAAAGCGAGGCTTTATGCCAAACAGATAAGAACGTAAAAGACACATTAAAGATTCAGTGATATAAATAAGGTAATCTCTTTTATGCAGACGAAAACCTGTCCACCCTCCTACGGGGATTAGGTAGACACGTTCTCACCAATTACCAGCTGCATATCACATTTTCAAACAAACGAAAATACTTTTTTTAAAAAAAACATCCAGTTTTTATCTGACATAATATTTTATTGTCATAAACAAAACAATAAAAACTTTTTGTGTTGATCTCAATTCCTATAAACAATGACATTTGTGCTAACCTAACAGAAAATATGTACTTGAAGTTGAACACGGAAAGTAAATAAATAGATACTCGCATATAAAGCGAGACAGGAACAAACTGAAAAAACAATTTATACTGTCAATCATGGACTGAATAAATGAATAAAGTTTTAGAGAAAATAGAAAATTCATGACACTTCCACGTCGCTTCAAAAAGAGAGAGTTGAAATTTGTAGGGCGCATTATGAGGAAAGAGTGTTTGGAAAATTCGATACTCAAAGGACATATTGAAGGCAAGAGAAAAGCAGTGCATAAACTACTTAATGAGCTTGTTGGCAGAACAGAGACTAAAAGTCATAAGAATAAGATAAAATTTACTAAGTACTACAAAAAACAGGAAGTTCTATTTACACAATGTCGGTTGCTTAGATGTGTGTTCACAAAAAATGATGATAAACTACATCCGGTCTCTTTTCGGAAACTTTTGGCGAGTATGAAACCATCTCTTAATTGATGTTCTTATGGTGGTAGCATATATTAGGGATCCAGCTATGGAAAAATAGTAACCTCCATCCAAACAAAACACTATGAAAGTATAAAAATACATTTTAATATAAAAAATAAGCAACAATACTTATTTATAGTAAAATTACCAACAATATCTATTTATAGTGTATATTTTGTTGAAGCCATAAATTGTGTTCAAAATGTTTAGATTTCGGCATAAAAAACCCATACAGATGTTGATATGCCGCTAAACAAAATCAACAAATCAAACAATCAACATGAAAGAACTCTTTTATGACATTATTCCATATAATATCCTACGATTTCTGAAAGAAATCAAACTGTATTCCGAAATATAACTTCAACAAAACTACAACATAAAACACACACATCACTGAACCTATTAATTATGTCCACACCAAACATGTATATGCACAAAAGCTGAGTATCATCTACCATGTATTCAGTTGTGAAAGTAAAATAAGGAAAATGTATTTATTTATTTTTTATTCATTATTATTATATTTACTTTATTTCATTTTCTGATAGTCTCAAGCAATCTCAAATGTTAATCTGAATTTACATACACTTATCAATACTTCTGGTTCTGCGACTGTGAAGTATCTAATAAATAAACTAATGTGTCTCATCTTTTAGCAGATATTTTTCAATTGCTAGCAGGACACATTAAGGCTACCATCGAAAATGCTCGAAACCCTTGAAAAAAAAAAGAATAAAAACAATTTTAAGTTTTATACAGATTTTATTTAGGTGATTGAAAATAATAGTCTCTGTTAACGTCAGTGAGAAGAAATGGTTCCCGTGAATGAATGGATCTCAATTTTGTTTTTTTTAATGACTACACGCCAAGCATCCCAAGTCACGAAGACGTCTAGGGGTTTTACTGGCTGCGAAAGAAACGACAAAAAAAAGAACATATTTCAAAACACAGATGACGATGGACATTGCATTTAAATTTTCGAGGATCAAAGTTGACTGGAAAGTAAGAAGTCTGAAGAAAGTACCACACACGTTGAACTGTTAACATAGAACTTACGATTGCATCTAGTTATTTCAACTATAAAATGATGAGACTTTGCCACCAATCTAGTAGTAGGCTTAAATTCATAAAGTCTAAGTACAAAACGAGAACATCAGAACAAGTGATATGAAAATATTTATAGGAAAAGGTACATGGGAGACAAGTTATGGCGGTGGGAAAGGAATTGATATCGAGATGCCAGGTTAGCACCGATAACATTGCAGATTCTTCTTTAGATTTTATCAAGAATCTTTAGATATATAATAGAAGCACTAGATCAGATATGGCAACAATATTCAGTTCATGAACGGATGTTAAACTTATAAATGGGTATAATAGATTCTGGTTAGAAAATTTTTTAGCCCAACCCAGTGCACCAACTTTCCTAAAACTTTCTAAAACAAGAAATACGGGTCCGACAGAATTTCTGTATCGTTAAAGAGAGAAAAACATGTATGGTGTAAATAGTACAACAAATCAGTTTGATGATATTTCTTCATCTAATTATTCACTGGGAAAATGCTCCCAACTGAGAAACTCTTAAAAAAAAACAAAAAAAAACTGACGTCTGCTCATTTCGCTAGATTTTGAGAAATGGGTCAGCTTGGGTAATTTTCAGCACCACCTTGTATCTCGAGAAGCGTAGATAGAATTTAAGGTTATCGGAACGGGAAAACAGAATTTGAGTTGCGGTTATTTGAATTCGATTCTCACTAATACTAATATTGAAATTATTCCTGTATAATACACATTTTTAACCGACTTATAAGCATTCGTTCTGGGTATGACGATAAACTACATCCGGCAGCCAGACCTCCGATCGGAAAATTTTGAGGAACGTGGAAACTCTTATTGTTCCCAGATTCACCCTGATCCAAGGTGGTAGCACCTGTTAGGGTCTCAACTATAAGCAAATAGTTAACACTAAAAATAGGGTCAAATACTATGAAAGTATAAAAATATATTTTTATAGTGAAAAACAACAATATATTTTCATAGCAAAACCAGTAATAAATTTTTCAAAAGTAATAGCAATAGATTTTCGTCCAGAAAATTACTAATGGTTTTAAGAAAATTGAATTTTGGCATTAAATGATTCATGAAGAATTGATATGCCTCTTAACAAACAAACAATTTCTATGCCTAAATCTTAATTATACACGAGAAGTAAATATTTTTCCGAACATCTCCGTTGTCATATTTGGGATGCTATGGCTAAAAGGATCTACCAAACTAACTGATATCGGACAAAGAGTTGAATTCATCAATTAAACATCACATCTATTTTTAAAAAAAAGATTTACCCCCATAGAACATTTTAGTCTGTCCGTGTCAAAGGTCAACGTATAGACAGCTTCATCTCCGTTGTCAGATAAGATGTCATCTTCCATGTCTTTGTCGTCATTTACAGAATTATCCTGTCTTTCTTCCCCTAAAATTATATCGCCTTCACTACTGTACACTGCATTCGTAAAGCAGTATTTTGGATTGACATTGTCACGATATAGTAGTAGTAGTAGTAGTAGTAATGGCCACTCCTGCTAAAGAGAAATAAACAATAACTACTGCAATATGTGTTTGTTTATAATTTTCTTTTCTCTTCTTGTAGGCTTATTTTTAATGCAAGTTTGTTGCATTTTGACGTGAACATATACGTGCATTTTTCTACTGTGTACATTTTTTTTTTCAAAACAATAATAGCAGTAGATAGGTTCGACTATCATCCGGTTCAAGTCTTCTGGACAGGAATATGGCTGCTTATCCCGTGTCTCCTGTTTAGGATTGTGTTTCCGGTTCCTTCTAAAATCTTTTCCTCCCCTTTCACTTCCAGAAAACGCCCTTGCAATATCGCCTTGCTTGGTGTGAATTGATTAAAAAAACAGTATAAATTCTTAATTATTAGTCGATACCAATTGGACAGTAGTCGAATAAATGCCAAATTAAGGTTAAATTTAGCTGTTACGAATTTAGTCAGTGCGTATTATACACAAGAAATATTTCATGGAATTTTGTTATCAATGTATGTTATACATGCGAGCGTATTATATATGAATGTGTATTATACATGAGTGTGCACTTATACATGAGTGCACACTACACGTGAATGTGTATTGTGCGTGCGTGTTATATATGAGTGCGTATTGTCCCATATTTCTATTTGGAATATCAAGGCTATCGCGTAAGACTAGCTAAAATTCTTGCTTCTTATTTATTAGATGTTTCCCATGAGCCGTACTACATTTTCAGGATTGTACAGTGCCACTCATCCTAAATGGCCTACCTTGAAAATTTGCATTTGAAATTCTGGGAACAAATACTGAAATAGACAGATATCTCAGACATGAAGAATGTCAAGTGATTTTCGAAATATCATGAACAGTCTTGTTTTTTCAGAAAGAGATAAAGAAGTCTTGTTTTTCTTATTCATTTCTTCGTCTGGTATAGAATTCAAAATAAGTTTAATGCGTGCAAATAACGAAGTTCAGTTAGAGCAGGTATGGCATGTGCCCTCGGAGTCACTGAAATGTTTCTATTAAAAAATCAGACAAGCTATCCTGGGAGAGCGATAAAATAAAGAATTCTCTTCAGGTGTATGATCTGTCTGATTATTATGGCTGAGAAGCACCAGAAGTGACAGGATTGTTAAAACACAGAGCCGGGGTATTTATGATTGTCTACCTCTTGGTTACCCTGCTGTACCAAAATACAGGTACCAAAATACAGGTACCAAAATACAGGTGCTGTCATGATTCAATGATTTCTTTTTATTCACCCCCTTCCCCTTACATGCTGTGTATTTACTAGGGCACGTTTATTACTTTCAAATAATTTTCTACGCGATACGATTATTTTGTTCAAGTCTATGAAACTGCTTCTTATGTACCAAATATTCGTGCCAGCACGATTCAATGTTAGTATTATAAGAAAGATGAATAACTAAATTAATTAGCTAATTAATAAAATAAAATAAATCGCATTCTTTTTCTGCGGCCTCGTTCCCAATAGCCGTAAAACGTGATGTCACGCTAGAACAGTTCAAGAGTCTAAAGAATACCCAGATGCAGACAAAGGAATTCTAACTACCACACAGAGACCACATCGGTTCTTGATATTAACCGCGAAAGTCGAAAGTACTTGAATAATAAAAATAACAAAATATGAACTCCTGATAGTTTATCCAGAACTTTCGAGCACAATACTCAACATCTTATCCGAAAATTGGAAAAATATAATACAAATTAAACATTTTCTTTTGTCAGACTTTTTAATCAAACTTGTTTATATATATATATATATATATATATATATATATATATATATATATATATATATATATCAAAGGAAAGATTAACACATATATACATCTATAAATAATACACTCGCATCTACCTATTTATAGCTGACCACTCGTATTCGTGAATACCCGTCTACTAGGGTGGCTAGCCAATCCCTATTGCAAACGCTTGCTCAGGCGCATTTGTGTTTATTTAACACCCACAGAGCCGAACTGTGGTTTATACTGCAACTATGCTGAACAGACCTTAGTTACAGTTTCTGGGAAAGGGCTATCAACAATTTGAATAAGGCCAACATCCTCAAGCCTTCGGCCACGATGATTCTGCTACCCAATTTCACTTCGTGGTATGGTTTCCAAAGGTGCCATACGCTGGGATCGACCCCTTGATAATATCAGGAAGTCTCCTTCCTGACAAATCGACCATGGTGAGATTCGAACCCGGGTTTCATGGTCAGAATGCGAACATTCTAACCACTCGGTCACGTGCCCATAATGTAATGTTCAATGTAATGATGTAATGTTGCATTGCATCTAGACATATGGTTCTTTTGTTAATATTTCGTTCTCTCAAGTTTTGCGACGTCATAAAACAGCATCATGAATTTACGACCTGCGTCTTTTATTCCGCGACCGTTATCGTCGCATAGCAATCTTTTATGTGAACATAACAGAATTTCATCTTTGATGGTGAATATCTTTGTTTAAATGTCCCTATAACCACTCTGATGATGGCTCACGTGAGCCGAAAGCTCAGGTCAAAGTACAGCATAATAAAAAATATCCAAATGTTGGACAATTTTTGTCTTTATTTTCTCGCGAAATTAAACCAACTATACGAAGTTTAGAACGACGTATAATCAAACATAATAGACATTGGTTGTCTTTTATATTTAACAATGTTTGAATATATATATATATATATATATATATATGTGTGTGTGTGTGTGTGTGTGTGTGTGTGTGTGTGTGTATATATATATACATAGATGGAGAGAGAGAAAGAGATATAGATAAAACACACACACACAGATATATATATATATATATGTGTGTGTGTGTGTGTGTGTGTGTGTGTGTGTAAGCAAATATATGGATATAGATCCGACATTATGAAGAAAAATATACGGAAAAAAACAAACAAAATTAACATTAGACTACGCGATCATATTGTGAAACGGAACGCTGATCTTGAAAATTTTCAGTTATCTGTTTTGATCAGTCTTACTCTTATGTCCATCGTCATTTCATGTTGAATTGAATATAGTCTAATGTTAATTATGTTTTATGAATATGTCCTGAAGATGATTTATTAGACCGAAACGTCCGACGTTGACATTATATTAACATTAAAACAGCATAATTGCATATTAGGATTTTTTGTTTGTTTTTTCCGTATATTTTTCATTCATATATATATATATATATATATATATATATATATATATATATTCATATATATATATATATATATATATATATATATATATGAATCAAACAAGTTTTAATAAATTCAAGCATGATCTGTTTGTTTAATTTTTCATTATATGTCTCTCATTTACGAAGTTGTTCAGAAAGAAATTGTCGAATGTTCATGAACGAAAAATACACGAAACAGTTTTTGCACAATTTTGCACCCGAATGTACCACAAAGTATTCGAAAATTAGAAAAACATGATCAAAAAATCAAATTTGCTGACTTTGTTAAATAAAACATGGAATATTTATAGTTAATCATATGACGATATGGTCTGCCTTTGCTCAAGGACAACCAACGATATTTGACGCCAATTTTCAATGTATCGAACACCGTCTACTTTGTTTTGTCCAATCAATTCGCCGCGCCATTTTGAATAACATATTTCTATAGCAGAAAGTTATCTTGTCTTAACATTGGGAAGCAAATGATACCCTGCTGTTACCCATTCAAGCGTAGAATGTGGTACAGGTGTTGAGAGATTTGGATGCGCTTTCATTTTCTCTGTCATTTCTGACACCCCCGCCCTAGCCGGGCCATGCGCTAATTCCCCCACCCTCTACTCGATTATCTGTGCTGTTCATGGCAAGCGATGTATTCCATGTATTGCTGTTCGGTTACTGAAATGATCCAACAGATTCCCTCCGTCTCTCTCCTGCCGGCACCTCCTCCAATAGATGTGCCCTCGAAAGCACGTCAACATTGTATCACCTTGGGCACCTCATTCTCGTGATTCACTTCGATAAAATGGAAGTTTCCCTTTCTGAGAACACTCTCATACCAATAATCCTGAAAGCACTGGGAATAATCACAAAATAGAAGGATATAAAAATATATAGGATAAACCAGTAGCATTTTCTTTTAAATGGGAAACCTGGAATTCCACCTTAGGAAAGAGAAAAATCGAACTGAGTCATGGGAGGAAGTAAACGGAAAACACTTCAATTCGACTTGATGTCACTTGATCTCGAACATAATTGAGGATAACTGAGCATATTTTAGGACTCATAATATTAGCTGTATTAGTCGAGATATAAATGGAGTCTAGTGTCAAATCCACTTTTTTCTACTAAAGTACAGTCTCTATCGTTTTCTCTCTTTAATTTCCAATGTAATTTTATAGGAACGAGCATCACTGACACAACATTCGAGATGAAATTTCAGTCACATTCGTAAATAAGCAAATTTATTAGAGAATAAAAGAATGACGCTGATAGAGAATTCGCAAGAATACAAATCGATCATAATGATTATGGGGTGTTTAGACTTTGCTAATGGCCAAGATGCCAGTTCGTCGTTTCTAACTCGAAAAAAGAAAACAATTGCAACAATACTTCGCTGACTAAACGATCTTGTATGTATTTTTGAAATTGTATAAACGCCAAATGTTTACTTTTTTATGATATTTCTTTAATCAGTCAGGATTTTAAATGACCCTTCACTCATCTTAATCTCATTTGACCAATAATTAATTAAACGAACTTAAGTAATTGAACAATGAATTATTAAGAGCAGAATTACAGCAAAGAATCCGAGCCTTAGAAATGAAAATTTGCTGTACCAACCTGACTTCTCCTACGTAAGCCACATGACAAATGACACGAATCATCATCTAACAAGAATCCATTGGAAGACGTTATATACGTTATAATCAACTTTATATCTAAAATGGCGTCATTTACAAAATAATATTGAAAGCAGACGATACGATTTGTCTAGTCATTCCACGAAGGAATTTCATAGAATGAATCTGGAAAGAAAGGAGTTACATTTCTTTATCGGATTGTTTATAAAGAAATCTTGTCATTTGAAAGCACCAGCTTGTAAGAGACTTCAACTTGTCAATGTCTGCGCACAAAACATCTGTCTACTAAAGAAAGACCAGCGACTGTCTACAACTAAAAAGATTCTTTATATTTAATGTAAGTCAATGCGTTTGGAATGTTCCAGGTTAAATTATAGCAGCCGTTAACTTTCAAAAGAACAAAACTTTTTTAAAGTCACCATTTATTTCCATACGACAGTGACAATCGATCGAACCCATCAAATCAATCAAACTCGAACAAATGTAACCTTTTTTTCGATATGAAACATCGAAAAACGAAGAATAGTTTTTTTTTTTTCTCTCTGAATTGGAGAAAACGTGGTTTTGTCTTGAATTATTCTTTCAGGATAATATCTTTATCTTTACTACTTTAATGAAACAAAAAAGACCACCGGACTTCTAATGTCGACCTTCATTTATAGCAGTAAATATTGGACAATTTCGGGAAAAATAAAAAAAAAAGACTTTGAAACGATATGATTGTTCAATGAATATGGAGAATATTATGGACAAAGCATGTGAAAATAAGGAAGTTTTAAATCGAAACTGTTACCAACAATTAGAAATCGACAGTTGAAATTTTGAAGGAAAGAAAGCTCGGAGAATTTAATGCTCACATAACAAATCGAAGACTAGCAAAGTATAGGCAAACAACGCGCAACCTACTTGATAAATTTGTGTAAATGGATGGCAAGACAAGTATTACGAAGATAAAGTGATGTCAGAAGAATTAAATAATGATGAAAGTAACAAATGGAAGAAAGTTGTGAATGTCCATGATCGCCTAGAGAGAGAGAGAGATATGAAAAGTACCCTGGACATATGACAAAAAACAATCCTGAGTGGTATACCTCACCAAAAAGTATCATTAAATAGTTTTGTTTGTTCCCTGAACTTAGTCTGCGATAGAACTAGAAAAAAGCCCACAATGAGGATCAAATTTACCAGTTACTCTAATCCACATGATAAGAGTGATATCTCTTGCTCTACGAGCTTCTGAGGTGATTTCCCGAGGTTCATTTAGAGTTGCACATAGTTGATATTCCATTGAAAAATGAATCAAGCAATATTTCTGTTCCTAATGTTCACCTCATACTAGGCGCAAGAGCCACTCAAGGCTTACTGAATGAGGTGTATGAAATGAATATACGAGTAGAAAGTATGAAGTCAGGATTATGTGTATATAGAGGATAGATAGAGATTGACTCTTGACCTGAGAAAGTTAAGATTGTGGCCTTCAGCAAAGCATCCACGCAGGAGCTTGCTATAAAATGCAGCAACGTTCCGTCGCATCTGGGAAAGGAGCTGAATGGTGGAGAGTATGTCATGTCCCACAAGGCTGCGAAAGCGCCTCTGGACTCTGTCATAGCTAGAAAAAGAGGATTGCCCAATTTCAGTCCAGATACAGAAACCATATTAGATTTTGGTCTCATCTGACTCTTATAAAAAGCTAAAGAGTCAGAGGTCATTTCTAGAGTTCTAGAATGAACCACCCATTTATCCAGCCTACCATTGGCAATGAATCGTATATGTGAGGTCTGGAGTGAACTTGAACCTCAATAAATAATCGATAGAGAAGCAGCTGTTTGTTGAGCCAAGAAAAAATAATAGATTTGCTAAAACCTGCTCTAGAGGACCAGAATGGAATTTTGAATGTTCTGGTTGATATTTCTCTCAAGAAATACAGAACTAGAAAAGGTTGTATGCACTGCTTCTTGGGAATCGCTCAAGATTTTGTTCTTTTCTTTGCTTTTAATTGTTTGAAACTAGAATTTAGATTAATGAAGCAGATCGGGAAAATTATTCAAACTTTTATTATTATTATTATTATTATTATTATTATTATTATTATTATAATGTTACCTTTTTTCGTTTGCCTATCATTGTCCGTCTTCATAGTCAATCGTTTTCGATCCTAATCGAAAGTATGAAAAAACAAATTTTTAATACTTTGCTTCCATTAAAAAAGTTTCCTAAAAACAGACGGAGATAAAATCACAATGGCTTCTTTTTATTTTAAGTGATTTCAATAATTGTTACTGATTAAATATCACTAGAGTCTATGAATGGGAAAAGAATTAATGGAAACATATATTCTATAAAATTGACGTACACTATAAGCCAAAAACTTGGAACCACTTTCTGGATTTAATAACTTATGCTTTTCATTGCCTTCTTTGGTTCAAGTAACTCCGACTAAGCAAGGATGGTGAAACTTTTTAACCTGTTAGTGCATGGCATCCATTTCTTTAAAGAGGGAGTTAGCTAAAATATAAAATTACAATTAGTCAGCAAAGGTCAATCATGAAAAAGAGCTGAGATTTTTAGGGATGTTTATGTTGTAATGGATCAATGTTGCTATTATAATTATTGACGATATGATAAATACCTTTAGGCCCAAAGAGCGAGCTGAATAAGTTTTGAAAAGTCATGCAATTGGATTTTTAGACGATTGTTTGAAATCCAGAAGGTTACCCCAAACTTTTTGCATAATGTAAATAGTCTCTCTCTCTCTCTCTCTCTCTCTCTCTCTCTCTCTCTCTCTCTATCTATCTATCTATCTATCTGTGTGTGTGAGACAGAGAGAGAGAGAGAGATAGAGAGAGAGAGAGAGAGCGAATGGGGTAAACACTTATCTAACATCTGGATAGATAGATAGATGTGAAGAAACTAAGATAGATATGAAGAGGCTAAGATAGATAGATATTTATTATAATTTTATCATATAGACAAAGTTTACTCACTAGAAAGATGCAACTTCGTTTCGGTGCATTTTAATTTCACCTCGACGGGTAAAAACCAAAAATGGTTATGAACAAATTCCGCTTGTAGGCAAACGTCACTTCCTTTTTTCCATTTGTTTGAGAAAAAAATTGACATAAAGCAAAAAGATGACGGAATGAAACAGTAGCGTTTGTTGATAGCAGTTTTGGTAAAGGATGGGTGGGGTGTTGAATGCTGGCTAGTCAGGGAAGATTCCTTGCCGAACAGACTGAGATAGATAGATAGATAGATAGATAGATAGATAGATAGATAGATAGATATGAACAAACTGAGATTCATAGATATGAACAGACTGAGATTGATAGATATAAACAGACTGCGATAGATAGATAGATAGATAGAGAGAGAGAGAGAGAGAGAGAGAGAGAGAGTGATTATTATTTGCAAATATTGCTATTCTCATTCAATGGTTTCGCTCCAGTTAACCCCTGCTGTTGGCATGACAACAAATAGACCAGTTACGCATATATATGCAATGATGAAGCCTGCTTAAACCAGCAGATGTTACAGATATTTATTGAAGTTTAAAATTGGTGTCTCTACTTAAGCATTATAATAATTACATTTCTCGAAATGGGAATAGAGAACACGATTGTCATGAAATTATGCATGAATTCATTATCTTACCACTTGGCTGCGACTAGCAACAGTGAGACGCTTGCTTTTCTGCATGACTCGATGGTGCACTTCCGATAAACGTTGAATTGTGAAATATTTACTAAATTTACATTCAAATTTAACTTTCCCTTACCTATTTAGGATGAATATAGCAGTACTTCATTTTAATAACTGCAGAAAATATATATACATTATTAGATGGAAGCCCATTTACGAAAAAACAGTATCAGGAACTTTTGAGGATTTCGGGAAAGCCAAGGTTTATCGGGAAAAATAGTTTTTCCATTTGTTTTTTCTTTTTGTTTTGTTTTTGTTTTTTTGTTGTTTTTTGTTTTTTTGTTTTTTTTACTGCGCTTTAAATAAATGATAAGAAATTATTAAATATACTTAAGACATTTCATCAACGGATTCTGCAAGCAACATTAAAAAATAATAATAGACTAAGTGGATCCATTATTAGAGTCATAAAATTTCCTGGGTGTTTTTTTTTTGTTTTTTTTTTTGTAACCAATTTACAAATATTTTCAGTTTTAATTCTTTTAATTCATTCTCTTCGTGTAGACGCCTTAAAGACCGTGCTGCATGTCCCCGATTCATGCCTGCACCAAAAAAAAAAAAAACAATACGAACAAACTATGGAATGGAGGACAATCTCAGATTAAAAAGCAGAAAAACTATTTTGAAAGAAAAAAAGAAACACATGGAATTTTTCTTATTTCTTGATTTCCTTCTAAAATTACAAAATATAATTTTGGGTTGGGCATTTTTCAACAAATTGGAAGATGAGACATAAACGTTTAAATTATTCCATATTTCTGTAACTGTTTTGCCAATGTAATTATTTGTCTTTGTTTTCTTTTTGAAAAGCAAAAAAATCATGCAAATCAGCGAGGCAGGTACAGAGACAAAGATAGATATAAAAAATGAAGATTATAATTAATCTTGTTAGGAAATTAAGTTTGTTCATAAATTGCGTTTAGTTCTAAGATAATGACAAGTTGCGCCATATTGAAAAAATTGAGGCATAATGACAACAGCTGTCATCTTGTTGAGACCTTTTAGCTCATGACAAGTGGGCGGAGTCATTTGCTGAAACAATTTTGTTATATACTCTAACGAGATTGAAATAATTATGGAATAATGACAAGAGATGACATCATCTTGAAATGTTTGGGAATTATAAGTGGTACCATGTTCATAGAATTGTAGCAAAAAGACAACAGGTGTAAAATTGTTGAAACATTTGTAGGATAATGGCAAGTAGTGTCATCTTGTTGAATCAATTGAGGCCTCATGACAAAATGACAAAAAGAGCCATATTGGTAAAACAGTTGTTGCATAATGACAAGAGATAACATCTTGATCAAACATGAAAACAGGTTGAAGCATTTGTGTCACAGTGACAAAATATTCCGTTTTGTTTAAATAATTAGAGCATAATGACAACATGTGACATCTTAATGGAAGAATTATGACCTAATGTCAGTATGTGCCATCTTGCTGAAATACTTGTGTTAAATGACAAATGTACCATCTTATTGAATAAACTGTTGCATGACAATAACAGGTGCCATCTTATGAAGATATTTGTGTCATAATGATAACAGTTTCGTTCTTGCTGAAACAATTGGGTCGAAATGACAAATTGTGCCATATTGTTGAAATAATTGTGGTAAGAGGCGTCATTTTGTTGAAGAATTTATGGTAGATGTCCAATTTGATAAGAAAATCAAAAGAATTAGATCTAATGACTGACTTAGCCGCAGTCCATGTCAAATCCATCGATTTGACAACCGTTCATTCAGGTCATCCTCCACAGTTGTGTCTTTACTTTTTCACAAATGCCGAAATGCTGCAGATAATAAAAATAATGTTCTCCACTGAACAGAGTGATTGATGGACGTTATGCCGAATTCATCAATGGGGTTACTCGTCTTTTTCATTACAGGCGTCCTCGATTTACGAGAGAGTCCCGGTCCTATCATGTGACGGAATGGATTTTCTCTTTATGGCTCAAAGTGATGAACCCAACACGCATCCTGGGTTAGGAAACGTTCAAGGAAACGAGCTCGATCTCGCTTCAAACAATGTCAGATTTTCCCCTGATGGGATCAGCCTGGTGCACTTTTGATCAGGTGTCAGAAGACATGGCACCCACCGAGCAGAAACTTTTATCATGCCAAGTTCATAGTGCAAAATATTCCCAACTCTGATGAACACAATCAATGTTTTCCTCGGGGGTGGCAGTTGCAGGACGTCCAGAACTAGGGTCATCTTCAAGACCCTCGTCCCCACCACAAATTCGGCTGCCTACTTTTGCACTGCTGATAAGGCTGGAGTGTCCATCTCCTAAAGTAGCACGTCATCATGAAGGTCCTTGGGGGTTAAATCCTTTGTCTGCAGGAAAACAATAACACCACGATGCCAAATATCGTCTATTTTAAAGATAAGTTGCTACTAGTTACTTCTGAAGTTTTTGAACAGGCAGATGTCAGTTTACCTGGAATTAAACAAGACAGTTGTTTATAAGAAGAGTTGAACTGAATATATGCAAGGTTTCACAGCTCTAGCATCACTCCGTCATAGTCAGCCATTGAACTTTTCAGCCCACCCTCGTAAGTCGGAGCAGTCGTAACCCGGAGACTTACTGTATATAAAAGTATCAAAGAACATGCCATTTTAATGAATCACGGTGTAATTATAAAAGATAAAATCACGCCTTAAATGGTTGAACATGTGTTTCGATATACAACTGAAAGATGTTATATGGATGCTTTATAAGCAAAAAATAAATCTACATCACAAGTTGTGAATTTTCGTTCATATCATTTTGAGTTTCAACCTTCTGCAATCGATACTCGTTTAATTTCCATTCCATTATTGTTCTGTCAACTGTACATTAAGCCTGTAAATGTGTCCTGATTATTTTCATCTTTATAACATGTAGCGAATGTTACCTGACTAAATCTCTAAATAAGCGTCGTGTAGAAATTGAGAGAAGTGAAAAAATTAGTTTGTTTATTGATTTGATAATTGTTTGTTGCAGAATAGGATTCACGTGTTCTGCATAAATCGGACCAGTGGCAATTAAAAAGAAAGAAATGGAAAAAAAATATCATAGCAGAGCTCTACTAGCAGACTATTAAGAGTTCATTCGTTGGATATTTGGCTTCTAAATTTTCTTCTGTGCGTTTCGAAATTCTTCATTTTAAGAAATATGTGTCTTGCAATTCTAATTGGACTTAGCAAGTAATTCTATATTGAAAATTGTTCGATTAACTTGGAAACATTTCTGATAATAATTTCTGATAAACTTTCATTATATCAATAAATTTGTTACGATTTCGATTTATTGGGTCGGAAAGCAAAAGCTTGTAGCGCTTTTAAGTGAATTTCAAAGACAATATTTAGATATTTGTATATAGATTTTACAAGTGCAGATGTGCAGTTTTGTTCCACGAGCTTTCACTCTCTTTAAGATAGCTTCATGATTCCACCCTACCCACACCCCGAAGAATTCGTCAAAGCAGTTTTTATAAGTCTCCAGAGAATTAAAGTTCTTTCCATTAATAGAATTTTCTAGGAATCGAAATTGTGAAACCACAATCTTCACTTTGGTTTAAACCTTCTTCATACATAGCGCTCAGGAATAAAGTTTCCGGCTGTAACAGCGTAATAATTCTGATCACAGCAGACACTTATTTGTGTCTGCACGCAGTAATTGTAAACGTGTCTCAGTTTATTGATAGAATGAGGCACCATACAGCCTCAAACAAGTTTGATTCATGTGACTACCGGCGGCTGTCTTAAATAAGAGTAAGTCTTCTATCCCTCCTCTCTTCACACAATTTGAAATGTTAACATCTTCTGCAGATAAAATAGAAGGTTTCACTCATAAATTCTCTTCAAATTCTACTCTTGACTCATCTGGAGTACCTTTACCTGACTTTCCATTTAAAACTGAGTCTCTATTGAGTAATAGGCATATAACTCTGTCCATGGTTTCTGTTATCATTTCTAAACTAGATCTTCACAAAGCATGTGGATTTGATGGTATCTCTGCAATTGTCTTTAAGAAATGTGCTCCTGAACTGGATTTCTGTTCTCTCTAAATACTACAATAAATGTCTTGTGGTAGTTTCAGTCTTTAAGGACTCAGATGAAGCATCTGATCCTTCTAACTATTGGCCAAATTAGCCTTCGACCTCTTTTTGACAAAGTGCAAGAGACTAATTAATTCTGGATTGGTTAAGCACTTCACATTGCAGGGTCTCTTTCAAATAAGCAATATGGCTTTTGCTTCTCTAAGTCAATCTTCTTGTTCAGACCAGCCTGTTCAGCCGCCATTGTCCATAGGAATCACTTTTACTGTGAGGACCAATTTGATAATTTCCTATCACAACAAGTGCCTATTTGCGAGTGCACAAAACAATTGTAAACAGGCCCTCAAAGATGCTAAGTCTTTGTTTGCAGATAGAATGAAGCACCATACAGCCTCAGACAAGTTTGATTCATGTGACTACTGGCGGCTGTGTAATAGTGTCTTAAATAAGAGTAAGTCTTCTATCTCTCCCCTCTTCACACAATTTGAAATGTTAACATCTTCTGCAGATAAAATAGAATGTTTCACTCATAAATTCTCTTCAAATTCTGGAGTAACTTTACCTGACTTTCCACTTAGATCTGAGTTCCTATTGAATGAGAGCCATATAAATCTGTCCATGGTTTCCTATCATTTCTAAACTGGATCTTTATAAAGCATGTGGACTTGATGACATCCACGCAATATTCCTTAAGAAATATATTCCTGGACTGAACAATAAATGCCTTCTTGCTTCTTTGTTTATTGGAAATCCTCTTCTGCATTTCGAGTATTTAAAAACTCAGGTCAACCGTCTTGTCCTTTTAACTATTGGCCTATTTTTGTCAAAGTAATAGAGGCTCTAATCAGTTCTGAATTGGTTAAGCATTTCACTTCGCAGAGTCTTCTTTCAGATAAACAATATGATTTTTTCTTGTTTAGGCGAACTACTAATGTATTGAAAATTATTATGAAGGTGAAACTCGGGCTGTTACTTTGGATATCTTGAAAGGCTTCGACAGAGTTTGGCATACTGGTCTTCTTCACAAGTTGAAAGGTTATGGTATTGCTGGATGAATTTTTGAACTTCAATCTTTCTTACCAAATCGCGAAATGAAAGTTGTCTCGAATAGTCACTCTTCTAAATTTTAATTAATGGAGGTGTCCTCCAGAGCTTTATCCTTGGACCTATATTGTTCTTAATTTTTATAAATGACCTTCCTGGTGTCATCAGTTCTCAACTCGGTATCGATGTTGATCACACAACTATTTATTCCTGTCTTAATAATAAGTCTGATCGTTTTGATAAAAAATTGGCAGCTGATACAAAAATGACCTAAAATCTGTTGTTAACTGAGGCAAGGAATGACTTGTTATTTTAATGCTTTCAAGACGAAACTGCTCTCTTTTAATCGTCAGAGAGAATCCTTTTTACATTCCATCAAAATGGCCAATGCTAACCTCCAGGAGAGGACTAACGTTTTACGCAGACTTGAAGTGAAAAGGTTTTACGGAATCAATTGCTAGGTCTACTGATAGGAAAGCTGGTTTACAGTTGTTTGTGCAAGACAATTTTACTCACCAGAATCTGACTTACACATTTATAATTCTACCATTCATCCTTGCTTTGAATATTGCTGTCACATATGGTATGGTGTTCCTGCAATATATTTAGAGATTTTTAATAAAATATAAAGAATCTGCAATTTTATTGACCCTGACCTGACATCTCGGCTTCATTCCCTTTCCCACCGCCATAATGTCACTTCCCTATGACTTTTCGATAAATAATTCCATGTCAATTGTTCTCATGAACTTTCCTTTATGATACCTAGACTTTACGTATTTAAGCGCAGTACTAGATTGGCGGTGTGGTCTCACACATTTTAAAGTTGAAATGGCTAGATGTAACCGTAAGTTCTATGCTAACAGTTTCTTCTCTCATACTAATCGTATGTGGACCTCTCTTCGGATATCTTACTTACCCGACAACTTCAACCATCAAAAGTTTAAATCCAACGTCAACTGTTATCTTCCGTTTTCTTAATTCTCGTTCTTTTATTGTTCTCTCTCCTTAATAGCGTTTTTTTTTCTTTTTTTTCTAATATTCTCTCACACTCAGTAACCCCTTGCGCCTTAGTGGCTGTATTGCTTTTCTTGGGGTGAAATGATTAAAGAAAAAATTACAAAGGTGAGTCAAGCTGTATCAATTCATGCCGGGACTTCACAGAGATGAAGTCTGGCGAATTCGCCAATTCCTGATAATTCAAAGACAATTTTATACTTTTTTTTTTCTCAAGCCTCGTTCAACATATCACACTTTTTTCAGTAACATTCAACGTTATTGTCTATTATTAAATTAAAAAAGTATTAATTAAAAAATACATTGTATCATCTTTTAAAAACCGCCATTTTGCTGCATGACTGTATCGCATGTAAAATTCAATAATTTTAATTAAAAGTAAGAGTGACTACGATTTTAGCAAGTATTGTTAGTATCAATCCTCATCTTAAAAGTGTAATGAGTTGAGCAGTTTTGCATGTTCTGCTTCATTTTGAACGAGAGACGGTGTTTCCTTGAATATTATAGATAAAATAGAATGAAAAGAAAGAAAGATTAAAGAAAGAAAGAAAGATAAAATAGAATGAAAAGAAAGAACAGAGATCATATTCGAATATTACGTTGACCATTTTTAATATAAAGACGTGTAATCTGAAGATTTGTCGTTACGATAACTAAAAATGGTTGAGACTGCCGTCTCTGCTTTTATCAACGGAATAATTATACAGAGAAGAATCAGATATTGTCTGATCCGCCTGTTCAATTCTAAAGCTCTTTCTGAGTCTAGAAAAGTCAAGTACGACCGATACAATGAATACGAGTCTTCGTAGGTTTGTGAAGCGGATTCCTTCAAGTTCATTGCTAGAATCATGTCTGTATCGCTTTTAAATGAAATGTTCTTTTCAAAACAAGCGTCGGCTTGAAATCGATTACATATATTTACATTATTTACACACGAACTGGTCTACCCATCATTGTTTTTATTATCACAAATTTTCGATCATTTTGCTCTCCGACCTTCATCAGGTGTTTGACGATCCGGGTAAATCCTTTGTTTCATCAACTCAGAATTGACGCACAAGACAATAGCCCAGTGGATTAGAGCGTGTTGGTTTGTGAATTTCGGGACATAGTAACTGTGAGTTCAATCCCTGGACTGGGTAGTAGTTTACTTGGAATCAGTGGAAATGGGTTGGAGGACCAGACAAGATATCTCCCCTGACCATGAACATCGGGACGAGAACAATCCGTCTCTATAGATTAAATAATGGGTTCACTTCGAAAATTAGGAAAGGTATCGGGATAGACAAACATCTGATGAAGGCCGGAGAACACAACGGCCGAAATGTTGTGATAACAACAACAAAGATGAGAACAATAGTGAAAATAATGGTAACTACTCATTCCAGAAATTAAAACAGAGACGATATATATATATATATATATATATATATATATATATATATATATATAGATAGATAGATAGATAGATAGATAATATTAGTGGAAAATATACATACATATGCAAAAATATATAAATACCCATACATGTATATTTTTAGAGAAAAAAAAAAAAAAAAAGAGGAAGAATCCAGGTAGAACTCAATGTCTAGGACAGAGTAAGGATATAATAAAAAGGCTTAAACACTAATATTCCATGGTCATAATTTATTCCATTGGAATCGTAAATACGATATATATATATATATATATATATATATATATATATATATATATATCGAATTACACAAGATCTTTAATAAAAGAAATATAGTTAAATGAAGCTACAGATGTACTAGTAATTTTGAAACTATAATAAAATACAAAACGCCAGGAATTTCAAAGAATTAACGTGAAATAAAATATTGTTAACAGTGAGACATGCAACTGTAGAGACAAAGGTAAATGCCCACTTCATGGAGTTTGCGAAACGGAAGACGTAATTTACAAAGCTGGAGTAAAATATATAAATGGCCGGAGCAAAAGATACGTGGGGTGTACTGAAGGCAGCTTCATGAAGAGATGCTATAATCACAAGTGATCATTCAAGCTAGAAGACCTTAGAAATTCTACCTGACTAGCCAGACATGTAGAATTTAAAGTAAAAAATAACAAATATCCGATTGTAAACTGGAAAATATTTCTTAAAAAAGCCCAAATTTACTGCAATCTTAGCGATACCTGCAAATTTCCGGTGCTAATGCCAAGCAGTACACCATGCCTCAATTACATCATTGTACACTTTTTCTCACAGTGCCCAATTTTGTGCAGTCGACAAAATAAAAAAAAACAATGCGCATGCGCTAAATTAAAAATATAAATGTTGACAATTTACCCATCGCACCCTGTATTATATGCATTTATGTATGTGCTCGTATGCGTGTGGGTGTGTACATAGATATGTATGAGAGGGCACATATACATGTATATAGGTGTCCAGGTATATATATAAGAAATAGCTGTATGTATGTATGTATATATGTACAATAATGCATACAAAGGTTTTGTAGCGTGCACTGATATATATATATGAGTTGACATGTATACAAAAATGCTCTAATATAAGTATATCTCTTGGTGGGTGTGTATGTACACGTATATGAAAGTACATATATAGCAAAAAACATTCGTTGAACTGATTTAAAATCTAACACCAAACAGCTCTAATATAGATAATGATAAAACAAAGGAACAAACAAATAGGCGGACAAATACTCTCTTGAATCTTGGAGGGGATAAGGTAATCTAATTGAATTTTATTTATGGTCAACACTTATCCCGAGAGATCCCAACGCATTTTCCTCACGTATAATTGTGTCTTTTTTTCATTCTGACTTGAAGGACGCTCTCAGCGAAACGCGTCGTTATTGAATTTTATGTTTTATCTCATCATCTTCATATATGTATGTATTGTATTTATTTAAATTTATCTATTTGGCTATCAAGTGTTTAGTTCCTTGAAAATTCCAGGTGTTTGGCTAGACGAGAAAAAAAAAACAATATTTGATAAACTTTCTGATTTCGATAAACAAAAGCGTCTTTTGTGTCATCTATTGGCGTCTCTGTAAATTTCTGTTGCTACGCTTGCGAAGACGTAGGTGTTTATTTTCTGCGCAGAAGAAACAATAACTGCAGACAGCAATGAATGTCTGAAGAGTTAATACTGACCCCAAACTTTTACGAGTCTGATGACGTGTTTATGAAGTTACGTCATCGACTTTGCCACTTGCAAAGTCTTATGAATTCTAAAGATTTTATAAACGAATTAGACCAGCAAAAATATCTTTATTTATTCCAACAGTGATTGCAAAATCTATTTAAACACCACAAAATCATACAAATAAGTAAATAATTGTTTATATTTACTTGGAAACTACGGTGCCTACCGTAACGTTTTCCCTAACAAATTCTCTCGTCAACGAATTTATTTCGAGCTGACAATTGAGAATCGAGTCATTGAAAATTGAATATTCAAAACAGAATTCTATTACTAAAATATTTTTGTACATTTTTGTATGAGATCGTAATAAGTCTTAATAAAAGTAATCAGTGAGACCAGGAAGTATTGCACAAAAAACCCAGGCATTATGGCGATAGATAAAGAACATACATGATCATAGATAGACGATAGAGTAGTTGAAAAAGCAGAAGAAACTCAGGAAAACTGTAATAGCTTAAAATGGGATGTGTGTGTGCAAATGGCAGTCAATAAAGACAGCGGATGTCATCATCATTAGTGTTGGGGTTCTTGCCATCATAAATACTGAAATTCCGAAGTGGCTAGAGAAGATTAGGTTTAGTTTCAAGATTGGACATTTGTAGAAGACTGTATCCCTTTGTACTGCTCATATCCTCTGAAGATTTCACGGTGGAAATGTGTCCCTTCAGAGCTCTGGTAGTGAACAAAGGGTAATTTGGTTCCATCTCCATCAAAATTTGCTGTATTTGTAAATCAAATAATAATAATAATATCATTAATAAATAATAATTATCTTATTATTAACATTTAATTACCTTTACAAAAATAAATTCCCTCATGCTACACCGGGAATGGCTTCAAGATCTTTTAATTTGTTGTCACCAAGACAAAAAAATTATTTTATAAGATTAAAACTTATTCTATTTAATACCGAATAATTTACGAAATGTTTAATAAAATCTTAGAACACTATTTACATTGCTCGGACTACCATCCTCATCTTTGTTGCCATATTTATCACAACGTTTCGGCTGTTGTGCGCTCCGGTCTTCAAGTGGTTGGAATGTCAAACTGAACCCTTTATTTCGCTCACTGGTATAGACTGTTATAGTTCTCCGTACCATGTCTAATGGATATCAGTTATCTCTTGTTAATTCCCCTCTCCAAGTTCCCGCCTTAACCAGGTATTGAACTCACACTCTTTGGGTCCTGTCACTGGATCTAACTAACGCCTTTATCCACTGTGCCATGTGTCCTTAATGATTTGACGCCTCGGTAAAGGATCGATGTTTTTCTAGTTTGAGTGAGAGAGATGCATTTATTAAAGTCTCATTTGAAACTCAGTTTGTTCTTGCGTAAACCCTAAATACTACAAAGGACAAAAGAGATCTTTAAAATTTTATTTCCAATAAAATTCTATTCGTAATATTTTAAAAGTTTTCTATCTCAGGTTGTCATGTTCTGTTCAAACGATTGGATGAAACGAAAAAGAGTTATGTAAAAAAAAAGATTGATTTACTAAGCTACGTTTCGTCAGACAAAAGGCCACCAATGGGAGGCACTCAGGGAAGATCGAACTCTGGTGGGTGGCGAACAAGGGTAGCGCATTAGGTATTAGCCGATCTCAGGCGATACGTCTTTGTACAATTTTCAAAAGATGCGACGCATATCTAAGGCTGAAAAACAATATAGCGGTCAAAAAGTCAAGAACACAAGTTGTAAAGCGTTCAAAATTAAATAAAGTTTTCTATGAATCTTGCTTTCAAGCATGAAACCAGTGTTGGTACTCGGTGCTAATATCACACACACACATACATATATATATTTAATTAATATATATATATTTAATTAATTATATATATATATATATATATATATATATTTAATTAATTATATATATATATATATATATATATATATATATATTATTTAATTATATATATATATATATATATATATATATATATATATATATATATAAAAAGGTGAACATTGAAAACACTCAGAGGCGACAAGCTGTTTTATGCTAGACGCTGCCTGACGATTGCGTCCAGCATGAAACAGCCTATCACCTCTAAGTGTTGACTTCAATGTTCACTTTTATATTTACATATGCTCTATCTCTGATATTGAGCACTTTATCCCATAAATATAGCACTACTTAAAACTATATTTCTTTACATATATATATATATATAATAGAGAGAGAGAGCTGAGAGAAGTATTTATATATATATATATATATATATATACACTACTACTACTACTACTACTACTAAAGAAAAAAACAACTATGTTTATGCGACCAACAGACAATTTGCTAGAGGACCTAACACCTTAACACCTTAGACCAGAAAAAATCCTGAACAAGAAAGACAAAAGAATGAAAACAAAAAGGCAAACACCTACCTACTCAGTACAGTGCCATATTATCTTGACAGAGCAAAAAAAAAAAAATGCTTCATAACGTTAGCTCCTAAGAAAGAACATCTCGAGTCTTTACTCGTGTTTCACGGCCTCGTAATCTTCAGAACGCCTAGTCATCAGAACATCGCTAGAATGTAAAATTCGAGTAACTGTCCATTATATATATATAGTGGTGTGTGTGTGTGTGTGTGTGTGTGTGTGTGTGTGTGTGTGTGTGTGTACGTACGTACGTACGTAACAAATTGACAATATTTATCATTGACTAAGTTTCTTATTAACTTACACCTTGAGGCACGTGGCACAATGGATAAAGGCGTTAGTTAGATCCAAAGTTAGTTAGACACGGCCCAAAGAGTGTGAGTTCAATACCTGGTTAAGGCGGTGGAGAATTTGGAGTGGGGAATTAAGCAGGAGATGGTTCAGTTTGACATTTTAACGACATTCTGAAGAACACCGGAGCGAAACATTGTAATAAATATGACTACGAAGATGAGGACAATAATCCGAATAATGTAAATAGTCTAAATGTAACATATCAACACCTGTGCAAAGAAGAAGAATGAACACAAAAAAAGGCATAAAAAATATCCATCCTCTTTACTATCGTGTGGATATATCATTATTTGACCTTCAATCAAGAACCGAATATAATTTTATCAACATTTATTCACATTATCGATGAATTGATTGATTGATTTCTGCCTATTTTTGCATTTATGCAAAGATATTCACTTCCGTACATAATACACCAACGATGATGGAAAAAAAAGCATCGAAATATTGATGTCACTACGCATTATTGTTTGTTTTTCTAAAAAAAACATATTTTCAACATTTTCTATATCCTGTTTTAAAAAAAAAATTATATCCACTTACTCGCGTATGTGGGGGAGGGGCGTGAGCGCGCGCGCGCGCGCGTGTGTGTGTGTGTGTGTGTGTGTGTGTGTGTGTGTGTGTGTGTGTGTTTGTCGACACGTGGAAATATGAATATGCAAATCTGAACAAGCATTGACCAATCAAATCAGTCTTTTCCTTTCCGCGGCAACGTCAGTCAAGTACGTCTTCATTGAGACAAAGGTCAATTCTAGAGGGAGACAAAAGACAGAAAGAGAAATAGCCAACTGCTGCGGATTCCAACCAAATTCTATACGAAAAAGATGTTTCGCGAAGAATCAAATGAAATAAAAAAGGATTGATAAAACACGCAATGATTCCCAAGCGCTCGCAACAACAAAAATGAATTCTAACGAAATGGACGATACATTTGGGTGGGAAGAAATAAACTCACGCTGAAGAGAGAAAATAGAAAGTTAATAAAAGTTATTGAGAAATGTGTAGAAACCGCCTGAAATTTTACTGATCAACTCAAATAAAAATTTTCAATTTAAAAAAATTGTCGCAAAAACTTTGTGTTCGGTAATTATACAAATAAACATTCTCCAATGAAAAGAATTAAGTGTGAATGTGTTCCATTGAAAAAATATTAATTTTCCAGGCGGTTTAATTGGTCACGAATCTAGTAAAGAGTCTCTTTTGTGTCGAAAAACTCTATCAGTTTTTATAAATACAAATAATAAGCCGTGATAAAGTGAGGAAGTAAAAAAGAAGAAAAACAACAAAACCTGTATTTAGCCACTGACAATTATGTCATAATTTCTCTGTTACAAAAATATTCAAAATATTACAAAGAAGTTGAGACTGCTTGACGAAAATGCCATAACAGAATAAAAGGAATTTTTCACAATGAAAAAATCCAGAAACTTAAGTAAACCCTCCAATAAATCTGACAAAATAATTCTCTTTCATTTTCAGTCTTTCTCATCTTTCACCTTCACTCCTTCTCATTCTCTTTCACTTTCACTCTTTCTCTTTCATTTTTCCTTCTTCTCCTTCTCATTCTCTTTCACTTTCACTCTTTCTCCTTCTTTTTCATTTTCTCTCCTTCTCATTCACTTTCACTTCTTCTCCTTCTCTTTCCTTTTCACTCCTCATTATCTTTCACTTTGCTTTGGGTTGAAATGATTGAAAGGAAAAAGTTACGCTAAATTTGCTGAAAATACGGAATTGTATGATTGGAACATTTGATAAGGTTTAATCAACTTTCAACAATTAGAAAATATTAAATAAGAAATCTCTATTAGTAATTTTGTATTTAGCGGAAGCGAAGAAAACGTGATAAAATTAAATTATAATTTCATGTAACTTCTGTGTTTAATCGTTTGAATTGTGTGATTCGATTTACATTCTGTTGGAAACAAATCCCAAATAATAAAACAAATAAATTATAACTCTCTACGTGACTTGATTGTCTGCAAATAAAGACATAAAAAACAGCTGTTTGTACAGACTGCCTCTTGTATATTTTTCTGGTGAGGCGAGGAAAAGAGAGAAGTCTAGACACGGCGTCAAAGTTATTGTATGTCTTTGAAGAAACCAGTTAAATTATTTTGGTTGTAGGAAATTCAGTCGACCATTTTTTTTTATATTAAAATTCCAGACGTCCGAATTCTAAATGATAATAATATAAAAATAAAAATCATGGGTATGTCTGTTAAATAAATCATTCATATCTAGAGATATAGGTTCATGAATTCAAAAAGGAGTAAAGATAGTCTTTAGCTGAATTAAAATCTTTGAGTTGTTATTCCACAAAAAAAAATCTGATTTTTCTAAATCAGATCGTCAGCTAAGATTCCCTGACCGTCCGAACTGTTGTCGTTGGATATGATTCATTTGAAGACGCCGACATATGTTTCTTTCTGCGCGCACTGAGAGGAAAAAACTATGTAGACACGTCTTCTCTTGTGTTTGAACGGCTTGAGAACAGTCGCATCTCTGATCCTGTAAGTTGAACTCTCTGGGGTTTTATAAGAATTTTTTTCCCGAAAGATTTTAGTTTTCTATGATTAATCAAATATTTCACATGGTGATGTTAATTTCATGTACCATGTCCTTTTCTAATTACGGCCCTTCACAACTTCCCATCTTTTGTTGCTCAAAGTAACTTTTGACAATTTACCATTCCTGTTTTACCTTGTGCCATCCATTCAATGAAAATCATTAATCATATTTGTCGTTTTTTCCGCTGTTTCTCTTGCTTCTAGTATGTTTCGCGAGTGTTAAAATTTCAAAGCCTTCTTTCCCCACTTATATGCCCCAGAAATGTCAGCTATATCTTTGCTGTAATATAGTCTTAAAATGTTTTCACATATTCTGATTGGAATATTCTCAACATTCAGTGGTAGAACCAAGTTTCCGTCGCTTCAAGTTCCTTTTTTATCTATGAGAAGATTCTCCAACACAGAGGCGATTAGATATAATATAGCAGTTCAGCATTCTTTGTTTTTAAACACATTTTCCAATCACTTAACGCTATGCTTAGTTTCTAAAAGGCATTTTTCATTCTACATCTTTAATTTTTCACCCGTCAGCGAAAAGCAATTGAATCTAAATGGATGGGTAAGTTTGAGTTCGAAAGATTCATATCAGCAAATATTAAAGACACTCAGAAATAGAATGCGGGATTAAATGACATATTAGGAAGAGCAAAGCAACTAAACCCGGAATATTCAAACCTTATGTAAATAGTTCTAGCAGAATGAAACAAAGGGACTCTTCTTTAGAGAACGACAAGAAAAATTATAAAACCGAGACAATTTTAAAGACAAAACGATTACAAAAAAAAGAAAAATATAGTATTAAAAAAAAACCTTCATGAACATCGATACCAAAGAAAAAACTTGATAAACATCGATACCAAAGAAAAACCTTAATAAACATCGATACCAAAGAAAAGCGTTGATAAACATCGATACCAAAGAAAAACCCTAATAAACATCGATACCAGAGAAAAACTTTAATAAACATCGATACGAAAGAAAAAATTTGATAAACATCGATACAAAAGAAAAACCTTGATAAACATCGATACCAAAGAAAAACCTTGATAAAATTCCATAACGAAGAAAAGCCTTGATGAACATCGATACGAAAGAAAAACCTTAATAAACATCGATACGAAAGAAAAACCTTGATGAACATCGATACCAAAGAAAAACCTTGATGAACATCGATACCAAAGAAAAACCTTAATAAACATCGATACGAAAGAAAAAACCTTAATAAACATCAATACGAAAGAAAAAACCTTAATAAACATCAATACGAAAGAAAAACCTTGATGAACATCGATACGAAAGAAAAACTTTGATAGACATCGATACCAAAGAAAAACCTTGATGAACATCGATACCAAAGAAAAACCTTTATGAACATCGATACCAAAGAAAATCCTTGAGGAACAGCGATACCAAAGGAAAACCTTGATGAACATCGATACCAAAGAAACACCTTAATGAACATCGATACGAAAGAAAAACCTTGATGAACATCGATACGAAAGAAAAAAGCGTAATAAACATCGATACGAAAGAAAAACCTTGATGAACATCGATAGGAAAGAAAAACCTTTATGAACATCGATACCAAAGAAAAACCTTAATAAACATCGATACGAAAGAAAAACCTTAATGAACATCGATACCAAAGGAAAACCTTGATGAACATCGATACGAAAGAAAAAACCTTAATAAATATCGATACGAAAGAAAAACCTTAATCAACATCGATACGAAAGAAAAACCTTGATAAACATCGATACCAATGAAAATCTTTGAGGAACAGCGATACCAAAGAAAAACCTTAATAAACATCGGTATGAAAGAAAAACCTTGTTAAACATCGATACCAAAGAAAAACCTTGATGATCATCGATACGAAAGAAAAAACCTTAATAAACATCGATACGAAAGAAAAACCTTGATGAACATCGATACGAAAGAAAAAACCGTAATAAACATCGATACGAAAGAAAAACCTTGATGAACATCGATACCAAAGAAAAACCTTAATAAACATCGATACGAAAGAAAAACCTTGATGAACAGCGATACCAAAGAAGAACATTTATAAACATCGATACCAAAGAACATCCGTTATGACCATCGATACCAAAGAAAAACCTTGATGAACATCGATCCAAAAGAAAAAACCTTAATAAACATCGATACGAAAGAAAAACATTGATGAACATTGATACCAAAGAAAAACCTTAATAAACATCGATACGAAAGAAAAACCTAGATAGTGATCGATACCAAAGAAAATCCTTGAGGAACAGTGATACCAAAGAAAATCCTTTATGAATATCGATACCAAACAAAAACCTTGATAAACAGCCTTGAAAAGCCTTGATGAACATCGATACGAAAGAAAAAACCTTAATAAACATCGATACGAAAGAAAAACCTTGATGAACATCGATAGGAAATAAAAACCTTATTAAAAATCGATACCAAAGAAAAACCTTAATAAACATCGATATGAAAGAAAAAACCTTAATGAACATCGATACCAAAGAAAAACCTTGATCAACATCGATACGAAAGAAAAAACCTTAATAAACATCGATACGAAAGAAAAACCTTAATAAACATCGATACCAAAGAAAAACCTTAATAAAAATCGATACCAAAGAAAAACCTTAATAAACATCGATACCAAAGAAAAACCTTAATAAAAATCGATACCAAAGAAAAACCTTAATAAACATCGATACGAAATAAAAACCTTAATAAACATCGATACCAAAGAAAAACCTTAATAAACATCGATACGAAATAAAAACCTTAATAAACATCGATACCAAAGAAAAACCTTGATCAACATCGATACGAAAGAAAAAACCTTAATAAACATCGATACCAAAGAAAAACCTTAATAAACATCGATACGAAATAAAAACCTTAATGAACATCGATACCAAAGAAAAAACTTGATCAACATCGATACGAAAGAAAAAACCTTAATAAACATCGATACCAAAGAAAAACCTTAATAAACATCGATATCAAAGAAAAACCTTAATAAAAATCGATACCAAAGAAAAACCTTAATAAACATCGATACGAAATAAAAACCTTAATAAACATCAATACCAAAGAAAAACCTTAATAAACATCGATACGAAAGAAAAAACCTTAATAAATATCGATACGAAAGAAAAACCTTAATCAACATCGATACGAAAGAAAAACCTTGATAAACATCGATACCAATGAAAATCTTTGAGGAACAGCGATACCAAAGAAAAACCTTAATAAACATCGGTATGAAAGAAAAACCTTGTTAAACATCGATACCAAAGAAAAACCTTGATGATCATCGATACGAAAGAAAAAACCTTAATAAACATCGATACGAAAGAAAAACCTTGATGAACATCGATACGAAAGAAAAACCTTGATGAACATCGATACGAAAAAAAAACCTTGATGAACATCGATACCAAAGAAAAACCTTAATAAACATCGATACGAAAGAAAAACCTTGATGAACAGCGATACCAAAGAAAATCCTTTATGAACATCGATACGAAAGAAAAACCTTGATAGACATCGATACCAAAGAAAAACCTTGATGAACATCGATACCAAAGAAGAACCTTAATAAACATCGATACGAAAAAAAAAGCCTTGATAAACATCGATACCAAAGAAAAAACTTGATGATCATCGATACGAAAGAAAAACCTGGATAAACATCGATACGAAAGAAAAACCTTGATGAACATCGATACCAAAGAAGAACATTGATAAACATCGATACCAAAGAACATCCGTTATGACCATCGATACCAAAGAAAAACCTTGATGAACATCGATCCAAAAGAAAAAACCTTAATAAACATCGATACGAAAGAAAAACCTTGATAGTCATCGATACCAAAGAAAATCCTTGAGGAACAGTGATACCAAAGAAAATCCTTTATGAATATCGATACCAAACAAAAACCTTGATAAACATCGCTACCAAAGAAAAACCTTGTTAAACATCGATACGAAAGAAAAACCTTGATAAACATCGTCACCAAAAAAAAACTTGATAAACATCGATACCAAAGATAAACCCTAATAAACATCGATACGAAAGAAAAACCTTGATAAACATCGATACGAAAGAAAAACATTAATAAACATCGATACCAAAGAAAAACCTTCATGAACATCGATACCAAAGTAAACCTTGATAAACATCGATACGAAAGAAAAACCTTGATGAACATCGATACGAAAAAAAAACCTTAATAAACATCGATACCAAAGAAAAACCTTAATAAAAATCGATACCAAAGAATAACCTTAATAAACATCGATACGAAATAAAAACCTTAATAAACATCGATACCAAAGAAAAACCTTAATAAACATCGATATGAAAGAAAAACCGTAATGAACATCGATACCAAAGAAAAACCTTGATCAACATCGATACGAAAGAAAAAACCTTAATAAACATCGATACGAAAGAAAAACCTTAATGAACATCGATACCAAAGAAAATCCTTGAGGAACAGCGATACCAAAGAAAAACATCGAAGAAAAACCTTGATAAACATCGATACCAATGAAAATCTTTGAGGAACAGCGATACCAAAGAAAAACCTTAATAAACATCGGTATGAAAGAAAAACCTTGTTAAACATCGATACCAAAGAAAAACCTTGATGATCATCGATACGAAAGAAAAAACCTTAATAAACATCGATACGAAAGAAAAACCTTGATGAACATCGATACGAAAGAAAAAACCGTAATAAACATCGATACGAAAGAAAAACCTTGATGAACATCGATACGAAAGAAAAACCTTAATGAACATCGATACCAAAGAAAAACATTGATGAACATTGATACCAAAGAAAAACCTTAATGAACATCGATACGAAAGAAAAACCTTGATAGTCATCGATACCAAAGAAAATCCTTGAGGAACAGCGATACCGAAGAAAAACCTTAATAAATATTGATACGAAAGAAAAACATTGATGAACAGCGATACTGTGGCGGACATGAGACAGAACCTGGGACGAGCACAACCGGTCGCGACTTGCCTTGTCCCCGCCAAAAAAGAGCCCGTATTTGCTTAGCATGTAAAGCTACTGCAGTTGAAATGAGAGAGAGAAAAAAAAGCACTTACCGCTCTGCCGTAATCCATCCTCGGCCAGATAACGTAAAAGAATGAGGGGGGACTGGCATCGCATTTTTTATGCAATAACGATGCAATGCATTATGGGACATGGACGCAATGAATTATGGGATCACATGAAGATGCAAGGGATTATGGGTACATGAGCAACTATAAGAACAACTACTTTTTTCCGAGTCGGGGAGTTCTTCGAGGGACGTTCACGGTTGACGGCAAGAACGGGCAGTTAGTGTGATTTGGAGACAGATCTCAAGAAGGAACGACTCAAGGTTGAAATACCAGCTGGGAGAGCTTGAATTTACTCGCTGGTTACCGTTTGCTTTATTCGCCTCAAGCTATTTCGGCATATTGATTCTTCAAAATGGAAGGCAAGGTCTTTGACGTCCGTTTGATTCCAGAATTCAGCGGCGCCCCAACGGATATTCCCATTGTTGAATGGATAGAAAATGTGGAATTGGTCTGCGAACTTTGTGCCATGGACAAGATCGAGCGCATCTTGCCTTTACGACTTCGAGGCGGTGCCCTTGCTGTGTATAGACAACTCAGTGGAGAGCAGAGGGCAGACGCGGAACAAATTAAACAGGCCCTTATGACTGCATACGCGACTGACAGATTTAATGCGTTCGACCAATTTATGGGGCGGCGTCTTCGCCCAGGGGAAACTGTGGATGAATTCCTGGCTGAAATGCATCGTTTGGCGCGGCTAGTAGGAGAACCTCTGCCTGATCGGTGGATGGCATGTGCATTTGTGTCAGGACTGCCACATCATGTTAGGCAGCTTCTCAAAGCTTCTTCCAGGATGGACGACATGAATCTAGAACAGATTCTGACCCGAGCAAGGGCTATTATGACGGATGACGAAGGGTGCCAGGTATTGGCCGCCGCATCCGTAGAGCTAACGCGCTCAGAAGCTGAGGTTCCCCTGCCAAACCTGTTAGCAGAACGATTACCTGCTACAAGTGCTCTGGACCCAACCATATGGCGAAGAATTGTACACAAGGACGTCAGGAGAGGTCAAACAGAACGCAGAGGTCTGGTCGCGACAAGCGGTGTTTTCGATGCAACGGCATTGGACACATTTCCTCAGAATGCCAGGGAAACGCCCAAGGGGAGAAGGCGTCAGCGCCAGCCTTCTCCCCGAGCAAGTAAAAACCCGGAAGTTACCCACCGTACAAGTATTTGTAGATGGAGTAGAGTGCACAGCTCTGGTGGATTCGGGATGCTCACAGACGTTGGTGAGCAAGACTGTGTGTCGCTGCTGGAAGCAGGAAGAGGTGGGAGTGTTGACTGCCGACGGGGAGACCCTGAAATGCCGTGGATACGGTAAAATTAAGTTGGGCGTCGAGCAGATTCAGCCCGTGACTGTTGAGGTTCTGGTCGTGGAAGGGCAGTTGCTAGGATTCGATCTTCTCGGGATTGATGCAATCAAAGTGCTCGGAGGTGTTTACTTGACCGAATCAGGCGAAGCTCGTTTCGGAAACCTGAACATATGTGCCGCCATTGTTATCAACAAGCCTGACTTTAGAGTGACGTTTAACCCGAGCACGAAAACGTGAACTGCATTGTGGGAGTGGGCGAGTGGTTATTCACCTAGCAAGTTGGTCAATAAAGTACAGGAGTACACAGTACCTGGCCACGTCCGAGATGCATACGATGAAGAACTAGCACGGTGGCAGCGAGACGGATGGCTACTGCCATATCCTGAGAAAGAGCTTGGCCCACCCAAGGGATTAATTCCCTTAATGGCGGTCGTACAAGAACACAAACATAAGGTCCGACCGGTACTTGACTATCGGGAGTTGAACGGCTTTGTAGACGCATTCACGGCTGACGCAGAGGTGTGTGCGCAGAAATTACGAGAATGGCGACGACAAGGAGCTGACGTATCGCTGTTGGATTTGAGAAATGCGTACCTACAGATTCACATTGACAAATCGCTATGGCCGTTTCAAACAGTGGTCATTAAGGGCAAGCGGTTTTGCCTTACGCGTTTGGGTTTTGGCCTGAATGTGACACCACTTGTCATGAAGTCAGTGATCGACATGATAACGTCCCAGGATCAGGACATTAAGAGTGCCACGTCGGCATACGTCGACGATATCTTCATAAATGAAGGCCTAGTTTCTGCAGCGCGCGTAAGACATCATTTTGCAGATTACGGGCTAGTCTGTAAAGATCCGGAGCGATTGAGAGACGGAACTAAGGTCCTGGGTCTGCAAGTCTGGGAAGAAAGCAACTCCCTTCGATGGAAGCGGGAGGTCAGGTTCCAAAATTGCTCAAATGGTGACCCGCCGAAGCGTATTTTCCTTGTGCGGGAAACTCGTGGGTCATTTCTCTGTGTGCGGATTGGGCTTAGGGTGGCAACTGCATTTTATTAAGCGTTATGCAAGTACACTAACCAAAGGATGGGACGACGAGATAAAGGATGCCCTCTTGGACGTATGCTGGAGGAAACAGTGGCCAGAGTGCGGGAATCAGATCCTGTCGGCGGAGACTGGTGCGTGAACGGCAATGAAATGACAGTTTGGGTGGATGCAAGCTCCGTGGCCACAGGAGTAGCACTAGAGGTGAATGGGAGCGTCGTGGAAGATGCTTGCTGGTTGCGTCCAACCAATGATGCCAAACACATTAATCTTGCTGAGCTTGATGCGGTGATCAAGGGCGTGAATCTTGCCCTGCAGTGGCAGGCACCAGTTATGCATGTGGTCACCGATTCAGCATGTTCTGCATCGGTGGGTGTCTGACACCCTGACAGGAAGGACGCGCGTGAACACGAAGGCAGCGGGTGAAATGCTGATGAGGCCGCGCTTAGAGACACTGCGAGCTTTGGTGGAGGAGTACGCACTGACTATGACTGTGACGTTGGTGAAATCTTGTCAGAACCGCGCTGACAGCCTCACCAGAGTGCCGCAACGCTGGTTGGAGATGCACAAGAAAGGAGGAGAACCGGTGCAAGTGAGTTGTGTCACTGCAACGAGCCAGTTGAGCAAACGTCAGGTGACCCACATCCACCAACAGAGTGGGCACCCAGGTGTTAAAAGAACAATGTACTTTGCTAGGACTGTAGATCCAACGGTGTCTAAGGAACTGGTAAAATCTGTCGTTAGAACCTGTGAAGCCTGCCAATCGATCGATCCAGCACCAGTGCATTGGAAGAAAGGAAATTTGAGTGTGAGAAAAAACTGGAGCAGGTTAGCAATGGACGTAACCCATTGCAATGGTAGCCATTTTCTTACGCTCATTGACTGTGGTCCCTCCCGTTTTGCAGTATGGCGGCCACTGAGACGGCAAGACTCTGCTGGTGTCATTCGTCAGCTAGAGACAGTCTTCTACGAACGAGGCCCGCCGACTGAAATACTGACTAACAATGACACCACGTTCACGTGCAGACAATTTAGGGAATTTGTAAACAGCTGGGGCGTACATTTGAGGTTCCGGTTGCTTACGTGCCGTCTGGAAATGGCATTGTGGGACGCAACGACAGAAGCGTCAAAACCATAGCGGCCAGGAAAAATTGTTCAGTCTTGGAAGCGGTTTACTGGCATGACGTCACACCTAAGGACAACCTTTCACCTTCCACGGCACCGGCTGATGTACTGCACACATACCACGTCCGGGTGAGAGGCATCGACGCGACGCCCCCGCCTGAATCACAAATAACCGAAGGGGAATACAAGAAAGGGGACATTGTCTGGGTTAAGACTCCACGTGGTAAATGCACGACCAAATTTGGAACCGGACGTGTGACCAAGGTGGTGAGTCAGCAGTCAGTGCGGGTCGATGGAACGCCTCGTCATGTTAGAGACCTGCGCCCTTTTTTGGGCTCAAATCCCACAACTGACGAAGAAGACACGGAGGATAGTGAACAGCCAATATACATAGAGTTGGATTCAACAACCAATCACTCCGATAGCGGTAGTTTGCCAATAGATCGGGACGTGTCTAATGAGAGCTCCTCTGATGAAGTTCAACCAATCCCCTTCGGAGGAGCACCCGGAACAAAAAGACCGTATCCTCACTGTCATCTGTGTGACCAGGAGATCAGGGGGAGTGTGGCGGACATGAGACAGAACCTGGGACGAGCACAACTGGTCGCGACTTGCCTTGTCCCCCGCCAAAAAAGAGCCCGTATTTGCTTAGCATGTAAAGCTACTGCAGTTGAAATGAGGAGAGAAAAAAAGCACTTACCGCTCTGCCGTAATCCATCCTCGGCCAGATAACGTAAAAAAGAATGAGGGGACTGGCATCGCCTTTTTATGCAATAACGATGCAATGCATTATGGGACATGGACGCAATGAATTATGGGATCACATGAAGACGCAAAGGATTATGGGTACATGAACAACTATAAAAACAACTACTTTTTTCCGAGTCGGGGAGTTCTTCGAGGGACGTTCACGGTTGGCGGCAAGAACTGTTAGTGTGATTTGGAGACAGATCTCAAGAAGGAACGACTCAAGGTTGAAATACCAGCTGGGAGAGCTTGAATTTACTCGCTGGTTACTGTTTTCTTTATTCGCTTCAGATACCAAAGAAAATCCTTTCTGAATATCGATACCAAAGAAAAACCTTGAGGAACATCGATACCAAAGAAAAACCTTAATAAACATCGATACCAAAGAAAAACCTTGATGAACATCGATACGAAAGAAAAACCTTAATAAACATCGATACGAAAGAAAAAACCTTAATAAACATCGATACGAAAGAAAATCCTTAATAAACATCGATACCAAAGAAAATCCTTGAGGAACAGCGATCCCCAAAAAAAAGCTTAATAAACATCGATATGAAAGAAAAACCTTAATGAACATCGATACCAAAGGAAAACCTTAATGAACATCGATACCAAAGAAAAACCTTGATGAACATCGATACGAAAGAAAAACCTTAATGAACATCGATACCAAAGGAAAACCTTGATGAACATCGATACGAAAGAAAAAACCTTAATAAACATCGATACGAAAGAAAAACCTTGATGAGCATTGATACCAAAGAAGAACCTTAATAAACATCGATACGAAAGAAAAACCTTGATGAACATCGATACCAAAGAAAAACCTTGATGAACATCGATACCAAAGAAAAACCTTGATGATCATCGGTACTAAAGAAAAACAACTCCATAAAGAAACCAAGCGACAATAGAAATTGTGAACATGGTCGTGTAGAGGATAGCTTAAAGAGAAACTGTTAATTAGAATCAGTGAAGTATCTTGAACGATTCAAAAGATTTTTACAATGAGAAAAATCCGGAAAGAAACGGATGTTGATATGAGTATTCAAGATGGCGAAAGGATATTTGTTATCCAGCAGCAACCATCATTTGGTACCAAACGTTTCTTATATGAAAAGACATAGAATTTACCTGATTATCGTTAATGTGCCATAGTCTAAAATGGCCAAGTTAAAAAAAACTGCAAGCTTGTTGTTTTGTTTTTATTTGTTTGCCTTTTATTGTTGTTCCGAATTCATGTAAATTTAATTTAAAATTCCGAAGTATGGATTGAACATTAAATTTTGTGAGAAGAAATAAAGATTGCACTCTCAAAATGTCCATCATGAATTTTTCCTGTCATAAAATTCCAATATGTGTTGTTTTCAAGAGAAACAAAACGTTTTATTGGTATAAAAATTGCATTTTATAAGGTCAAAGACGTGTGTTTGTAAAGAAAGATTAAGAATCGGTGAGAGAAAGTGAGAGTTGGACAAACGAGAAAAGATTCCGATAAAAAAAAAAACAATGGACGTTAATATAACTGATGGTAGAAAAGAGAGAAATATAAGAAAAAGAAGACGAAAGCGTGAACAGAATGAAAAGAGATAGAGAAAGAGAAAATAAGAGAAAGTAAATGAAGAAAAAAAAGAAAAGGGAGAGGAAAGAAAGAAATATGGAAAGGTAAGAGACAAAAGAGAGAGGAAAACGAAGAAAAAGCGAACAAAAGGAAGAAGGTAAAAATTAACATAAAAATGAATCATGCAAGAAAATCGCTGCATGGAAAAATGGTGTACGCATGCGCACATCAGCGCCTGAAATCGTAAATTGAAACTCTCACTTTCCGATGTATTTATTTATTTTATGTTGGTATAATTCTTATCAATATTTGATCAAATAGCTGCTTTTGATCCATGATCTTCAACTTAATCGGCATCTGAAAAGGCAGTTTGCACTGAGTGACTGCAATATCAGTGGTGAAAATCTTTTCCTTGATCTATGTCATCGGGCATCGTATAATGAAATGAAAATGTCACACAAACCTCGTAATGATATAATATCAGATAGAGAAAAATATTTGAGAAAAGAGACACTTGAAAAAAAAAACAATGTCTAATGCTTTCTTACGATATTTCCAAAAAGAGGAACCAGTTGCAAATTTACGAAGATGAATACACTTGAGTTTTCTTGGGCCCAGAGAATCGGTTATAGATTTTATTTGGTCCAAACTCATTTTTCTCTTCTTTCTTTGAATAATTAGCAGCGATCTTGTAAGTGAACAAATGTTTATACAGCGACTATAAGTATTTGCGTGAATATTTACTTCTGCGTGGAGGGCACGTTCGGAAACTTTGACCTCTTGAAAATTGGCCGGAAATGTGAACGAAAAAAAAGATTTGCGTTACTGCAAAAGAATATTTGAAGTAAATAGATATGAGAAATATGGCTCTCGAAATAAAGCCTCCTGATGTTAGTATTTATAAACAATCACAGGAAGATCAATACAGATCAATATAGATACATGTCTTTCCAAGTCAACCATAGAAGACTTCGATGTACGGTTTCTATCCATGATACTAGCACATAGAATTTGGCGATATCTTAATCATTTTGAGTATGTCTGACACAAGAGCTACTCGAAGAAGAGGGTACAGTTTATGGAAATATGTAGGGAATATAACGATTGACCCTAAACTTGAACAGGTTAAGATTGTAGGGATCAGATAAGCATCTTCTTGGGAAATGGTTCGACAAAGCAGCGGGTGATAGACTAGTAAGGAGATAGATAGATAGATAGATAGATAGATAGATAGATAGATAGATAGATAGATAGATAGATAGATATGACGAAATTGTGATAGATAGATAGATAGATAGATAGATAGATAGATATGACGAAATTGTGATAGATAGATAGATAGATAGATAGATACGACGAAATTGTGATAGATAGATAGATAGATAGATAGATAGATAGATAGATAGATATGAAGAAATTATGATAGATAGATAGATAGATAGATAGATAGATAGATAGATAGATAGATAGATAGATAGATAGTGGGGAGGGCCAAGCTGCCTTGAAAATAAGTTTTCTTTTTAAAATGATGTTCACTCTGTACATGAACCAAGAGGGTTAGAAAGTAACAGTTTATGGGCAGAGGTGGGAAAGTTAATGGTTTACCCTAGACTTGAACAGGTTAAGATTATAGTAATCGGAGAAGCATCCACTTGGGAGTCGGTTCGTGAGAAGATGTTTCTCGAGTGAAACTTACATATTGACAATACACTCGGAAGGGAATGAGTGTGGTTCGCCACAAAATGCGTGATATGGCGAGTCTTAGCCGTTAAATGTAAGAATCGGTGGAACTAAGGAATGGGGTTCTGTGCTCTTTCCATGGAAATAACGAAAGAGCAGCGAAAGACTTGCAACATTTCGTCTGTTAGAAAAGGGATTGCCAGATGAAAAATAATTCCTCACCCACAAAGATGCGGAGACATTTTGGGATTCTATCGAGGCTGGAAAGGAAAGACTGGGCAGCTCCCGCACATATTTGGCTACAGGTACTCCATTTTAAGGCTGATCTGGATCTTTGAAATTCCTAATTTTTTATGTATTTAACCACTGACGAGGGTGAGAAATATGTAACAACGAAACAAACAAGTATGTGTATATAACTTATCTAAAATCATCTTATTATCTTTCGAAAATATTTCATCCTAACATAGGGTATTTGTAGATACATGTCAGTGTGTGTATGTATGTATGTGCTTGAATGGAGATGTCTATGTTAGTGCAGACAATTATGTAAGTACATATTATTAACGTCGACAAACGCATGGGTACGCATATATATATATATATATATATATATATATATATATATATATATATATAAATTCCCTACAAATCTTTGAAAACACTCCTCCAAACTTTGAGCTCTGATATATGGACGAGTTTAATACCAATAATTCCGAATTAACTCGCTTTCTTTTTTCTAAAGTTACCTCTTGATTGTTTTCTCACGTTTTCGTTAATTTCCGTGAATTCCCGTCGAATTAAACTTTGGTCGTGTGACCATTAGGAAGTAGGTCAGCTCATCGGTCTCCCAGTCCATCCAGGGTCTCCTACCTCCATAATACAATTCCAGTAAAAATTCCACAACAATTACAGTAACAATTCCACTGCCTCCTTCTCCCCATACCTCCCAATAATTCCCCTATATCATACTCTCTCTCTCTCTCTCTCTCTCTCTCTCTCTCTCTCTTTCATTCACCAACTCAACAGTATTCCAATACAAACTGATACCATAAACAGTTTGAAAAATCCTGCGATTTTTAAAATTAAAATTCGTAGGTGAAAATGGTCATTAAATAAAGGTATCTTAATTTCAATTGTAAATAAAATTTGCTCTGCTCAATGAAAGTAAACATTGAGGGGTCTTTGTAATTAAGTTTTAACATATTTCAAATTCTATGTTGTGTTAATAGGACTCGCCTGGATTATGCGAACGGATTATATATATATATATATATATATATATATATATATATATATATATATATATATTTTTATTTTAGGATATTAAAACATGGTAAAAATCGCTACATTTACAACACCATAAATGCGTCTCCTCAGGCGATATTAAACTACTATCCTGAAGATGTTAACATCGCCTGAAGAGACACATTTATGGTGTCAAAACATAATTGTAATTGTGTAGTGATTTTTAACATGTTTTAATATCCTAAAATAAAAAATATTTAGTTTTACTATGTATTGATCCCTCTTTTAAATTAAATGTTACGTACAGTGGAATCACACTCCATTTGATCTCATTTTACTTGTATATATATATATATATGGGGTGCAACAGCAAAATTGTCCAAATCGTATAACAGCATAATTATCCATCCCACAAATTCTTTAATATCTAGAAAACAACATTAAACTAATTGAGGTTCTTTTTTTCCATGTTTTCAGATATGACGTTTAGCCATCTTCATACCATTTGTCGTAAGAATCACTGAAAAACCCTATTTTCAGATAGAAAGTGAACAGGTTAAAATCGTTTTGTGTCGGCCCCACTGTCTTCCCAATTAGACAATGCTGAGACGAAAAAGATCATTCAGGCCTTCGGTAATGTTAACAACATTCATACTCTGACTTCCATCTTCAAATTCATTCAAATACCATCAAAAGAACAGTGGATAAGTTTAAAAAGAGGGAACAGTAGAGGGGGAAACTGAATCAGGGGATCACAACAGGAAGAAGGATCATCATTTCAACTTTCAGAGTGAGGAGTTTCAGCTATGACAGTCTAAAGTGCAGTGAAAATAGACTTGAAACTGATATCTGTGAGGCACCATGTTACTCCAGAACAAAAAGTTAGAAGATTAGAGAGGGCGAAGATCATCTTGAATAAGTTGAAAAATGATCCTGGAATAATACATATATATTTGAACTTTATTTCAACACTTCATGAGCCTCTGATCCTTAGCTATGATTAATTAATGATGAACCTGTCATTTTCGTTTATGATCGAATTCATCACGATTCTTCAGTTAAGCTTAGAGAGTAATACATTCTTATCACTCAAAGTAGAATCCAATAGTATTATAAAAAACCTCGGAGAATTCCAGTAAGATATCTTTAATCTACTAAGCGGTATTTTAGAGGATTAACGCCTAAAAATACTTTCTGTCTGAATTTCTGGGATAAAGATTTATCATTATTTACACTATTTATATTCGGAATGTTGTCCTCATCTTTCTTGTTGTTATCTCAAAATTTCGACCGTTGTGCCCTCTGGCCTTCATCAGCTATATATCTATCCGAGTCATTCTGAACTAAACCCTTTATTTAATTTGCCCATGTCTAGGGATATCTCGTCTAGTCCCTATTTTTAGTACTGCTCAATTATTACTTGCCCGTTTTCACTGAATTCAAGTAGACATTGCCCCGTCCAGGGATTGAACTCACACCAAACTCACAAAACAATTAGACTATTGTCATGTAGGACATTAGCCTAGTTCATTAATAGTGGGTCAATAGTGTAAAAAATATTCTCCGTTGTTGCAGTAAATAATGTATTTCATATCTTATTTAAATGAATGAATATGGACAGGTTTTCCCTTTTCAGTCTCAACAGAATCGAAAAGCGTCATCTACACCGATAAAATCTCTTTTCACAAGAATACCAATATTTACCGCTTAATTCCACCTGTGATTCTGTTTGACTACAGTCTCCATTCCAGTAATGCTGATTTAGAGTTCGGTAATGGTCTTCATAGACGAGATCATGATTTTTTTTCTTCTGGTGATTGGTTGATCTGAACGCTCAACATCTTGTAGCAACACTCGACCGGCCTCGAAATTCACGTGCAAATCAAAACAAATCTCTATGAATCATTTCGAGTGTCTCGGTATCACAAGCACTGTTCAAGTAATTTGCTTAAATGTTGCAAGTGTCGGAAAGGTCGCAGAGCCGTTCCGACATGACGTTACAAATCTTCACCTAATAACTGAACACGAATCTAGGCTAAGTAACAATGCATGCACATTTTCAGTGAGAATCACTGCATGTAAAGCATTTATTATTATTACAGTGTAACCCGGATATAAGAGAGTTGTCGGGACCGGAGACGAAGTCTCTTATATCCGGGTTTCTCTTATATCCGGGTTTGGTCTATTTTATATACATTAACACAGGCTCTAATTTGGGACCAGAGAAAATCTCTCTTATATCTGGGTTTCTCTTATATCCGGGTCTCTTATATCCGGGTTACACTGTATTATTATTATTATTATTAATAGAAAAATAGAAAAAAAAATGCCCGGAATTGCAACTATTTGTAAACTTGTTTAATATTTCTAAGATTCGATCACTTTCATTTCCGCTAATATAAGCTATACAAAATTGGTCCAGCTATTTAATTCTAAGGAAAAATTAGCCTACCTAAAGTAATGGTGCTTTGGTTATCTTCAATGTTTTTTTTTAATTTTTTTTTTTTCTATTAAAATGTCGCATATTTATCTTAGAGTCCCTTCCGCATTTCAAAAGAGTCTGAAATATCTTCTTTCGGGGTCACAATTCCCAAAACCTAAGCCGGCCTAGGGGGCTTTCTTTTTAATCTTGTTTGTACCCCGCTCAGAAATCTAGGCAGCACGCGAAGTACCTTTGCGATTTCGTAATAATTTAAAACGATTTTAATAGCTCTCCCATCTACTTAGGTGGAAATGTCTAAGTAAAACGAGACAAAAAAGGGTAAATAAGTCCAATATCCGTTAGATTCGTGGTTTAAATGACACTTTCTCACTTCAATAAGAATGTAACTGTATCCCAACATACTGATGGAGTCCATAAAGTCAAAAGACATTTTTGGTGTTGTAGAGGTGGAATCGAACCTAAGACGCCCAGTTACAAGACCGGAATGGTCTTGGCGTCACACCCCCATAGAAGTAGACTCGCCCGCTTACACGAGAGGCGAGAGTGGGCTACTTAAACAAGACATTTACGGCAACGAGTATCTAGGCAGATACACGTCACTAGTCATATACATTATCCTAATGTATCCAGAGGTGTTACTAGTTGTTTTTGTCCAGCATCAGTTGTTGAGATAAGTCTTTGAAGATTTGAGTATTTTTTCTAACTCTTTTGTTTAAACCCCTTTCTTACATTTTTCAGCTTGGTTTTTTGTGTTTGTATATATTTTTTTTCAGTTTGTATATTTTGTGTTTGTATATTTTTTTCAGTTTCTATATTTTGTGTTTGTATATTTTACATTTGGTTTTTTGCCAAGACCCTCCCCCTCTTTTCTTTATTCATTAATTTTGTTTCTGTTTGTTTGTTTTGCTTATTATTTGCACCGGATCTCGGTCTGGTTTTCTTTAGTTGATTTCGTTTTTGAATACTTTTGTTGGAAAAATTATTACGTGATTGTGGATTCTTCCTAAAAAGAAGAAAACAAAAAAACAAAACGAATCGGTTCCTCCGTCATAATAGTTTACTGTTATGGCGGAGTCAACACCAAACAATACACCGGACACGCAACCACCGGTGACAAAGGAAAAAACGGCCTGGAACGAAAATAGGCCGAAAAAAGATGCGAACTATTACGCAGAATTGAGAATTAAAAACGAGGAATTCATCAAAAAAAATGAAATCCTCACTACAGAAGAAGCGTTGAACGCGATAGATGTGAAAACTATATCCCTGCTGACAGCCGATATTAAGAATCGGAACTTAATCGGTGTCAGTAGGGAAACGATGGAAGAAACCATTAAGAATCTCAACATTGTTCCGAAAATCCTGGCAAGAAGATCAAGGGCAATGTGGGATTTACTAATGTCCTCAGAAGAAGAAGCCAAAAAACTGGCCGGCTGTGTGCTGACATCAAAAACTCTTAGATTGCAAACAGAATATATGGGCACCAGGAGAACAAACATCACGGTGCATGGGGTGCCCGTACACGTCTCTGAAGACCAGATAGGGGCATTTTTCGCCCAATATGGAAGTGTGGAGAAAGTGTCAGCAGTTACGAGTAAGACGGGAATCGCGACAGGGGACGTAATTGTGGAAATAACCCTGAACCAAAAAAACTTCAAGGAGGTTCCTAATGTCATCCTGTGTCGCGACAGACGCATGTTGGTAGTGGTGGAAGGGCGAAAGCCTTACTGTTGGGTATGTGGGGTGCTGGGGCACATGGCTAAGGCGTGTCCCGGCAAGAAGGTGACCCCGCAACCCTCGCAAGTGACATTAACAACGCCCACTGAACCCAGCAAGACCCCAGGAGAATGGAAGGAAGTAGTTAACAAGGGACGTAAACAAAAAACGGGTCCCGCGTCTCCGCAAAAGGAGGTCCCACAGAAACAGCAAAAGCAGCAGCAACAACCGTCCAAGAAGAATTCAGCGCAGCAGCAGCAGCAACAGCAACAGATCCAACAGACTCCAAAAAGTCCTGTGAAAGACGACAGAATGGAAGTGGAGGAAAGACCTCCAGCCCGGGCCTCTTCCTTAAAAAAGGAGCCGGGAGGAAGAGGACGAAGAGGAGGAACCGCCCAAGCAGAAACACTCGGAACCAAGCAGTGAGAAAAAAATTAACTCTGCCCCTGCCTCTCCAGCAAAAAGAAGTAAAAAGACACCACTGCTGAGAGGAGTCGCCCCCTTCCTTTCTCGAGTTCCACTCCCACCCAGCACGCCAACACCTCCCTCAAACTCCGACTCCCTCAGCTCCTAATGTATCAACTCCCCAAACTTCCCAAACTTCCCAACCTTCCCTTCTTCATCTGCTCCCACCCCACCACCCCCGGATAAGGGGAAAAAAAAAAAGACTCTTTAGCAAAGTGGAGGATATTTGCAAGGTTGATAAGGGGGAATTGGACAAAACGTCTCCTCCCGCAAAAAAATCCCTATTGGGCCCTTTTTACTTAAGTTGACCTCGGTCGACGGCAAGTCTGTAGAAGACCCAAGAAACTTCCCTGAAAGCTCCTGGGGTTATAGCCCTCATTAGGGACACGGGAAAGCAAATTAAAGTGTGGACTCACCTCTTCGAAGCCCGAGAGGCATTTCCTGGTATAAGAGTAGTTGAACTCGGGTCTGATGACTTGATTAAGCTACATTGTTTTTGTTCGGCGAGGGTCCCCATTCGTCTCCATCCCTCGTTATATAGAGCTTTAAAACTTACATACCCAACGGACATTGGCGGAATTGTCCCGGATGGTCGGATGACGACAGAGTTGGGCACGGGAAGCCTGGGACAATCCGTCGGGGTCCTTTCACCCGCAGATTTCCGTCCTGTATGTGAATAGGTTTTTGCGCTTATTCTTCTTTTCTTTTTGCAGGCTTAAAAATGGAAACCAAGTTAGCGACTCTGAATGTGAGGGGCTTAAGGGATCGGGGGTAAGGCTGCCCGCCTGCTCCGGGACCTTCTGTCCCTGGATGTGGATGTCGCCGCGATCGAAGAGACCCACTTTGTTTGCAGTGCCGATGCGTGTGTGCTGGAGGATGACTTTGTTGTCTATTCAGCATATGGGGACCGGTTTGCCAGAGGAGTTTCTTTGCTTGTCAGACGGACTCTTGATGCGAAGGTGGACCTTGTGCATACCGATGCCGAGGGCCGGTTGATCGTGGCCGATATTGCCGTGAAAAAGTGGTTCGTTCCGAGTCGTTGCGGTTTATGCGCCCAATGACCAGGAGGAGCGGGTCTCGTTTTTTCGGCGGTTGGGGCCGTTCCTGGTTGATCCAACGCGCCTAGTTTTAATGGGGACTGAATGCCGTTCTGGACCCCGACTTAGACAGGGGGCGGGGGTGCTGGTGGGAGAAGGGACGATCGTAGCCTGGTTGATCTGATCGACGATTATGGTCTCGTCGATAGATACCGGGTCGATCATCCCGGGGGAACATGTGGACGTGGGCTTTAGTTGGCCTTCTGACAAGGTGGTTAGCTACCTTGACAGAATGTTAGTTAGAAGAGCCGACATAGATCTGCTAGATTGCCCTACGTTCCACTGGGTAGGCTACACGACCACAAACTCGTTTGTGCCCGTGTAGCGTTAGATCATAGGCCTAGAATGGCTGGCTACTGGAAGTTCAATCTGTCTTTACTGGACAGGCAGGACTTCCGGGAGCAGCTAACTAGATTAGTGCAGCGGAATTAGTGGGGGCGGTTATCGGGAATAAGTGGTGGGAACGCCTTAAGTCTAGGATTAGGTCTTTCACCACTGATTTCAGCAAACGGCTCGCTCTAGATAGAGCTGAAAAGGTGAAGACACTTAAAGCTAGTTACACCCGGCGGTGGCTGGGGGATCCCCAGAGATAGCCTCAGCTAGGGCGGCCCTGGATCGTTTGAATAGCGAGCGGTACATGGGCCAGGTAATTAGACATAAGTTAAGTAAGATGTCTTCCGAAGCTGTGAACTTGGGCGCAGATCTGCGCAGGGAAGAGGTCCGTCGAGGTGGCGATCGTTTCATTCAGAAGTCAAATCCCCGGAGGGGCACACTCTTCGGGCCACTGACGACATGTGCGAGGCGTTTCGGCGCCATTTCGGGAACCGGTTTACCAAGGAGCCTGGTCTCCGTGAGGAGGAGTTTCGCAGCTATTTGGCTGACTTCCTCGGCTTTCGCCGACTGAAGCGGCTAGCTGCGAGGGAGAGATTACGGAGGGCGAAGTCTACGTGGTTTTGAAGAAGGTCGGCAGAGGCAAGTCGCCCGGTCTGGATGGTTTGCCCTATGAATTGTACTTGAGGCTGTCGCACATCTTTGTTCCGATTTTGACAGCAGTGTTCAACAATTGGTTTCGGTCGGGGTCCATCCCCAATCGGATTACCAGGGCGTGATCACTCTGTTGAAAAAGGGCAAAGGTGGTGGGGGAACCTAGATGATTACAGGCCCATAACTCTGCTAAACACAGAGTTAAAGATTATGGCCAAGATCCTGCAGGAGCGTTTGCAGTCAGTTGCCGAGTCTCTGTTGGGACCTGAGCAGACTTGTTCTGTGAGGGGCCGAACAATTCAGAGCAACCTGCATCTGATCCGCACGATCATAGAGGGTGTAAAAGACGACGAAGAAGCCGCGCTGATCAATTTGGATCAGTCCAAGGCATTTGATAGGGTTGACCATCGCTACCTTGCTACTGTCCTGCAGGCCGCTGGATTCGCACCCAACTTCTGCCGCTGGATTAGCCTCCTGTATCGCTCCCCCAGTGCTGTGGTACAGGTGAACGGAAGGTTGTCGGACGCTTTCGTGCTGTCTAGGTCGGTTCGTCAGGGTTGTCCGCTGTCGCCTCTCCTTTATGCTTTGGCGTTGGAGCCTCTCCTTCGTCGGCTGAAGGACGAGACCGGCAGTCCGGCCCCTACGTGGAATTGTCGTGCCTGGAGGGTCTCGAGCCAGGGTTTCCGCGTACGCCGATGACGTATCTGCTTTCGTGTCGTCCCGCAGCGACATTGAGGCGGTACAGAAGGCGCTTGATCGGTACGAGAAGGTGACAGGGGCCAAGATAAACCGCGACAAGTCGTCCGGCTTGCGGTTAGGTGCCTGGAAGGGGGTCGATCTTCCGGGCCGCTTCGGTTGGACCTGTCCGCATTCTTGGAGTGTGGTTTGGGCCCGACCTCCAGCTGGAGAAGAATTGGTCTGAAGTACGTGCAAGGTCGATTCTGCCGGTCAGACTTGGAATCGACGGCGGTTGTCCGTGAAGGGGCAGGGCGGAGGTGTGTGTTACATACATTTTCCCCTGATTCTTTATCGGTTGTCCGTACTTCCTCTGTAAGGACCGCAGGAAGGTGCTCGAGCGATCGCTATCCTCCATTTTATGGAGGGGACGCGTGAACAGGGTCGACAGACGAGTCTGCACCAAACGTCCGTGTCATGGGGGGGCTGGGAATGCCGCACCTTATGAGTCACATCCGTGCCTCTAGGTTGGCTTTCCTACGCCGCGCATTGACTAGGGAGATCCGATTCTGGAGGGGATTGTTAGGGACGCCTTCCCTAGCCTTACTATCAGTCCCCCATCTCGAGGGGCCGAGCGCCGTTGTAGGCTCCGGGATGAGTCGGATTTCATCCACGAGTGTCGGTTGGCCTTGAGGGCCATTCCCCGGTCCAGTGACCTTTCACGGCCTAGGAAGGTCTTCTATCGTGGTTTAGTGGAGGGTCGCGCGAAGGATAAACTACGTGATACGCTCGGCTTGTCGGAGGAGGAGTATCGCTCCTATTGGTCTTAGGCGCCAGCGGCGGATTACCTCAGTAACCCTGAGTTTTCGCTTACCTGGCGATTGGCTCGGAATCGGCTGCCTCTCAATGACAAGGCTTTCATATGGGGTTTGGCGGATTTGCCAGACTGTGAACGGTGTGGTCTTGGTTTAGAAGAAACGGCTGCGCACGCCTTCTACCATTGCCCCCGGGTCCGCCCCTTATGGGACCATGTCGGCGAGCTGACGGCTCGTCTCGCTCCCGAACAGCTAGTGTCCATGGATCGCGCATACGCGTGTGACAATGTGTCGCCCCCGTATTCCGGGGAGAAACGAATGGTGTTTCTGATGCTCGAATGGTGATTTGGACGACGCGAATGGAGGAAGTCTTGCAGGGCAACCGTCTTTCTTATCAGCATCTAATCCAATTCTTTGAGCATCAGCTCAAGATGAAGGTTAGATCTGATAGAAAACGATTGCATTCGACAGTCTTCAGCGAAAGGTGGGTAAAAGTAGCAAGCCTGGTTCGTGTGACCGGGGCTAGCCTTTGATTTTCTTTTTAAGTCAACCTATAGCACATCGGGGTGGCTTCCTGTGGAACCCTCCCTTGGTTAGGTTAGACAAGCTTCAGTGTACCCTAGTTAATGTGAGTAAGTGTTGTTCCTGGCCTGTATCCCGGCTGCTCTTTGGTTATGGTCCAAGTCGAGATTCCCAACCTCCCCAGTTTGTTTTGGTCCTCTTTTTATCTTGACTGGGTCAGTTTTATATTACCCATTCCGGCATAATATTTTATCCTTTCCCACTCCCTTAGCGAGAGCGCTTCTTGATTCTGCCCTTTGGGCAGAATACAGCGGCCTCTGTTTTGAGGGTTGGACGGTCCCTACTAACATATGTTATGTTTAGTTTGAATGTTGTGTTTATTTTAGTTATTATTGGGTTCATCTCCTTCCCTTGCATCCTATCATTATTAGAATTTTATGTATAGCATTTTATGTATCATCAAATTTTTATGGATTGGGGCGCGTTTTGTAGGTCCCCCTTGTGAGAATCTGGTATTATGGTGCATGAAGGATTGAGTGGTGATGGACAAGTTCTTGTGGTGAATGGGTTAATTGTAACGTATGAATGGGTCGTGAATCTGATTAGCTAGGTATAAGATAGTTAGTGAAGACCAGCCTCTACCCCTTCCCCTTTCGGCCTTGTGCCACAATTTGTATATAATTACAAATAAATACCCTAGGCAGATACACGTCGTCTCGCTGCTACCTTACATGGCGTCGCCGATATAGGAAACCTGCTACAAACAACGTTGGAATATGGACGAACAAACACAGCAGACATTACTTCGACAGCTCATCGAGCTACAGCAAGAGATCATCGCCCTGCGAAGAGACGGAGGACAGCCGAGAAAGTCACTTACAAGGAGACCCGACAGACCTAATATAGAACCGGACTCAAGTGATGGTGACTGGGCGATATTCATTGATTCCTGGAATAGATACAAGGAGATGTGTGGGTTGACGGAGCCAACAGCGTTAAGAAACGAGCTGAGAACGGCCTGTGCCCCAGAAGTGAACAGGCTGTTGTTCGATATGGTAGGAGCAGAAGTACTAAACTCCGTCACGGAGGAAGAGCTGTTACGTCAGAAGCCTACACAAAGAAGTGTACCGGCAAGAATTCCACTCCGTAAGGCAGAAAGAGGGGGAATCGATTACGGACTTCGTGGCACGACTTCGATCAGTCGCAAAATTCTGCGACTTTTCAGTGACTTGTCCGAACGGGATAGGATGCGGTCGGAAAGTCAGCTACTCCAACGATATGGTAGCAGGACAAATGGTGGCTGGGCTGGCAAACCTGGAGCATCAAAGCAAGGTGTTGTCTGAGGCTGCGACACTTACGACACTGGAAGAAAAATTCAACAGGCTTGTCAGCCTAGAGACCACGGACAAGTCTACACCCCATCTCCATAGTAATGTATACCCTACTACAACGAGCACACAGAGATCGGGCCGCAGGCAGCGGCCTCAGGAGAACTACCAGACCGTATCAACCCCGAGAGACACTGAACCCTGTAAATGGTGTGGAAGAGCTCACACCCTGACGGCTCGAATGAACGAAGGGTTGCCCAGCAGCAAAGATGACTTGTCACAATTGCGGCTTAACCGGACATTTAAAAGGGGTTTGCAGGAAACCGAAGCAGGGGTCCAGCAACAAATCTACAGCGGGTGTGGTCGGAGCAGAATCCAGAACTCTCACCACCCAAAGACACATGGATGGGAGTAACCGGGTAACCCGTCGCAATCGCAGATTCCTCCGAAAAATAAACCCAGTAGTAGATACTCCTTGCCACTCGATACCTGAGGTACCCCTAGGAATGTTGGATACCATAGACAACCCAACAGGGCCCGAAAATACCGGGAGAATGGTCCACCACTGATATGGATCAAAACCAGCCTGAAACATCCGACACTCTACCAGAACCGATGGAGGTAGATGACACAGCATCCCCTGGAATGATGGAGGTTGAGGAAGAACAACCGGTGCGTCGTAGCAGAAGGGTGACGCGACCGCCAGGAACCTATCCCCACAGACGTGGGGGCACGTCGCACGACTACTCCAGAGCTTCAAAACATTGGACCACAACGCGAGTATCTTGTGGCCCCGGAAGGGAGGGGGCGTGTAGAGGTGGAATCGAACCTAAGACGCCCAGTTACAAGACCGGAATGGTCTTGGCGTCACACCCCCATAGAAGTAGACTCGCCCGCTTACACGAGAGGCGAGAGTGGGCTACTTAAACAAGACATTTACGGCAACGAGTATCTAGGCAGATACACGTCGTCTGGCTGCTACCTTACAGGTGTGAATTCAATTTTGTTTTCTTTTTAGTCTCGAAACACTTTTTTTTTTGTCTGGACAACAATTTTAATCTACTTTTTTTAAAAAAAAAAAAACATCTGTCTGTTCCAATTATGAAAATTTGAAAAATTACTATTTTCCAAACACACGACTGAGTCCTAAAATACTGGGCAGTCCTTTTATTGCCTCTTATGAACTGACAAATGGACACAAATTTGTAATTTGAAGGATTCTCTCATTCCTCGGAAGAAATTTTACAAAATGCAGATGCGTTCAAGTAGAAGACTCTTTGATTTTAGTTTAACGTTAAAGAATCTTTTTTATACTAAAAAATCTATTCTTTGTTTGCTATGAATTATCGTCTCGTTTTCTGCAAATTCGTTCTGTTTGCGGCAATCGGTGATTTTTTTTTCCAGTGAAAATAAAGCAAATCTCATGAGATTTGCACGAAATCTTAAGAAAAAACAGTGACTCTTTTGACATTCTTATTATTTCTTTCTTTGCTATTTTGATGAAACAATCTTTCTTTAATTGCAAAAGTTCACAGAGTGTAAAAGCCCTCAAGACGCCTTTACTCCAACCACGCCATTTTATAAATCTGAACGGAAGTTTTTTGTCCGGCGGATTCTTTAGAATCACGAAACATAAAAAATCTTTAAACTTTCCCAAAACTCACATTTCCCAACAATTCAAAATAAATAGGAGAAAAGTTACAAATTTTTTTTCTGTGAAAAAATGTATCATTTTTATAAAATTTGCATGTTTATCAATAGTGGAGCGTAGATATTCTATTTTGTCTTAAAATCAAACAATTCTACAAGATATTATAAGTCGATTTCACGGAATTTTGAAAGGTTAGGGTTAACGGATCCCAAATATTACCTATGAAGGACACATGGCACAGTGGATAAAGGCGTTGGTTAGATCCAGTGATAGGACCCAAAGAGTGTGAGTTCAATACCCAGTTAAGGCAGTGAAGAACATTCATAGATAAATTAACAGGAGATAACTGATAACTTACATCCATTAGATGTGGAACTTGAACAGACTACCACAGTGAGCGAAATAAAGGGTTCAGTTCGACATTCTAGCCACATGAAGAAGGCCGGAGCGTACAACGGCCGAAACGTTGTAATAAAAATGGCGACAAAGATGAGGCCAATAGTCTAAACATTTTATTCTTCCGTCATCAGAATTGTTTTCACTGTCGATTTGCGATTTCATTTTAGTTGAGTTTTTAGGCAGTTTATTTATTGGAACAAGGAAAGATTTAACTTTCATAATTGCAAGATAGCTAGCAGTTTAGAAAAAAAATGATAACAGGTCTAGATAGATAGATAGATAGATATGATGAACAGACTGAGATAGTGTCAGATAGGAAGGAAATGACTAGCTACCGACACCGAGGTTCGAGCGTGACACTGTGGATTTATGAATATGTTCTCCGTGAGGTATATAAATAGCGGTGTCAGGCTACTGACTGCAGTGACTATTGAGTGGAACTATCCATTAGAATTATACTCAATGTGCTTCGATAATTTGGGTTTTACCGGACATTAAGCCGAGCCGCGCTGCTAACAAGGTATTCACTGAAATGGTTATCTTTGGTTGACTTTTACTTCTTTGTTCTTGTTAAGTATTTATTTGCAGTTGTAATTAAATACTGTTTTTATCTTAACATTGATATCTTGAGTTATACTTAATTATGAACGGCTACCATTCTTTATAAAAGATAGATAGATAGATAGATAGATAGATCACAGGTTAGAAATGACGAGGACGATAACAAACGTAATAATGTTTAACTACAGTGTGCGAACCTACTTACGCACGAACATATACATACAAACACAAAATCACATGTACAATGCCAAACGATCATCGGCTAATAAATCACTAATACATTTTCTACAGTCAATTTACAAATCGCAGTAATGCGACAATTTTGGAATTGCTTTATTTTTTCTTTTAGTCAAATTTGTGCACTTTAGGAAGAAGTGGCTCACAGAAGCTTCCTTAAGTCTGCCCAAAGTTCGCTCGTTGATTGATTGATGCCAACTAATCAAAGCATTTGCACGTGAAGAATCATTTTTCCCGCGCAACGAATCGGAGCCTATAGTCGCTTATTTAAGCGAAGATTTTTCTTATCTCAATTAGTGCGATCCCAACTGCTAAACGAATCCACAATTGGAACCACGCGACAACATTCTCACTCCCACGCACACCCACATGTTGATGATAATTTGTACACCTTCACTAAAAACATCTTTTGACACAACAATACTTTTCAACAGTAATATCACAAGAACAATCAAATCATGAAACACTCATGAACTTTAAACCAAATAATTATCTCTCACTAAACTCTTACATTGCAGCCAAAGGGAGGCAACTCTTGATTAATTCAACTTTTCTTACTTTAATGCATGTTTTCTTTCACATCCTTGTTTTATAATGTACATCTTGTTAATGTACATATATATATTATGTACAACAATGTTGTGTGGATATTCTTCTTGCGTGAGTCCTGTTTTCTTATCAAAGTTAAATTAATGTGGTGAAGTCCGCCACAGCAGAACAGACTAACTTGGAAGTGAATACCTGTTCATAAAATTTTGCTTTCATGTTGATTTTAACTTTATGCCAAACGAGAGAAGGATGTAGCATTTAATATGATTAGCTTAACATGAATGGTCGGAAGGTACCTATAAGATTGTACTGCGTCAGTTTTCCAAGTGAGGATTGTCTACTTGAAAAATCAGCATTTGATTACCTGGCAGAGGTTTTTTGAGTTTAGCCTTGTGTAGCATAAAAGGTCACATTAGCGAGGCAGCCAGTAGAGTCAAACTAACTAAAGAATTGTTCTGTAAGATTAGATGTACGAAATGAAGTTTGCATTTACCTGAGTTCATTCACCTGAATGAATTGACACGATTACATTTCTTCTTGATCCTTATTTTTACAAAGCTTATCATGAAGTCAGTCATGTGAAATTGTGTAGTAAAATTGTATTGATGTGTACTCAGGTCATTGGCAAGGCCTTTGTTACCTTGAAAATCAGAATTTAAACTCCAACATTGATATCTGTAACCAGTAGCAAATAGTATCCCAAGCACGAAACATTCCCTATTCGAGGTAATTGTATGTACTTACAGTTCAGTCAGACTGCTGATCGACGAAAGGAAACCATAATTTGGTCAGGCAATAAAACTACTTTCACGGCTGCTTAAGTATATTTCCCAAGAGTATAGCTGTCGAAGCTAAAATATTCCTGAAACAGATCATTCTAGAGCATTTGGTTGATATCTTTGAACCTTTATTTCCCCCCACCCCCGTGAATGTTTCTCATGTTTTATTTGGGATGGAATTGGAATTAAATTTTCCCATTAAACGAGCTACAGTTGTGGTTGTTGTTGTTGTTGTTGTTGTTGTTTCTTCTCCTTTTTCTTCACCTCTTCCTTCTTCTTCTTCTTCTATCCATTTACCCAGGCTCGTTATGTAGGTTACTGGCTACTTTCATCTGTCACTTTTGCATTTAGTATGTTTTGTGTTTGTCAAAATCTCCAAGCCCTCTTTCTTCATTATGCGTCCTAGAAATTTCAGATGTCTCTTTCTGATTCTCACTAGAAACGTCCTCATATTCAGTCCAAGACATTCTCAGCATCCTTCTGTAGAACCACATTTCCTTTGCCTCAAGACTCTTCATCTGTAAGAATATTATCCATCATTCAGTGCCATATAAGAAGACATATTACCTAACTGTTTAGTACTCTTTATTTCTAACAAAATTTTCATGTTTCTTAATACATTACTTCGTTTTTGGAAGGCACCTTTCGCTTTTCCAATACGGCTTGAGATTCCATTGTTATATTTTCCGACTTCTATTAAAAGACATCCGTAATATTTAAATTTTTGTACCAATTCGTAGTTCGTATCTTGTGATGTTCATCTTTTTGGCAACCATACATTCTGTCCTTTTACAATTGGTGTATAGTCCTTTCTTCTCACTTTCCTTTAATTTCTTCTTTAGGAAATCAAGCAGTTTCTTTTCCGTGTCTGTTATCAACATTGTCATCTGCATAGCTTATGCTGTTAGAATTTTATCTACCAGTAATAAATCCTGGTAGGACTTCCATTTCTCTCGAGATCGCCTCACTGTAAATGTTGAATAATTCTGGCGAGGAGACATGACCCTTTCTATTTTTGTGTATTTAGTGAATTCATTTTTTATCCGTATGCAAGATGTTTGGCCTGGTATAGATTCTGGATTATTCCAATATCTTTCCTAAATAGGTTAAGCTTTCCTATCAGTTCAAACAGTTCTCCGTGTCGAAGCTTACCAAACACTTTTACATAATAGTTAAAATATATGTATACATACTTCTGCATTTGTATTCCTCTTTCTGCTGAAATTCTGAGTATAGATATTACATTTCTTGTTCCAGTGTCTTTAATGAAATCTCACTGCTTTTGTCTTATTTTCAGCTCTAATTCTGCTACAGGTTTCTGCTACGTTAAGTGACTCATTAGGCTGACTGACTGATGGAAGTCATATTCATTTGCCTTCTGGGTGTCTGCTGATCAACATGGCCTGCTTTACCTGGAGACGAATTTTGTGCAAAGGATATAGTGTCATCAAATTGGGAACTTCATCTAGTCTATTAACCTTTCGAGAACTGCATTCCTGAACAATTTTAACCCTTCTGTCTGAGCTCCAGAATCAAAATTCGCAAATAATTGGTATGTAATGTTTCACGCTTGATATAAAAATAGTTTCAATTGTTTACCCAGCGTTCAACAGGTGGCTGGGCATTACGTCATTTTTCTTTACCACTATTCTTTATTTTTTCTCTTTTTCTTTTCTTTTTAAGCGGTGGTCAGAGCTCAAAGGGTTAAAATGATTTGGAGATCATCCTCTTTGATAAAGAATATGTTTTTTTTTTATTTCTCTTTGTAGCAGAATCATCGAAACGGAAATGGGTTTCTTGATTTTGCAAAGTTATTGGCAAAGATATCGGAAGCAAATGTTTACTTTCGCCAGCCAATGAGATCAAATGTAAGTCTTGGTACGTTGACCTTTGATGTTGGCATTAATAAATAAGATTGGTTTTTATCTTGAGCACACACACACACATTCCTATTCTCGGCAGAACTTCATTGATGTTGACAGCATCCACCAAATGGCAACTGGCAGATCCCTAGATAACCATTCCGGAACTAAAGTATATGCTCAAGATTAGCGTGAAAAGCTGCAATGCATCGATGCATTCATGTTCGTGTCTCTACCAAATGGAAACGATTCCAAACAAATATATAATGAACGTCACTCGTATGGAAACGCGATTATAAACAGACATGATTGTAAAATAGTTACTCGTCTCCAAGACACCCGTATGAATTCTAACCTCGCTGATTCATCCGGAATTATAGCCTTATGCCAGACTTTATTTTTGAACAGCCGTATTTTATTTATTAGTAGATAACAGCTCGGATTGAGTTATCGGAGAACCGATTTCGAATTCCAATTGAATCCATTACACTCACTTACGTGCTAATAACCTCGGGAAAGGTATTAATCCTCTTCTTCTCCCCCCAGCTATGGGTAAACAGCAGGACAGACCGGGTTCTATAGCTTTGGATAGCAACTGGTCTACCGCAAAAAGAAATGGCAACCTACTGCGGAAAAAATATACCTCGTCATTCATTTATCGAAAGATACATGATCGCCTAAGCGTGTATCACGCATGACACATAACTAACTGAATATATTCTAACCTTGGAAATACGTTGATGTCTTTTAACTCGCTCTGCTAACAAACAATTTGATCGGAACGTTCCGACTAGAAATCGAGTATCGATTTTCTAATTATCAGAAATATTTACTGGCAAAAGAAAATAAATAAAAAGCAGCACAAATTATTTCTTGTCTGCTCCGTCCTTTCGATGTGGTTAAAGTGTTTTTATTGGATGCATATCTTCCAGATGTCGACATCGGTTAGGATTAAGATTGATTAGGTTGAAGAAGTCAATTTAAAAAAAACGATGCAAAGATAACAAGAGGCAGGTGCAAAAAATGATGAGATAGAGATTTAAGAAAAACTATTTTCTTACCACGACTCACTGAGGAATTAGTCTTAAATAAAGACAATTTAAATTTTGAAATGGTAAGTTTTTTAGAGAAGCGAAGAAAAAGAGGACACTGTTTTGTCCTGAAACCACGTTTGTTTGTTTGTGTTTGTCTTTGTGTGCATGTGTGTGTGTGATTGTATGTGCGTGCGTGTATTTGAGGACGATTATGCAATTATGCTTATTAATGTATGCACCTCGCTGTGAAGCATTGGTTAGCTGTTACAACTGCACTGACCTCTATCTTCATTGGGAGTCACAAATTTGTGGCCTACTGCCGGTCTAAACTAAATTTAGTATATATATATATATATATATATATATATATATATATATTGTATTTAGGCATCAATCCTTCATTTATGCATGTTTCATGAAAAACGATAGACACGATTAAGCTTTTTAATTAATTTCTCTTGTGTTCGAACAAGTGCTTTCTTTTTTGGACACAGTGTGTGTAGAAATTGTCCAAATGTTCTATACTTCCGAGCACTTTCCACTATACTTTTAGCCATTAGCAAGGATGATTTTATTTTTTCACTTTAACTAAAATAAGTTGCATCTTTGACGTGAGTAAATTGTTTTTGTCTATATGGAAAATTATAATAAATAATTATTGCTCTACTCTTGGTATTGAGCCCTCTTTTGAATTAATGCTGAATGTTAGAATTTATATATTATTTTCGTCCTCATTACATTCGGATATATATATATATATATATATATATATATATATATATATATATATATATATATATATATGTAAATCTATTTAAACTCGGTGCGTGGAAAAACCTGGATAGCACAATTTTCAAATAAATTGGCATCCGAGGAAAAATGGATAAAAAAGCACCAGAAACCTCTGAACAGTGCGAAAGAAACTGTCTAGTACCTTAAATCTCCGGTAGAAAGAAAAAAAAACAGCGAGTAATAAGTTATATTAATGGATAAAAGTGCTCAAGATTAAGGATAGAAAGTGTGCAAATCTGAAAGTCAACACTAAGTGGCGACAGTCTGTTTCATTCTTGAATGTAATTTTTCTAGCATGTCTAAGTAAAAAAAGTAATGCTCTCCTGCAGCATTGGACATCTCGAAAGCCTTTGACAGGGTTTGGCATTCAGGTCTTCTCCACAAGCTGAAAAGCTACGGTATCTCCGGGCGCGTTTGTTTAGCTGATCCAATCATCTCTATCAAATCGTGAAATGAAAGTCTTTCTGAACGGCCACTCGTCTACATCCTTTCGCTTTAACGCGGCTGTTCCCCAGGGCTCCGCTCTATCCTTGAACATACGCTGTTCTCAATCTTCATTAACGACCCTCCTAATGACAAGAGCGCACTCAACTTGGCGACAACTACCATTTATTCGTGCCTCAATATTAAGGCTGATCAGTAAAAATGGCAGCCAATGTACAAAACAACCTCAAGACCGTCGTTAAATTGGACAAAAGACGGCTTCTCAATTTTAAAGTCTCCAAAAGTAAACTGCTCTCCATTAATCATCTGAGAAAGCTCTCTCTGCTTTCCGCCAGCATGGCTGATGCTATCCTCCCAAAAATGACTCATTGCGCTTTCTCGGTCTAACGTTCTCAGTTGATATGCTGTGAAAAGACTACATTGAATCTATTGCTAGATCAACTGCTAAGAAATAGGTTCACTATGTCGGATGAGACAGTTTTTCTCTCCGTAATCTATTTTGCATATCTATGAGTCTACCATTCATCCATGCTCAGAATATTGCTGCCCTATATGGCCCGGTGCCCCAATTGTTTTCGTGGAGCTCCTTCATAAGATCCAAAGAAGAATCAGCAATATTATTGGTCTTGAACTAGCGGATTGGCTTCAGTCATTGCCCACAGCTATAAGGTTGCCTCTCTGTTCTTTTTTTTAATATAAATACTGTCATTGTAATTGTTCGGATGAGCTCTTTGGTATGGTACCTATACTGTATAGATAGTAGAAACACAAAACAACACACATGGGCAGAAGATTGCGGTCACGCATGAAACAGACTGTCGCTACTAAAATATCAGTAATCTGTCCTAAAGACATATTTTTCTAGTTTTCGACTATCTCGGTCATTATCAAGAACTTGGTGTTATCATTATGACAATATTGACTAAATTTTGGCGTTTTTAGATCGCCGGAAATGCAATTGAAATCAGTCGAAAGTGAAAGTCATACGCCGTGATTAAATGGGAAAGAGAGTTGTATCCATCGAGGATGGAATACATTTAATAATAGTTTGAAAGAATATCTTACATAAATAATGAATCAATCAATCAATCTATCTGCCTCTCCCAGTCTGTTCATATCTATCTATCTATCTACCTATTGATCATTCTCATTCTTTTCATAACTGAACGATGGAAAGTTGCTTTGCACATCTTTTAAATAAAATTCTTTAAGGCTTTTTCCGTCCTGGGTAAGACGATAAACTACGTCCAGCAGCAAGGCCTCTGAGCAGGAGGCTTTGAAGAGCGCGTAACCACTTCTTAATTGCTGGTGTTCCCAAGTCCACTTTAACCCAGGGTGGTAGCACCTGTTAGGCTCCCAGCTATGGGCAAATAGTTAACTATTACCAGCAATACTTTTTTGAAAAAATTATTACCAGCAATACAATTTTGAAGGAAAAATATTAACAGAAACAGATTTTTGACAAAACAAAATATTACCAGCAATAAAGAATTTTCTCGGCATTGAGTAGCCCATTGGGCTTGGTGTGTTGTGGGACAAAATATACCAAACCAAAATAAACCAAAGAATACATATTCTATTCATACGAATCTGTCCTAAAAATGTTGTCGGCATAAAATAACCCATTGAGGTTGATATGCCATAAAACAAAATAAACCAACCCAATCTAAACCAAAGAATACATATTCTATTCATACGAAACTACACTAAAAATGTTGTCGGCATTAAGTAACCCATTGAGGTTGATATGCCGTAAAACAAAATTGACCAAACCAATCTAAACCAAAGAATACATATTCTATTCATACGAATCTGTCCTAAAAATGTTGTCGGCATTAAGTAACCCATTGAGGTTGATATGCCGTAAAACAAAATAAACCAAACCAATCTAACCCAAAGAATACATATTCAATTCATACGAAACTACCCTAAAAATGTTGTCGGCATTAAGTAACCCATTGAGGTTGATATGCCGTAAACACAAAATAAACCAAACCAATCTAAACGAAAGAATACATATTCTATTCATACGAAACTGCCCTAAAAAAGTTGTCGGCATTAAGTAACCCATTGAGGTTGATATGCCATAAAACAAAATAAACCAAACCAATCTAAAACAAAGAATCATATTCTATTCACCAAAAATGTTGTCGGCATAAAATAACCCATTGATTGATATGCCATAAAACAAAAATAAACCAACCCAATCTAAACCAAAGAATACATATTCTATTCATAAAAAAAATGTTGTCAGCATTAAGTAACCCATTGAGGTAGATATGCCGGAAAACAAAATAAACCAAACCAATCTAAACCAAAGAATACATATTCTATTCATACGAATCTATCCTAAAAATGTTGTCGGCATTAAATAACATATTGAGGTTGATATGCCGTAAACACAAAATAAACCAAACCAATCTAAACCAAAGAATACATATTCTATTCATACGAAACTACCCTAAAAATGTTGTCGGCATTAAGTAACCCATTGAGGTTGATATTCCGTAAAACAAAATAAACCAACCCAATCGAAACCAAAGAATACATATTCTATTCATACGAAACTACCCTAAAAATGTTGTCGGCATTAAATAAACTATTGAGGTTGATATGCCGTAAACACAAAATAAACCAAACCAATCTAAACCAAAGAATACATATTCTATTCATACGAAACTACCCTAAAAATGTTGTCGTCATTAAATAACCTATTGAGGTTGATATGCCGTAAAACAAAATAAACCAAACCAATCTAAACGAAAGAATACATATTCTATTCATACGAAACTACCCTAAAAATGTTGTCGGCATTAAGTAACCCATTGAGGTTGATATGCCGTAAAACAAAATAAACCAAACCAATCTAAAACAAAGAATACATATTCTATTCATACGAATCTATCCTAAAAATGTTGTCGGCATTAAGTAACCCATTGAGGTTGATATGCCGTAAAACAAAATAAACCAAACCAATCTAAACCAAAGAATACATATTCTATTCATACGAAACTACCCTAAAAATGTTGTCAGCATTAAGTATCCCATTGAGGTAGATATGCCGGAAAACAAAATAAACCAAACCAATCTAAACCAAAGAATACATATTCTATTCATACGAATCTATCCTAAAAATGTTGTCGGCATTAAATAACATATTGAGGTTGATATGCCGTAAACACAAAATAAACCAAACCAATCTAAACAAAAAAGAATACATATTCTATTCATACGAAACTACCCTAAAAAATGTTGTCGGCATTAAGTAACCCATTGAGGTTGATATTCCGTAAAACAAAATAAACCAACCAATCGAAACCAAAGAATACATATTCTATTCATACGAAACTACCCTAAAAATGTTGTCGGCATTAAATAAACTATTGAGGTTGATATGCCGTAAACACAAAATAAACCAAACCAATCTAAACCAAAGAATACATATTCTATTCATACGAAACTACCCTAAAAATGTTGTCGTCATTAAATAACCTATTGAGGTTGATATGCCGTAAAACAAAATAAACCAAACCAATCTAAACCAAAGAATACATATTCTATTCATACGAAACTACCCTAAAAATGTTGTCGGCATTAAGTAACCCATTGAGGTTGATATGCCGTAAAACAAAATAAACCAAACCAATCTAAAACAAAGAATACATATTCTATTCATACGAATCTATCCTAAAAATGTTGTCGGCATTAAGTAACCCATTGAGGTTGATATGCCGTAAAACAAAATAAACCAAACCAATCTAAACCAAAGAATACATATTCTATTCATACGAAACTACCCTAAAAATGTTGTCAGCATTAAGTATCCCATTGAGGTAGATATGCCGGAAAACAAAATAAACCAAACCAATCTAAACCAAAGAATACATATTCTATTCATACGAATCTATCCTAAAATGTTGTCGGCATTAAATAACATATTGAGGTTGATATGCCGTAAACACAAAATAAACCAAACCAATCTAAACAAAAGAATACATATTCTATTCATACGAAACTACCCTAAAAATGTTGTCGGCATTAAGTAACCCATCGAGGTTGATATGCCGTAAAACAAAATAAACCAAACCAATCTAAACCAAAGAATACATATTCTATTCATACGAAACTACCCTAAAAATGTTGTCGGAATTAACTAACCCACTGAGGTTGATATGCCGTAAAACAAAAAAAACCAAACCAATCTAAACCAAAGAATACATATTCTATTCATACGAAACTACCCTAAAAATGTTGTCGGCATTAAGTAACCCATTGAGGTTGATATGCCGTAAAACAAAATAAACCAAACCAATCTAAACCAAAGAATACATATTCTATTCATACGAAACTACCCTAAAAATGTTGTCGGCATTAAGTAACCCATTGAGGTTGATATGCCGTAAAACAAAATAAACCATACCAATCTAAACCAAAGAATACATATTCAATTCATACGAAACTAACCTAAAAATGTTGTCGGCATTAAGTAACCCATTGAGGTTGATATGCCGTAAACACAAAATAAACCAAACCAATCTAAACGAAAGAATACATATTCTATTCATACGAAACTGCCCTAAAAAAGTTGTCTGCATTAAGTAACCCATTGAGGTTGATATGCCGTAAAACAAAATAAACCAAACCAATCTAAAACAAAGAATACATATTCTATTCATACGAAACTACCCTAAAAATGTTGTCGGCATTAAGTAACCCATTGAGGTTGATATGCCGTAAAACAAAATAAACCAAACCAATCTAAACCAAAGAATACATATTCTATTCATACGAAACTACCCTAAAAATGTTATCAGCATTAAGTAACCCATTGAGGTAGATATGCCGGAAAACAAAATAAACCAAACCAATCTAAACCAAAGAATACAAATTCTATTCATACGAATCTATCCTAAAAATGTTGTCGGCATTAAATAACATATTGAGGTTGATATGCCGTAAACACAAAATAAACCAAACCAATCTAAACCAAAGAATACATATTCTATTCATACGAAACTACCCTAAAAATGTTGTCGGCATTAAGTAACCCATCGAGGTTGATATGCCGTAAAACAAAATAAAAAACCAATCTAAACCAAAATACATATTCTATTCAAAACTACCCTAAAAATGTTGTCGGCATTAAATAAACTATTGATTCTATTCACAAAATAAACCAAACCAATCTAAACCAAAGAATACATATTCTATTCAAAACTACCCTAAAAATGTTGTCGTCATTAAATAACCTATTGAGGTTGATATGGCGTAAAACAAAATAAACCAAACCAATCTAAACCAAAGAATACATATTCTATTCATGAAAACTACCCTAAAAAATGTTGTCATCATTAAATAACCCATTGAGGTTGATATTCCGTAAAACAAAATAAACCAAACCAATCTAAACCAAAGAATACATATTCTATTCATACGAATCTATCCTAAAAATGTTGTCGGCATTAAATAACCCATTGAGGTTGATATGCCGTAAAACAAAATAAACCAACCAATCTAAACCAAAGAATACATATTCTATTCATACGAAACTACCCTAAAAATGTTGTCGGCATTAAATAAACTATTGAGGTTGATATGCCGTAAACACAAAATAAACCAAACCAATCTAAACCAAAGAATACATATTCTATTCATACGAAACTACCCTAAAAATGTTGTCGTCATTAAATAATCTATTGAGGTTGATATGCCGTAAAACAAAATAAACCAAACCAATTTAAACCAAAGAATACATATTCTATTCATACGAAACTACCCTAAAAATGTTGTCGGCATTAAGTAACCCATTGAGGTTGATATGCCGTAAAACAAAATAAACCAAACCAATATAAAGCAAAGAATACATATTCTATTCATACGAATCTATCCTAAAAATGTTGTCGGCATTAAGTAACCCATTGAGGTTGATATGCCGTAAAACAAAATAAACCAAACCAATCTAAACCAAAGAATACATATTCTATTCATACGAAACTACCCTAAAAATGTTGTCAGCATTAAGTAACCCATTGAGGTAGATATGCCGGAAAACAAAATAAACCAAACCAATCTAAACCAAAGAATACATATTCTATTCATACGAATCTATCCTAAAAATGTTGTCGGCATTAAATAACATATTGAGGTTGATATGCCGTAAACACAAAATAAACCAAACCAATCTAAACCAAAGAATACATATTCTATTCATACGAAACTACCCTAAAAATGTTGTCGGCATTAAGTAACCCATCGAGGTTGATATGCCGTAAAACAAAATAAACCAAACCAATCTAAACCAAAGAATACATATTCTATTCATACGAAACTACCCTAAAAATGTTGTCGGAATTAACTAACCCACTGAGGTTGATATGCCGTAAAACAAAATAAACCAAACCAATCTAAACCAAAGAATACATATTCTATTTCATACGAAACTACCCTAAAAATGTTGTCGGCATTAAGTAACCCATCGAGGTTGATATGCCGTAAAACAAAATAAACCAAACCAATCTAAACCAAAGAATACATATTCTATTCATACGAAACTACCCTAAAAATGTTGTCGGCATTAAGTAACCTCTTGAGGTTGATATGCCGTAAACACAAAATAAATCATAAACGAAACCTCAATTCTTTTATGATAAATGAATTCCTTTCAGTATTCTTTAAAACAATGTGACTTTTTATATCACGCAGCTTTACCTCAGTTTCCGTTGCTATAGTAACAAGAAGATAATAATAAATAAAAATAAACATTTCTGATTTTATTATCATTCGTTTTACTGTTTTTTCATCTCATTGATAAACTTTTTAATTCGTTGTTCCGCATTAGCTCTCTTTAGATGTTTTTTTTTATTGATATAAATGTATTTTACTTGTTAATCCAGCGTTTTTATTACATTGAACGTTAATTTTAGTGGATATTTGAATAGAGGCTCCTTTTATTCTATCTATTTTATTTTTGTGTTTATTTTGTCTACCGATCTGCTTAATGGAGAAAGCCTAATAAAGAAAATGTGCCCTCCGGTAGGATTCGAACCTGTGTCCTCCTTTGCAAGAGGAAACGATCGTTTGATCCGGCATGTTTTGGTCGCTACGAAAAGATTCACAATCAATCAAGATTTTGTTTGCTTTGAAAACGCACTCATCCGTTCAGATTTTCTCGAAACACATATCTGCTTAGTTTCGAATCCGAAAGGTAAACAGACCAATTTTTAAAGAATTAATGGATTTTATCGTTGAATCCATTTTTTTTTCTTTTGGAGATTGTGTTTATTTTAAACATTATTTTTTTTTTTTTTGTTTACCGGCCTGCGTACTCGTGAAAACTTAATTAAGAAAATGTGACCTGAGACAGGATTCGAACTTGCAAGCAAATATTTGCAGGATGAACCACCGTCTGAGCCAGCGTACTTTAGATCGCTTAGCTACGAAGGGCGTCACATCAAAAGAAGATTCTATTTGTCTTAATACGCATCTTCTACTTTAGATATTATTTCGGAAACCCGTAGTTAGACTAACGGACAGGCTTCACTACTTGATCTCTTCACCGGAATCATGTCATGCTCTGCGGGTCTTGCCCTCTTTACAATGTGGTAGTGTCTATAGATTTCCGATTCCCTATCAGGCAAGAAACCCCATGTTTTTGTTATCAACGCACCGATTGGGACTTATTTCGTAATTTCCATCGCAATGCCCCTTGGATTAATATGTTTAATCATCCTGTTGAGAAATGTGCAACTGGTCTCCTCATGGGTAAAAGCTGAGATCGAAGTTTCCGTGCCAGCAAGTAAGGCCAAGTGAAATCATAATGTTTTTTCTGGCTTCTCTCCTGCTTGTTCAGCCGCTATAGCCCACAGGAGTTACTTCTTCTGTCTATACCAAACCAACAGGTCCGATTATAACAGGCGTCTCTTTGTCACCGCTTATAATGACTGTAAGCATGTCCTCAAAGTCATTATTTTCTGATAGAATGAGACACTGCACAGCCCCTCAGAAGTTTGGTTCTAGAGATTACTAGTAGCTCTGTAAGAGTGTAGTAAACAACAGTAAAACACTAGTCTTTCCTGTCTTCAATTAATTTGAAGTATTGTTATCTACTGCAGATAAAAGTTCTTTACCCAGAAATTCCAACACCACTCTCGACTCATCTGAAGTATCTCTACCTGATTTTGCCACTAGAAGAGTCTCTACTGAGAGATATGCACATAACCCCCGTCACTGATGTCAGACATCATTTCTAAATTAGATTCCCAAGCGGATGTCACGTGATCCCTGACGTCATCCTAAAGATATGTGCTACTGAGCTGGCTCCTGTTTTCTCTATAGTTGCCTCGCTGTTTCTTGCTTTCCAGCTTACCGAAAGTCCCCCTCTGCAATTCCTGTCTTTAAACAGTCCGAGGAACGTCCTAACCTTCGAATTATTACACTGTTAGTCTCTTTACTTTTCCATAGGGTAATTTTGAACTTTGATAAAAAAAAAATGAATTCAACCATGAGTTTTTAATTTTCCTTCCACATACAACTAAAACAACTTTACGAGATATTACTTACCAAATATCAGGAAAAATGGCGAACATAAACTAGAGTTATAACAGAAAATAACATGTATCCAATACTTATGCGTGTCACTGTATATTCATATGTAGAACAGATAAATATAAATTCAAATGATACGTTTCTTAAATATAAGTCATTTGAATTTTTATATATCTATTCACTCTTGTTGCTCTAATTTGTAACATTGACTACTTTATTCGAGCAAAAAGTGGACACTGAGGTTAATACCAAGTGCGGTAGTCTCTTTCAAGCATGAAGCAAACTGTCAGTGTCCATATTTATATTTTCATACGCTCTGTCACTGATATTGAGCAGTTTAACTCATTAATATAAAGTTAAAATAAAATTAAGTTGTAAATTTTGACAACAATCTTTCTTTTATACATGTTTCATTTAGTGTGACGAACCAAGAAAGTGTTTTAAATTTTTATTCGGTTTTAGTTTTCCTTTTAGGTGGATTAAGAGATTATATTTTCTCAGCTTTATTATTTTATCTCTTATTCCCCATTAATCTCCTTAAAAGGAAAACTAAGAACACTTGAAAAACTGTACGTCACATTCAGTAAAACATATATATATGTGTGTGTTTGTGTGTGTGTGTGTGTGTGTGTGTGTGTGTGTGTGTGTGTGTGTGTGTGTGTGTGTGTGCCCCCACGGACCAGCTCTCACATTGCATTATATATATATATATATATATATATATATATATAAGCAAGTGTAAATGGATATAAATCCGACAGAATGTAGAAATTTTGAAAAACAAACAAAAATCCATAAATGTAGTTAAAATGAAAGAATTGTCGACGTCAGACGTTTCGGTTTTAATAAACCATTTTCAAGACAAAATTCATTAAAATACAAATTCAGTTCAATATGACGAAAACGATGGACATAAAACACAAGTCTTATCCAAGAGTAAAACAGATAACTGACAATTTTAAAAAGATCAGCTTTCCGTTTAACGTGGTCACGCCGTAGTCACATGGGCGACGCTTTCATAACGTATTCCTAAAAGTTCGTGATTATTTTAAAATTCCTGTATTTCCGGATAAGCCTGCAATCTTCCATGTTGTAAAAAACGAATTTAGGTTTGTGTTTTCAGTAGACAGTATATAAGCAAGTGTAAATGGATATAAATCCGACAGAATGTAGAAATTTTGAAAAACAAACAAAAATCAGACAACTGAATTTGTATTTTAATGAATTTTGTCTTGAAAATGGTTTATTAAAACCGAAACGTCTGACGTCGACAATTCTTTCATTTTAACTACATTTATGGATTTTTGTTTGTTTTTCAAAATTTCTACATATATATATATATATATATATATATTAACCATATCTAGATCTAGGATGGATAATGTTGAATAATGTCGAATTTGCAAGAGAGTGAATGTGCCACTCTCGCTTCCCGCCATCTACGAAATCCCGCCAATCCAAAATGACAGAAGCTTCAGTTTTCTCCCCTACCAACACTAACACCCACCAACTGAGAACGACCAAAGTTTTGAAGTTTTAATCAGCAGAGTAATGTCTGACATTTTGAAATTTGTTCTAATGCTTCAAGCTTTGATGTTTGCAATTAATTGACATGAAGAGCTACGGTAAGTCATTCGGCCATCTTGATTGGTCGTTTGAACAAAACGCGCCTTCTGCTCTGTCTCTACGGTTAAGTCATTCGTCTTTCCAATTTTAATCTGATCTGGAAACGGTAAATGAAATCTTCCCAGTTGTCTATGCTTTTCAGCGTTTTTCACCTCGGAAAATTGGCAATTTCTTATTTTATTTCAAGTGAATTACTGAGGGATTTCTTCTTGATTATGCCTGCATATTTGGCGATTTAAGAATATTCTTTATATATATATATATATATATATATATATATATATATATATATATATATATATATATATGTATGTATGTGTGACAAAATATACATATATATATATATATATATATATATATATATATATATTGTAATAAAAAGAAAAGAACAGTAAGATATATAATCCAGTGTTCTTATTGATTTTTTTTTTTTTACAAAACAGGGCTCAATGAAAATTTACAAAGCATAAATATTATAAATTAACTCATTTAAAATATGGTTTCTTCGTTACACAGGAATTACCATGTTTCAAAAACCCGAAGCTAAAATCTTCAAATCTAATTATATACTTAAATTAAAAGCATTAGTTCTGTTTCATCCCCAATGTTTCATTACAAAATTCGCTTGAAGATGAAACAGAACTAATGCTTTTAATTTAATTATATAATTAAATTTGAAGATTTAGCTTCGGTTTTGAAACATGGTAATTGCTAATAGAGAAAAACCATATTTTAAATCAGTTAATTTATATATATATATATATATATATATATATATATATATATATATTTTATATAAAATATATATATATATATATTTTATATAAATATATATATAAAAATTTTTTTCGGATAATTGTATTAGTAAATATAATTGTATATGTAACCTCAAGCAAAATTTACTGTCCACCTACTTTTGGACCACTCTGTATATATATAGTGTGTGGAAGGGTGTAGGTGTGTTTGGGCAGCAAACCCACTTTTATACACGTTTCATTAAAAACGACTTGACAACGTGTAACAAACACTAGTTAATAACGGTTTTCCCAATTACCTCATAGATCACCAAATTAGACTTTTTCCTTTTAAGGTAACCATTAGCAACACTCACTGTACTGATAAAAACAATAACATTAATATTTTCTATAAATATCAACTGCATGGTAACTATAAGCAGGATAAGAGCGGTTTACGTGCTGTGTCCTAATGGAGCTGTGGTCGGATAGGTGCGGCATAAGTCGTCTGGATCGTCATGTAGTAGTGTGACCGATGTAATTACATATGAGCTTGGTTTGATCAGGGACACAGTTCCTTAAGGGGCATTGAACTCATAAATAATATTCGCTCTGTGTAGTTTTTATTTTGCAAGTATGTTGCTATTTTTTTAGGATAAGGTTAGGTATTTTAAATTTTTTGTAATAAATAGTTTAATTTTCTTGTTCGGGTCGATTGGGGTAGTGTATTTCTTTATGATATTTCTAAGGGAAGATTCATCTTGCTTATATATGATGTGTATTTTGCTTTTGTACATGGTGTTAATGTTATTGTTTTTGTCTGTGTTCAGTATCGTTATGAGTTACTTTGGGAAGAAATATTCCAATGGTCGATGAGATAGTTAGGAAAATCATTGTTAACTAGTGCCTGTTTTCCATTGTTGGCCTCCTCACAAAGAAAACTGAAATTGAAATTCTACACCAATCGTGCGAGATGCGAGGAGACACAGGAATTCTATTGAGGCGAGAATTTCATCTCTTCCTAACTGATCTTGTTCTTTAAGTATCAGCTTAAAGTAACATAATTCATGAAAAGGCAAGATTTTATCTTCGAGTTCAATTATCAGGAGAACCAGTAGAAACCTTTATTTGCGTATTGCACGAATTAACAGAAGCGTGTGCGTTCCCAAAGAAAATGACCAAATCAAAGACCTTCTTGTGATAGGACAAGAAAATAAAAACCTATCCCAAAGATTACAATTCCTGATTCGAAACTCGAGAAAGCTATGAAGATGGCCAGGAACAGTAAGCAAATAAAATCTCAAATGGAAGAAATGCACGAGAAAAATGTAAATGAAGACCCAGAGGACCATCCGAGGACCCAGATGACCATCCGAGGACCCAGAGGACCATCCGAGGACCCAGAGGACCCAGGGGATCATCCGAGATACAAAATTAAGAACTCTGGAAACAGCAAAAACAATTGCCGTAGATGAAGGAAAAAATATGATTTTAAAATCTGTCCCGCGGAAAAAAAAAACAAAAAAAAACGGAAAATGAATAATTTCGGCGATATAAACATTATCTCAATGAAAAATATGAGAGAAAAACCTATGTTGAAACCAATAAATGGCATCTTCCTAAGTCCTGGAGGGATAATCCAATGTATCGGAAAATTTAATACCTTTACCGAAAAAGGTAAGGACAAATATTATTTGGGGATATATGTAATCAAATGTGAAAGGGAAATAATTTATTGCATAGAAAAATATAAAAATGAATTTAGTGAATCATTTAGACAAAATGGAACAGGGAACTTCATTTGACGCCGGAGAGTGGATGAACGGAGACCCAGTGAAAATAATTCTGAAAAAAGACGTGTAGTAGGATTAGGTAGTGATAACACCATATGAAAATATACACTTTCCTTCTCACTAAGAGAGTCACAAAGAAAATTCTCTCTCTCTCTCTCTCTCTCTCTCTCTCTCTCTCTCTCTCTCTCTCTTATACACATACTTCCTCTTCTACTGTTTATATCCTCGGTAACTAACAGAACCCAGACATAGCTTATGTGGGTCAGTGAACGTCATAAAAAAATCAACCAACGACAACACGTCCCGCCAAAAATCAAACGGAAAAGATGAATGTGTCAAGCCCAATAAAAAAAAAAACCTACGTGCGCAGCAGAAGAAGTGGGCAATTGGTTTGATGTCGCAGTTCGATATGCAAGGGTTAGAGATTCATCGAATGTGTGTTTGACCGTACGGGCAATTCCAGAAGAAAAAGAAGAAAGAATGAATTCAACAAATTAATTCCTGTCAACTAAAAACACAACGACCCTGTATGAACTCTTTAATCGCAAAATGACTAAGCCGATAGTCACCCACTTTAACCACTGTAACAAATGGAGTCAATAATAAAATGTTACTATAGATAGTAAAATTGGTCTTTACTTATGTATTAGCCCAACCTTCATTTCTATGTACTATAGACGCTATACCCTACTTTGTAGCAACAGCTAGGAGAATCCCACTCCCTATTTTACCAAAAGTGAAGAAAGAATTGAATAGACTGGAAAGCGTGAGAATTAATGAAAAAGGGCACTGTATTTGTGTGGGATTACCCAGAAAAGATTTTTTTTAAATAAAGGAATTACTAACTCGAGCATCAAGTATTATGATCCAACCAGACTTCCAGTAGTTAGCGTTGACGCTAGCAGTTTTGGTCTCGAAGCATCTCTATTTCAAGAAATGGATGGAAATTTAAAAATAATAGCATTTGCCTCACGCAACTTCAATAGCGCTGAGAGGAAATACGCACAAATTGAGAAATATTCACTTATACCGTTAATAAAGTTTGAACGACTTTAGAAATCGTCGCTTTTCTTCATTTTAATTCTTTGAGTTTCTTCATTTTTCTTAGATGACTTGTGATACACAGACACATGCACAGTCTTCGAAAAGTTGTTTATTCAAATGCAAGAACAAAAATTTCACCCTCTTTCTTTAATGAACTTATATGATTTACTGGCATTGCCAACACACCTAAATCTTGATGACGGACTTTTTTGATAAAAAAAAAAAAATTCTAAATAACTAAGTCAAAGAAAAATTTAAACGTTGACCTCTAGAATGTAGGGTAAATTTTCAAGACATATTTCAGGGAAATAAAAAAGTGTTCAACGCAAGAAAATTCGGTAAAATTTCAGTATTAATTCAAGTAGAAAATGTGAAGCAACATGATAGAAACAGTAAACCAGATTTAAAATTCGTTGAAAGCTGTCTGTTTTTCCTTAACTACACTAGCCGAGAAAAGGCTTAACACTAACTCTGAGGAAAGGCATATGTGTGGATGCACAACAAAAAAGGAAAGGCATATATATGTGTGGATGCACAACCAAAAAGGAAAGCCATATGTATGTGTAGATGCATAGTAAAAAATAATAAACAAACATGATCTGTACAATACCCCATTACGATGTCAAGGACTTTTGATGGGGCTAAGAAGATATAACCCAATAGTAGAATACGTTCCAGAGAAGGCACTAGTATACTATCAAGAAGTACTTTATCCGTCACGGATAGTAATACCAGAAAAGATGTTGGAGTATACACAGACTGTGTGACAAGAAACAGACCAGTATCGATAAGAAATTAAATAAAATACAAATAGCTACTCTACAGGAAACTCTATTCCAGGAAATAATACATCTCACACTAAATGGATGGACACACAAAAAAGGAAGAATAAAAGAAGACATAAGGCCATATTTTCCAAGTCGAAATGAATTGTCAGTCCCTGATAATTTACTATGGTTTCAGGACATAATTTTCGTACTCGAAAAACTTAAACAATAAATATTTAAAGAGACTTCATAATGGTCACTTGGAACTAAACAAATGCCAAGAGAGGACCAAAGAGTTGCTATGGTGAACTAAAATATCTCAAGAGTTGATTATATAAAAAAAAATGTTCGTTTTCTAGAATAAATCGTCCAACGAATAAGAAAGAAAAAAAAGTAACACCACTTCCTCAAGGTCTGTGACATTTTCACTCGCCAAGGACACCAATATATTGCCGCAATAGATTATTTCTAAAGATATACATACATACACGATCACAAGCACCTCCCCATAAATATATATATAGATATATAGATATATATACACGTTTCATTAAAAATGGCTAAAAAGAGACGGATTGCTGCCCAAATACACAATATATATATATATATATATATATATATATATATAGTAAAGGTTAATCCAATGACAGGCGAATGCCTTATAGGGAAGTTGTAAAATTTCTTCTCGCGTTGGGGAATTCAAGGACTTCCGGTCCCACGAGGGAATGCAGGGGTCAAGACAGATCCAATGGGCTCTTTAAATAAATGAGTTAAGTTTACCACGTGTCGTCTTCAGCGACCACTCTCTATAATATATATTTCCATCGTAAGCCCAGCAGAAAAACTCAAGTTAAAAAAAGAAGATATTTTAAATTTCAGTTAAATCGGAAACAGAAATGTATTTCTATACAATAAAAATGTTATATGAGGTTTCATTCAAATGAAATCTGAAAAAAAAAAGAATCTAATGTAGTACGGACCTTTGCTTCTATCCTTTGTGAGCAGTATCCTTTGAATGGTCGATGAATATATGTACAGAAGGACTATGTTGAAGGTGATGGTAGAAACTGTGTCAGAGTAAGTAATTTTTTCCTAAATTTTTCGGTATATTTACGATAGATTCTTTAACCAGAAAAGTAGCCGTTTTTTGTTTTTTTTTCCTCTATTCTAGGAAGATAAAATTGTACTGTTTCTTTTTTTCTTACTGAATGTTTCGAAATATATAAATTTGACTTCTTCTTCTAACATTTCTTTAGCCTCGGACTTCTTCTCCAATGGCTAAATATCAACGCGAGAACGAGACTTATTGAAGGCTATTGCTCTAAAGATTTAAAAAAACAAATAAACACAACACTGAAAAAAATGAAATTGCCAAGACTTAACATCGGTTTGTAAAGGGAAGATTTTGTTATTCAAAAATGATACTTAGGCATTCAATATATAAAACAATAAGATTCGTGTTGTTTCTATTAAAAGAATATTTGAAATTTCGTAAATAATTTTGTTTAGCATGAATTCTACGGAAAAATTACGGGTCGATTGTTTGACCAAATACAATCATTCCTGTCAAACCGTGAATTGAAGGTCGTTCTCAACGGATCCTCCTCCAGTTCCTATCCCACGAACGCAGGTGTTCCTCAAGGCTCCATCCTAGGCCCCACTCTATTCCTTATCTACATAAATGACCTTCCTGACGCCATAAATTCCCAAGTTGGCATCTACGCGGATGACACCACAATTTACTCCTGCCTCAAAAATAAATCTAGTGTCGCTGACAAAACTAACCTGGGCGTGCGTCTCGAAAAGGACCTCCAATCGGTTGTGAACTGGAGCAGGAATTGGCTGGTCAACTTTAATGCCTCAAAAACAAAACTGCTCTCTATTAATCATCACAGAGATCCTTCCTTGCCCTCCATTAGAATGTCTGACGCTCAACTTCTCGAGAGCACCTCCCTGCGGCTTCTTGGTCTGACGTTGACTGCTGACCTGAGATGGAACAAATACATTGAGTCAATTGCTTCGTCCACCGCAAGGAAAGTTGGCTCCCTGTGCCACGCCAGGAAATTTTTCTCCCTGGAATCGATCCTTCAGATCTACAAATCAACAATTCACCCTTGCATTGAGTATTGCTGCCATATATGGTCTGGAGCCCCTTCTGTTTGCCTCGGGGTTTTTGATAAGCTCCAGAGTCGGATATGCAATATAATTGACCCTGTTCTGGCATCTCGTCTACAGTCGCTCTCTCACAGACGCACCGTCGCCTCTCTCTGTCTTTTTTACAAATACTTTCATGGTAATTGCTCCGAGGAGCTGCATTCGCTGGTTCCCAGACTTCATGAATTCAAGCGCCCTACGAGGCTGGCATCTCGCTCTCACACTTTCACTGTCGAAACTCCAAAATGTAGCCGGCATATCCACTCGGAACATCACACATGTATCGCCTCTTCTTGGTTGATTGTCTCTTCATTAAGGAGGTGGACGTTTTGGCGTTATCAGCCTGGGATCCGAACCTTCGAGTAACTTTGAAGGAGGCTATCCTCTCAGCAGGTATATCGGGGGTATTGTACTGCCATTTTGTGCATGGTCCCTGGATCATGCAATAGTTTCCGGTGGGGCCTCTCGATGCCATGATGAAGGGGACTGCTATGCCTGCATCTCTGGACGATTCTTTCTTCTTTTCTTCAAGTGTCTGTCTCTCTGCCCATTAGTTTTCAAATAACCAATACACACAATAAGCAAATGAACAAAACTAGCAAACCCAACCTACAAAAAAGTAGCCTCCTCTTATACTATCTCCTACACCAACGTGAGGGGGTGTCTAAGTTCCAACTTTCCAGATGTGTAATACCATCTTCTTCAGATTCAACCAAACCTCCTGTTTCTTTCCGAAACCGATATAAACACTTCAAGCGCACCAGCGGAGTTCACAGTCCCGGGCTACTCACCTCCTATAGCTAAACACGACCACCTAAAAATCCATGGCCACGGACTAGGAGCCTACATCAAGGACAAGTTTCCCTGTGTTAAAGACACAAAAAACGAGGAACCTGATCCCCCATATATATGCTTCTGCGTGGCACTTATCCATGCTACCACATTCGTATTTGTTCTCTATCGGCCTCAGAACGAAGGGAGGGTAACGTTCGACCGTATAAAATTGATAATATTCTCATTCAATTTCCTACTGCCAGCTTTCATATCAGCGGTGACTTTAATATTCAAACATAAAGAATGGCTACTCCACTTCAACGAATCCGATTTTGAAGGCAGATATTGCAGAGACTTCTCTATAGCCTATGAACTAACTCAGATCATCGGAGAACCTACCCGGGTCCCGGACTCGACGGGTCATCAGGCGAACTTCCTCTACCTCTTCCTTAACTTCTCCCCTGGTAAATGCTTAGCAAAAGTTCTACAGCCAATAAGTACGTCAGACCATCCACTTATCAGTGTCCAAACCTATGGCATCACGTGATGCACCATTCCATAGAACTATTTTTGACTATGCGAAGGCAAACATGGACAGCTTTCGATCCTACAGCTTCCCTCCCAACCTTCATCAAGCATACTGTATCCAAAACTGCTACCCTCGTCACTGATTGGATCCTTTCTGGAATGAAGATATTTATACTAAAATAAAAAAATCTAACAAAAAACAAACAGCTAATCCTGCTTCACCCCTGAATGCGCTGCGGCCATGACCCATCGAAACCACTACTCCAATATCTGTCGCAAGGAGCGATGTAGTTCGTCCCTCACTGCATTCAGAACTGCTCGCAATCGCTTCAAAAAAGTTCTAGAAAACGCCAAGTTCAGCTACGTACGAGCAGGTTTAGACCATGGTTGAAAAGAAACAAATTGGATCCTGGAAATTCTGGAAAATGACCAACCAAATCATGAACAGAGGTAAAGCGGCTGTGCCCACAATTATAAATAACCCCGGGGTCATATCCTCCTCAACAGATAAGGCAAACCTCTTCGCTTCTATCTTTGCCTCTAACTCTACATTAGATGACTTCCCAAGTTCTCAAGTCTCAGTAATATTACCCTTACAGCTCGAGAAGTTTCTAAACTTATCAAAAGCATCGACCCTAAGAAATCCACTGGCCAAGACAAAATTCTAATGGTTGGCCTTAAGAATATCAACCCGGAATTATCTCCAATCCTAACAAAGTTGTTCAACCGCGGCTTGAAGGAGAAATCCTTCCCAAGCCTGTGGAAAGTATCAAGCCTATGACCTGTTGTCAAGAACGCGGGAGCTCGATCTTCCCCTCTCCCAGTACAGACCCATCAGTCTCCTCAGTATCATCAGTAAAATGGTCGTCGAACACCTAGAAAAGAACAGCCACTTCAACGACGAGCAGTATGGGCTTCGGTAGACTCGATCCATAGCCGTCGTCTTAACTACCATCATTCACAGAATCAGTGAAGTTATTGACGACAAACACTTCGACGGCCATCGCACTAGATATCTCAAAGGCCTTCGACAAGGTGTGGCACAAGGGCTTACTACACAAGCTCCCCAGTTATGGAATCACTGGAAGGGTCTTTTGATCATAAAATCCGTCCTATCAAGTAGGTCCCGTAAGGTTGTTATTAATGACGAATTCTCTGGAGCCCTAGAGGTCAACACAGGCGTCCTCCAGGGGTCACTACTCAGACCAACTATTTTTTATATCTATATAAAAGATCTGCCTAAGGATATACTCAGATCCTTTATAAACATCTATACCGACTATATACGGGCACACCTCTGAAACTCTCGATGATCAGAGATTAGCGACTAATGTCTCTTCCGATCTTGTACAAACTACACATTGGGGTAAAAACTGGTTGGTTACATTCAATGCCACGATGACCAAGCTACATTCCATCATCGCAGATCTGACTCCTCAACTATCACCAATCAGGATAAATGGAGGTTCTCTCAAGGAAGCAACATGCCTTGAAAGACTGTTGGGTCCCAAACTCACACCTGACGTCAAGTGGTACTTTTACATACGATTCGTTTTTAAGGATGAAGCTAAAATGATCAGCTCTCTGTACCTCTCCAGTAAGTCCCTGACTCCTCTTGCTATCTTCTACATTTACAAGAACCAAACCAGACCAAAAATGGAATACTGCTATCATATTTGGGCGGTTGCTGCCCAGACCCCACTTTCCCGCCTTGATAGAGTTCAAAAGCGTCTCCGAACCCTTGCGGGTGACGAATTATTCTCCACCCTTCAACCACAGGCGAGATATGGCAAGCCTCTCGCTGTTCTGCCGTTACGTCCATGGAAAGTACTCGGACGAAATACATTCCCTGGCCCCGCCAAGACAAACGTTCACGGCAAGAACACGTCACTTACATAGTAGCAAACCAGCCACATTTCTTCCGTATTCCATCGATGAGAAGTAAGTTCCACTCGAACAGCTTCTTCCCGCGAACCACTGCCCTGTGGAACCGACTCCCAACGAGATGTTTCTCTGGTCATTACAATCTGAACCCGTTCAAGGTCAAAGTTAAATGTTATTTTCCACTCCTATGCACACAAATGGCCTCCTAATGTAACCCCCGAGCATTGTAAAGGATTACTCTCACTGTAAAAAAAACTGAGTTTTGTTTATTTACATTTATGTTTATTTTTAAAGAATTTTACGCACCTATGGAATTTAAAGGTTGCTTGTTTGGTGCATGGTAGGTGAAGGTGCGTGTTCATGAAAAAGCATAAAAGACTTGGGTTTCTACTACCGACCGTTTACTCCTTTTTCTTTTTTTTTTTATAGAAACTGTAGTCAAACAAAGTTCTTAATGTCTCTTTGGTATGTCCGCTTTCCTTTTCTAGTCCACAAGTAAGTTAGGGTAAGTAGGGATAAGAACGGATAAAATGGTCGAGCACATGTCAAATTTGCGCTGAGTTGAAACGATCAAAATAAAGGTTTGTACTTACTTCATCAGTGGAGAGGATCTGTAAAATACGTGTGAATGCTCTGCGTTGGAAAGGGAACAGAGAGTCCAGTCGTCAGTGAACCGGAGAAACGAACGTGTTCCGACGGAGACGTCCTTTTCCACGTCCAACCATATCTTTGAGCAAGAAGGAAGAGGAAACGTGATTTTATAGGTTTAAACAGTGCTGCCTACGGAAGTTTGATGAAGCCAAATGGAGTAATAAAATTTCCAGTTCCTTTATGACTAGCATCATGTATTTCTTTTCTTTCTATTATTCATTATTATTATTTTATTTATTGACATACCTTCCAATTTGTAGAAGTTTATTTTATTTTGTGTACTTTTTTTCTTTTTTTTTTTTTTGCTATTTGTTTTGTTTCATCATCAAAGGCGTGCTGTAAGTCAACGTGTTTTCTCATTTCCAACAACTTCGTAAATCCTCTCCAAATCTTCTTGTCCAATGCTAACTTACAGGACATGCTGGGGGTCTTCAAATTTCTAGAATTTTTTTACGGGAAATGATAGAATTTTATTGATAGTTCTTTTAATGGTAGTACAACGATTTTTCAACTATAAATTCTTCCCTCACAGACCTGGTTTGAAACTTCATCCGGTATTCTTCGGACCCGAAGGACAACTATATCTGAATAAATGACTGTAAATATACTGATAAAATTTTGACCAGACTAAATTGTAGAGCCAAATTTCTTCACAAATATTTGAATTTGTTCGTTTACATGAAAACTGAATACAACAAATTTGCCGAAAACTGAAAAGTATAACATAAATAAGTGCACTTGGCCTTCTGTCAGCGCTGCCCAAATCTTAGTGATAATTGGAATTAAATTCTAAATTAATCGACTTTCTTCACATCAAACTCGTCAACGGACTGAAGAATGGTTTTGAAAAATTTCGTCAATCATAAGTCAATGTCTTGCTGTCATGGTATCAGAATTTAGTTATAGAGCGATGAAAAATTGCAAAATAAATCGTTAACTTCGAGACATGCCGTCGCTACATGTAAGCTGATATGTTCCTCGGTGTCATTCAATAGCGTATATTCCTCTATGACCGACTGGTATTTTTTTTAAATAATTTAAAAAACACACGTTTTTAGCCGATCAGAACTGACCACTCTGTCTAGAAAAAGTTAAATATTGTTTTAGGATGAATAATTATTATCAATAATTCGTTTTAGGATGAATAATTATTATCAATAATTCGCTTAAAATTAAGCATTTATTATACAAAAGTTCAGTAACTGTCAACAATCTTTGGCAGGAATTCTTTTACCGATAATATTTGATGCTTGTAGCGTTAAAGATATTGAAATTACTCGATTATGTTTTCCTAGTTTGGTTATCTTTATCCAGAACACGATGCGTGTTCTGCCAATGTTCATATCGCATCAGTTGGAATTATTACTTCCTAAAGGAAACCCTATATGTTTTTCTTTCTGTCTTAATAAAAATTTGATATCATTTCGTACAAGTGTTTTTCTATGCAGTGAAGCAACGTCATAATTCGTTACAGCGACATCTTTCTGTCCTCTAGGCATGCGCAGAAAGTGCGAACGAATTACTATTATTTCTATTCGCCTTCCACGAGAAAAACGACATAAGAAAATTTCAGCAGTTTATTAACCTGGGTCAAACACAAGATAACAACAGAAATTTCCGTCATCCAAGAGAAAATCATGTGGAATGTTCAGCAAAGCAAACAGAATTAATCCAATAAGGAATTCTTCAAAATTACCTACAATAAATTTAATATCAGAAAGTTGATCATTTATATCGGAATTTCTAGATGAAGAATTGTGATTACTATAAAGCTTTCTATTCAGTCTAGTTTACTTATCTTGATCGTTATTCTTACGATGTTTCGGGCGTTGTACTCGCTAGTCTTTCTTTGGGGGGAATGAGGGTTCTCTCCTACATATTGACCTTCTCAAAATTTTGAACAGAACCCTTTATTCAATTTACTGCGTAGACCGTCCTCAGTCTGTTTCCCACATTTAGGGTATATCCCCATTTAGTCGATACTGCCTAATGTGCCTACCGTTGTGTCGCTTGTTCGTTTCTGACACTGAACCAAAACCATAAGTGGTGACCCATACACATACCAACGAGAGATGACCTTCATTAAAACACACTTCAAGGTAAAAACTGTCATTCAAGCATAACATCCATTTCCACGAGCAAGGACAGAAGTACTGAGGACGACAATAAAAATAAACTATCATAGTTTGTCTCTCATATATAAAAAATGATTCGGAGGATGTAAAGGACATGCAAGTTCAGATACTGCAGGCAGCGAACAGTCTCCTTCAAGAGGTCATATGGATGACGAGAGTTAAAGTTCAGGTATTGTCCAGTGAGTGTAGACTTATGACATACGGATATCTTACTGACAACCTTCTAAGTAGACCTAGCATAAATATGATCACCAACTGGGAGACTCTAATTAAGATAACAAAAACAATAAAAAAAAACACCACCTGAATACAGACCTTATGTTTAAGGCTCTAAAATGACACATAGAATTTCCAACAATTAATGGATTAAAGATTTAGTTAAAGCGTATCTTTAACAATTGTGAGTTCGATCCCAGGGCAGGTTTGTGTGGAAAATTCATATACACTGTTTCAACGGGAGAAACAAGCAAGTGACACAAAAGTGAATAGACTGAATAGTAGTAATATTTTTTTTACTAATGTTCACTCAATGCAAGGCCCGAGAGTTACTCAAGATAGAGGGTTAATGAATGAAATGTGCAATATAAATATAAGAGTATGAAGTATTTTATGTTTATGAAAATAGGTAACAATTCACCTTTGATTGGAAGAGGTTAAGATTGTAGATTTCAAGGAAGCACCTACGTGGGAGTTTGTTTCACAAAATAGTGTTTCTTGGAGAAAAGATGTCGGAGTGAAACTTCCTCCTTACATTTTGAATACGGGTATGTTTGAGGTGTGTTAGAGGAAAAAGTAAGGAATTAATATTATGAGGATATGGCGGATATAAAAGGATTGATCCTAGACTTGAATAGGTTTAGGTTGTAATGTTAAAGAAAGCATCCTTATTCTGCAATTGAAGGCATTTACAAAATTTAAAATAGTATTACGAAACAAATAATTAAGTAATCAATATTAAATAATTAGTAAAAAGTTAACAACACTATAAAATAGCTATAAATAACAGTATTCAAGCCTACAATTGTTCCTACTCAATAGCCCAATAGAATAAACCATAATCTTAACCGCCTACCCAATAACAGTTACGATAATACTTTATATAGCATATACCTTGCTACTCATAATGTACTATTGACCAGCATATATAAATAGTCCAGCCAAAACACAACACACTTGGCCAGAAGATTGTATTCAAGCATGGGATAAGCGGTCCAGTGTTCACTTTTATGTTTACATACGCTCTATCTCTGATATTGAGCACATTTACCTATAAATATGGTATTACCTTAAAACGATATTTTTCTCATAAAATCTACAAAAATATTAATTTTTACTGTATCCACGACTTGTACGTTCAAATGCACTTATGATTTCGGGTTCGGTCGTACAATGCCCAGACAGGGGAAAGGGTAAAAAGCTTTCACGAACTTTTCGGAATTCGGAATTTTCTCTCCTTTTCACCGTCTGAAGATTATGTGACATTGAGCACAATGTTGCACAATGTTTGTTTCTTTGATAAGTGTCGTAAATAAGAGATGGACTGCGACACTCCTTTACGACACCCTATTCGTTTACGGCCCATTCTCTGGATTACGACAATCAGCTATATTCGAGAATACCAGGAGCACATGTGATGTGAACCCTGCTTGTATTTTGCCGAATAAAGTTTGGATTAACTTATCTTCCGAGTCACAGTCTTCATTCTTGACAATAAGTTTTACTATTATAATATATATATATATATATATATATATATATATATATATATAGAGAGAGAGAGAGAGAGAGAGAAAAGAGAGAGGTAGATATGAATAGGCTGGGATAGATAGATAGATAGATAGATAGATAGATAGATAGATAGATAGATAGATAGATAGAAGTGGGAACATAAACTAAATAACAAAATAGCAACATTTAATACTCTAAGATGTTGAACATCTCCAAATAAAAACACGAAGTGAATTCTTGCGTTATATACACAAACTCCTAAAACGAAAGAATTTTGATCGAACGAAGAATTTAATTTGAAACGACAAAGAAAGACTCCATGGCGTGCTAAAATGTCTTGAAAAGTCTTTTATTACCACATAGAAGATTCTCGCTCGCTTCCCTGCTGCTGCCACCACCGCTACTACTGCGGCTGCTGCTGCTGCTGCTGTTGCTGTGGGGAACAGACTTGAGGAGTGAAGACTTATTTTCTCGTGATTCTTTCCAGACTTTGCAAGTAACAAATGGGTGCCAATTCAGAAAAGAAAGATAAAACTTGTTTAATTCACTTGAATACAAATATTAACACCACGCTAGAAAGAGTTGAAACTGCATGCAACAGAAATACTCTTCTTACCCTCTTCAGTTAGATGAGGTTTTAGATTTCATGAGTTGCAAACTGGCGTCTTTTATTCCTCCTCTGGTTCAATCTGTTTTTCAATATGTCCAGTGAGTAGATACCAAATTTTCTTCACTAAAACACTAAACGTCCATAATTTTACAGATTGGAAGTCTAAAAAGTAATGATTAACTTGTATCTTCTAGTTTCTCGCCGACGAGAAACTGAATTTGTGCTGTTTAGGGTTAAATCTTAATCAACGCATTTTAACCTTTTTTCTCGGACAGTCAGTCTTGTACAGAGTGCGATGGGTAAATTGTCGCCATTTTATATTTCTTATTTGGCGCATGCGCGTTGTCTGTTTTTTATTTTGTCGATTGCACAGTATAGCAGGGTCAGTTGGGAACCGCCTATGAGAAAAAGAGCACCATGGCTAATTAACTCGGCCAGAAAATTGGAAACGGCATGCTGTACTGCTTGGCATTCGCGCCGGAAACGGCAATACGAACATTTTCGAGTGTTAATCTGAGGACAGTGCAGAGGATTCGGAAGGAGTTGGATGAGTCTAATAGTGATTACGAAGGTGTTTGTAGTGATCACTAGTGATGGCGACATTATGCCTCCATTCATCTTCCCACAGGGCCTCAGACGCAACACTGAGGCCTACATCAATTGCCTTGAGGAGGTAGTGCTGCCCTAGGTCAAGAGAATGGCTGCTGGAAGACCCTATGTCTGGCAACAAGACCCTGCACCATGCCACACAAGCAGGAGAAACTAGTAATAGCTGTCAGACAATTTCTGTGACCCCTCATCCCTTACATCTGGTCAACTAACTCCCCAGACTGAAACCCTCCCTTGATTATTATGTGTGGGGCGCAGATGAGCGAAAGACCAACAAAACTCATTGTGACACCAAAGATGAACTGAAGGCAAGGATTATGGCAGCACTCACCAATTTAAAGAGACCGTTTAAAAGATTTACAGGAGATCCCGGAGTCGTCTGGAGGCCGATGTTCAATGGCGATTTTATTGAATAAATTTACTCTTTAGTATTTCAAGATATTTTGTTGTAATTTTGGTAAATATATCTGTTAATATGATATGTCGGTGTTATTTTCATTTTTATGGCATTTAGACGACAATTTATCGATCGCACCCTGTATATGTTTTTAAGTGGGTTCCAAGTCAATTTGTCACCCTTTGAAGTCTTGCTTCAAACGGAAACTAATGGCATCAAAAAATTAAATAAGAAACAATAATAGCAAATATAATGCATAGCATTTGTCATTGTCGAACAAACTAAAATTTATATAGCCAGTAAGATTTGATTCGTTGATTTTGCTCTCAGCATGATTTGAAGGAAGATGCGTATGTCGTATTGAATACAAAATGATTTGAAGGAGATGCGTATCACTTTTGAAAATATGTCTGTTTGAACAAGTAAGGGTAATACTTTTGGGAAATAATGCAGCAGAAACAGGGTGAGAAATTTCGATTTGGCTTTTTGGAGAAGAAACTTCTCACAAGAGAACAGTAGAGTTTCATTCGGCAATAGAAATATTCTAAATACGTCTCAAGGAATAAAATCTCACAGACATCAACAATGACGAGCAACTAAGACAAATTTGTGCGAATAGAAGGAGAAAAAGAAAAGTGTATCTCATTGCAGTCTATTCTCCAAGGGTTTCTGTTTTCTAAAAAACAGAACCCCTTGAAGAATGGGCATTATCAGGAAACTTCAAAGTCGGAGAAAACAACAAAAATAGATATTTAAAGTTAAGTAATCTTTTCATATAATAATAATTATAATAGTAATAACAACAACAGACACACATACGCACACACATGCACACACACACACACACATATATATATATATATATATATATATATATATACATACATTATTTTAGGATATTACACCGAAAACATGTAAAAATTGCTACTCAATTGCAGTCGTGTATCAATGCATATCAATGCATCTCATCAGACGATTGTAAATTCACATTCGACTGATGAGATTCACTGACACGCATTGAAATATGACTGCAATTGTGTAGCGATTTTTGACATGTCTTCTAAAATAAATAATATTGCTCTACTTTGTATTGAGCCCTCTTTTAAATTAATTGTTACGAACGTTGGAATTGTACTCTATTCGTTCTCATCTTACATGGATATATATATATATATATATATATATATATATATATATATATATATATATATATATATATATATATATATATTGCATCATTGCATGAACCGGCCTTGTTACTTGTTATTGAAATAAAAAAGATAAAAAAGATAGAAATTGAGATTTTCATTTTGCCTTCAATTGGACAATTTGGTAAACTGATATTTGAAGCTTGTCAGAATTAACCAAATAGGATCTTTTTTTCTCCGCATGTCTTCTAATTCGATTTTGTTTTCAACAAATTTTATATTTCCAGCGTAAATGGTGAGCTGTAGAAGCCATAAGACAAGAAATGTCTACTTTATATGAAAATAATTATTTGCAAACCTACGAGCAGAATAAGTTGTGTTTAATCTTTTTTTTTCCATTTTTCTATTGCTTCACGAGAAGCAACAAAGAAATCTTACATAGTCATTTTGTATGAATATTGGTTACAATCATTTCGTTGCTTTGTGTCAGTCGCCTACTCTTACAAATGCAAAAAACTACAGTAGTACAACCAATTTTATTAGGCTTCATGGCTGAAACATTAAACAAAGCCTATGAATTACGAATATAACTTCGTTTATCGCTTGAATCGAGCGCATCTGTTAATGTCATTGAAATGAGTAACAGTTTCACAGCGTCATGACAAGGCAAAAGTTTCCAGCATTATTTACTAAATTCTTTAATTCCTTCATTCAGTTATTTTCCAGCACTTTCTATGGTTTTACCCTATATTCGAATAAATTGGATATTCTGTCATAAAAGAAAGATTCTAGTTTGGATTCAATGTAATGAATTCTAAAAACACAAGGCGATCTTCTAAAATGGTTTGTGCTAGATTAGATAGACTCACGATTCTAAGGTGAATTCATTTAAGTATGTTCTAACCACACTAGGCACTCTAATATTGTGACCCTGTGGCATAACGATCCTAGCTTGATTTCATTATGTTCTAACCATGCTCTAATAATATGTCCATGTACCTAACTTATAATAACGAATCTAGCTTGAATTTAATGAAGTATGTTTTAAATCACACAAGGTGCTCTAATACTTTTGCCCTATGTCAGACTCAGATATAAGAATGATTTTTAACATGAATTTCATTAAAGTATGTTCCAACCACACAAAGCGCTCTAATAATATGGCCATGTGCCAGACTAGTTTAAGAGAACAAGGAAGAATTTACTCCAAAAACCAAAAGTCAGCCATCATCTATAATTGTGTGAGTTTCTCTGTTCATTTCAGTCGCGCATTTCATTCAGTTTTCATTCTCATTTAATTGCAGTCACGTTTCTTCTCTTTCACTTAATTACTTGTTCATTTCATTCCCTTTACATATTTTTCAGGCTCCATTTATCATGATGCACAACGCTAATGTCAACAACAGTCTCGTCTGCAACGAACCATAAATGCATTTTAATGATTGGAAGCGACAAGAGGTGACAAAATTCTATCAATTATTGATCGAAGTCATTAATCAAAAGTTGAGATTTTTCCTTTTCCAATGTCGTCAATGGATCTGCACTCGATTTCAACTATGACTTTTGTAAGTACATTTCTTCTTGGAAAACAACTTACCATTTGTTCTTGAATAGGTACCTCCAATATTTCGCTATTAATATGATCCATGATGAAAAAATGCCTAAAATCTTTTTGTTAAGAGGGAAGATCAAAAGATGTTTTTATGGGAATTTTTTTATGCTTTTTAGAACCTTGGAAATTTTGGTTAAAAATCTTGTTTTCCTAACATCATAAATTTGTACGGAAAATTTGAGCGTCTTTTTTACGGTGAAAAACATTGATTTTAAAATTCTTGCAGATAATTGTCGGATATTAATGAAACTTTCAGAAATGAATGAAATTAATTTTTAAATGTTTCTTTTTAGATAATTTTTTTTGTAAAATTTACATTTCATTTAATTTTATGAAATTTCGAGAAATTCTTTTTTATATCGCTTAATGTTTATATTTTTTGTAAGTCCTCGGAGAATTTAAATCGTCAATTTTCTTTGTTCAAACAATATCTCCAGTTACGGAAAATCTGCTCTAAATCGGAAAATAAAAAATGCAATAATAAAACTAAGACATTATTTAATTACAAAAGCTTTTAATTGCTTTTATTAATAAAATATATTATGAACACCATTGTCCAAAGAAAAAATCTTTTCGATGAATAATGAATTTTTGCAAAAATTGGTCTCATTTTTTAAAATTTTAATTAGAATAATTTATAAACTTTAATTTATTTTAATTCTGTATTAATTTGTAGCGGCCAAATGATATTATTATTAAATCAAAACAGTATTTCTTAATCATAAACGGAATGCAATGACTCCAGTATTTTAAAAAGAATTTCGATTTTTGTAAAAACTGGCGTCCATACACGACATTATCAGAAAATAAGTGAGATACCTATAAACAAATATAAAATAATCTATTAGTCATTTTCTAACATTTCCTCAACTAGTATCTTCGTAAGTATGTCTATAAAGCCAAAGTACCTAAAATTCAATAAAATATTAGAATGCTTAAAATATTTTGAATTTTTAAGAATACTTGTTAGTTAAAAAATATATATAAAAAAAGTCATTCATTTTGTATTAGTCATGTAGCATGTAATTTTTTCTCCACTTGGTTACATTTTCCCAAACATGAGGTTGTCAGTAAATCACTCAACACTGCAAAAAACACCCACTCCGTCTTTAAATCTTTAAATTGGTTAAAATCTTTATTAAATAACATTTCAGAAAAGTATATTTTATTTTTGAAAAAAAATTAACAAGAATTATGTTGTGACAGATTTGTTAATATGGACGAATTCATCGATTTTATTGATAAGTTGAGAAATAAATTTCCAATCAATTTAAATTTGATTTGAAATACACCAAAATATTTTGCTTGTCAGGAATATTAAATTTAATCAATTAACTTGGAATTAAAACTAAAATTAAAGCTCCAAGAAAGATTTTTCATAAAATGCACTTTAGGTATCGGTTTTTTGGAGGGGAGGTACCTACTCTTATAGAACAACTTACCATTTCCTCTTGGAGAACAAGTTACCATTTTTACATTTTTAGATAAAAGTATTTCAGAGAATCTCTCTTCTTTTTTTCAAGAATTGCGAAATGACAGCTTATTTTATCCAAATTATAGACGAAATAAACAAAAAAAATATATAGCATTGCTCAAGCCATAGTTTTGTTTATTCGAACTCGACATTAACGCAAATATTTGTTAGAATAATCTGCTTTCGGTATAAGTCCTTATTCAAGGGCATCATTCATTGAAGATTTGCAAAATTAAATCTCCTTCGACGGCAGACACTCTGGCAAACAAAGAGCTTCTTTTTTATTATTATTATTATTATTATTATTATTATCGTTGTTGTTGCTGTTGTTGTACTGATGCCGTCAAAAATGACGGCAATTGTTAGAAAATTTTAGTAGTGAGATGCAATGAAAGAAAGATTTTGAAACAATGCATTGACCTTCAATAAAACGGACATCCAGAATTCACAAATAAAACAGAAGACAATGAAACGTTAATCCGTTCCCTTACGACTTCATTTCTGTAAAAGATTTTTTGTTACACAGGCACCACAATCGATTAATACACATTCGATTATTGCGTTTCAAGTAGTGCATTAAATTTTTTGTACGGAAACTCGATTAGTGTCGTAAAATATTCTTCAGTTTAACCATAATCATTGAAAATTGATTTTTTTATAGTTACCGATTATTGTGGTAAACCCTCCTACAGTAAAATGAACTCTTCCTCTTCTCATAAATACAAACTGCGAGAGTGAAGTGGGGTGGAGTAGTAGACGCAGTACTAATCTACTTATTACTAACACTATTGTTTTGTACTGTATCTTCAATATGCTTTACCTACCTTCGTCTTCCGTGACTTTCTTTCTGGCCCCTAAACAGGCCACAACACCGATAAATTAAGAATTTTCTAAAATTAAAAAATGGAAAATGGTTAACTATTTTATTTGCCAAGTATTACGTTATCTAAGTAATTACAGCAGTGTTAAAAAAAAAAGGACGCTTATAAAAAGATCAATTTTATAATAAACTGATAATAAAACTTCGTATTTGAATATTTGTCTCTATTAAAATTTTTTGAATAATTTTTATTTTTTTCTTAAGAGGAAATTTCTGATTTATTGTTAAAAAAATAGAGGATTTAATTAGACACAGAAATTTACATTTATTAAAATTATCGAAATGTAAAAGATGCATGGATTTACTATGGAAGTGTAAATAAAATTTTCAGGCTAAAATACTAATGATTATATGTTTAGAAAATTTCTAAAAATAGAAAATAGGCGGGTTCTTTTTTAAAAAATTAAATTAAAACTATTAGACTGGGTGCTACAATCACTCGATTTAAATCCTATTGAAAATCTATGGAATTTAATGAAAAGAAAAATGAAAAGTAAAGTCTTTAAAAATATTGATGAATTAACAGAAGAAATTATAAATATTTGGAATAACATCGATAAAAAATTAATTTCAAGTTAATTATATGAAGAACAGAAGAATACCATACGGCAAAGTTTTTCACAAAAAAATCAGATTAATACACATTAATTTCTGACATTTTTATTGTATCTTCTTATATGTACCTATATTTTCATTAAAAAATGCACAAATTAGAAATTGCGAATGAAACTAAAATTTGAGATACAAATTACATCATTTCCTATCAATTATTAGATTCGATTAATGCCTTTTCGATTAGTAGATATCCTTTAATGTACATCATAGCCGAAACTAATCGATGAGTTACTGTATTACATTTATTACATAACAAACATAACAATAACATTTATTTCGTTATGAAGAATCAGAATTCACAACTTAAGTAGAAACCATTAAAGTTGTAGAGAACCGTGTGAGTTTGCGTGTTGTTGAATTAGAAACACGTACTGTTTATTTCCTGCTAGAAGAAGGTCCAACTACAAGAACATGCCGGACTCAAGTTGAGTCTAACCGAAGATGTAAAGAAAACAAACAAGACCGATATATATATATATATATATATATATATATATATATATATATATATATATATCAACAAATATATGTATTAAACAACAAATTTACAAGTGACAAAGACATCAACATTTGTGGTTGTGTGTGAATGTAAAGAGTTTGTATTTTGGTGAATGTTCGTACGTACGTGTATGTGTGTTTCATGGCGTTTTCACACAAGTGGGCAAAAACGCTGATCTCTGTGAGAGATCACATTTTCAAATATCCGTTGAAATGCAAAGTAGAAAAGGAGAACGAGGCAAGAAGTCGCCCAGTATTTATAGTCTAGGGAGAGCGACACCTAGTGAACAATTAGTAAGTTTTTTACCCAATTAGTTCCCTAATCACTACGTTTCTTTCAATAACTTATTCTTTCCTTAGTTGTCATTGCTTTTGATATCAAATTGTTAAAATGAAGAAAAAGAGCCTCAATGAGCAGAAATCATTTCAAAAGATACAACTTAAACAGAAGCTACTGATTAACTGTTCAGTCAATTAATTCTTTTATCAACAATTTGCAATGGTTGTCATTCTTTTTTGTGCTTATTTTGAGTTCATTTTTATATTTTGTTCTGCTGAGCGCAACGTACAGCTCTCCGGGAGCAAACACTGAGGTTGGTCAAATGCGATTTGCTAATAGAATTAGACAGAGCGTGATACGAAAGATATACCTTAATAAATAAACGCAAAACGATAATTATCATATAGTGTTAATTATTATTGTTGTTGTTGTGTTTTATTTTATTTTATTTTATTTATTTATTTATTTATTTTTGCTTAGTGCGAATTGTCACCAATTCCCAACCAGAGACTTCAAAAGACAACAAGTTTTTGCATCAAAAGGTGCAAACAGATAAGGTTCCATGCAATCAAAAGAAAAAACTTGTGGTCATTGCATGGAGAAAAATCTATGCAAGATGTGAGAAGTGCTCAAACGCATATTTTACGGCTGTCAGGAATTTTATCCATATATATAGATAGATAGATAGATAGATAGATAGATTTGTTTGCTACTTTTGATATTTTTATCATGAGATGTGACTTATTTTCATTTTCTCAGTGTCTTTGAATTTATAACGACAGGTCGAAATATAAAACATTCATCTTTTATATGTTTCCAGTTATATCGCAAAGACCCAACAATTATCCAGGTTTTCAATTTTTCTCAATTGTAAGTTGATGGACGATGAATTATTATTATTATTATTATTGAAATAGCATTACATTTTTCACTGTGCAATTAAAAAAAAACACATATTTTACATAGATAAAGTCCTTCGTAAGGTGTGGGCTGTACTCGTGAGGACAATTTTTTTGTATTTCTTTAAAACATGTGCTACCAGAAATCCCTTTAACGAGTCTATTGGAACCTTTTTTCAATTAATCCGAGGGCTCCAACTACAACAGGGATTGTTCATGTTCTCATGTACCACATTACCTGTGCCACTTACGTCTTTCCTCTCATCCTTTACCGGTTGTCTGTACTTCCTCTCTGTCGGGAACGTGGAGTGTTCGCAAGTATCACGTCGAGATAACTGTGGCAACGTCGAAGTCATAGGGGGTGGTGCTTGGGATGCCACATTTGGCGAGTCAGCAGACAAGCCTCGAGGTTGGCTTTCTTACGTCGCGCGTTGACAGAGGACTCGATCGAGTGAGGGCCATCTTCCCTCGCTTTACAATCAGTCTTTCCGTTTCTGGGGCTGAGTGACGTCGTAGGCCCCGAGTGGAGTTTCCTCGTCGAGTGTCGATAGACCTTGAGGGTCATTCCTCAGTCCAGTAACCTTTCTCGGCCAGGGAGAGTCTTGTATCATGAATTAGTAGAGGAGGTCGCGAAGGATCCACTCTGCGCCCGGTTCGACTTGTCTGCAGTCGAAATAATCCCTTTCTGGTCTTGGGCCCCAGCGGCTAATTACCTCAGTAACCCTAAGTTTTCGCTTACCTGGCGATTGGTTCGCAATAGGCTATCTCTCAATAACGTGGCCTTCAGATGGAGCTTAGTGGATTTACCTGACTGTCATTGGTGTAACCTTGAATTACAGGAAATGATTACGCATACCTTCTACAATTGTCCTCAGGTGTGACCCTTCGTCGGCAAGTTGACGGCTCGTATCGCACCTGAGAAGCTCGTGCTCATGAATCTCACATATGCGTGTGACAATGTGTCTCCCCCATATTCTGGGGTGAAACGGATGGTGTTTCTGGCGCTGCTAGCCTTGACTAGAATGGTAAATTGGACGACGCGGAAGGAGGAAATCTTGGGATGTGAACGCTATTCTAATCACGATCTGATCTGATTCTTTGAGCACCAGCTCAGGATGAAGATTAGAACTGATAGAAAGCGTTTGGTATCGACATAGTTCAGCGAAAGGTGGGTAACTATGGCGAGCCTAGTTCGCGTGAACGGGGCTAGCCATGATTTTCTTTGTTAAAGTCAGTAGAAAGTGCCATTCCCAGCCTGTTCCCGGCTTCTTCTTTTATTATGAGCCAAATCGAAGATCCGCCACCACCCAGTTTATTTCGGCCTGCCCTTTTCATCTCGACTGGGTCAGTTTTTGAATTTTCTAATGCCCATATTTTTCATCCTCCCCCTCCCTTAGCGAAAGAGCTTCTTGATTTTGTCTGAAGACAGAATACAGCGGCCACTCTTATTTTTGAGGGTGGACGGGATCTACTAACATTTATTTTCAGTTTCTTTTCGTTTCATACCCTCGCTCCCTCATTTCATAACATTGATATATTTTTATATATTTTTTATACACAATTGCACATATTGAAATTTTTATATTATGGGGTGTATTGTAGTTTGCCTGTGTCTTTTCTTTTCTTTCATTTTTCTTAAAACGCTCTCTTTTCTTTATTATTATTATTATTATTATTGGCGTTGCAAGAGTCTCTTGGGCCTCCACCAAATCCACCATACACTCTACTACATCTCAATTTTCATCCGGTAGTCTTCATATAAAATACAATTTTTATTGTAACCTAATAATGTGTAATAATGGATCATATGCAATATAGGTGAACAATACATCTAGAAAAATTGAAAATAAATACAATGTATCTAAATACGAATTAGAGACATGTCATTCCAACTGTTTCGTGGAAATTTTAAAGTCAACTTGAGATTTTTCTTGTTAAAAAGATGGAGAATTTCAACACATTCAAAATTATGGAAAAAACTGTGGATTTTATATGATGTTTTTTCAAGACGTTTAATGAGCCAAACAAATTCATGAATTTGGGGAAATGACGTCAAAATCCGCCAAAATTTGTTCCTCCTTTAATAAAAGTCAGTTGCGCTTAGTTTAATTTGTAGTGTATATAAATATAGGTAGAAAAAAAGGCAAATCTTGATAAGACAGTGAGGGTCAGAAATCTCTGTCCCCGGCACCCCAATCATGATCCCTACACACCGGTCGGCGTTTTCGAGGGTAGAACGCACCGTCCCTGATTATTATTAAGAGAGCAACAAATCGACAAAGTTACGCTGAGGTACAAATGTCCAGTTTAGGCATCATGATGCCCTGCCTGATAAGGACTGAGGCACGGGCATCACTGACATATGTGCGCAATATTGGGTCATGTTTTTATAATAGTCGAAAATAACCTCGCACGTGGGTGGAGGGGCAGTTAGAAATATCTTCAACATGTCCGCTCAGATGGTTTCCAATTGAGTGTCCACAAGTACCTAAATGACATCCCCCACGTTGCCTTGACTCCCACATCCTTTAGACAAAAAACAACCCCCTCGACACACGGCCATTTTAGTAGTAGTAGTAGTAGTAGTAGTCATTACATAATGGAAACAAAAAATCCATATATACCTCAAATCAGAAAGAGAACATTTCAATTTCCAGGACAAATAATTAGAATGAATAAGGCTTTTACAAAAAAAAAAAAAATGAAAGCTTCAAGACATCCGAAAGGCAAGTAAGAATGGGGGAAGCGGCTTGGAAACTCCATAAGCAGTTTGTGTAAATGGATGGCACAAACGGAAGTGGCAGCATGTCCCCCATTAACATATATACAGTAGTAAATACTGTATGTTGGCCAGCAGTTGGAGATTCGTCTCCAACTGTGCTGCTCATACTGTCTGCCTCTGGGTAAAGAGGATCCCCAGACGAGGCTATGTCGAAGGGCAGAGTCTCGTCTCGGGAAACAGCTACCTGACTCCGTTTTATACGGGGTCTACGTGTAATTTTTGGCCAAGCCTACGGGCTCGGATACCCCACGTTAAATTCGGCCTTGTGATCGCGTAAGGTGGTTGGTAGATATCCTGCAGTTGGAGCTTCATTGTGGAATTCACTTGACGTACTTCTAGCAGTTGACTATTACTTCTACGCGCCGCTGGCGAATCTTATATGTGTTGTTCGTGTCCTAAGTATTATCGTTCATTACCAACCTTCGTGTGATTATTCAATTCAGTAACCTTCCCTATGTTGCAACAAATACAGAGACAAGTATGCACTTAACAGTCATTTTTAAACAGTCAGTCATATGTGATCGCTACAATGACGTCACTCTCACATTTTAATTTCTAGACGGAATTGTAACAGAGATACTGACAGCCTTGGATGATTTGGGCATAGACAAGATTACAAAAATAATAAATGAAATCTACAATAGTGGGGATATACTGGAAGATCTAAGTAGATCTATTTTCATGTCACTACCCAAGGTGCAAATGAATGCCAACAATCAGCCTAATGAGCCACATGACAAAACTCATCATCCGTATTCCGATGAATAGAGCGTGCAGCAGAATCAGGCCAGAGATAGGACAAGAACAGTACGGATTCGTTAAAGACAGCAGAACAAGGAACACAATCTTCTTGCTCAGAATGTTATCAGAAAGAGCAATACAAATATAGAAGGATGTGCACCTGTAAACTACATAAAGGTGTCCGATAAAGTACGCCACAAAGATCTGTTGGAACTGATCAATAACCTTGATATATTCGAGAAAGACATTAGAATATTCAAAAACCTCTACTGGCAGCAAACCATAAAGATAAAAAAAATGAGTCCAGCAGATATACAAAAGTAGAGAGGGGTGTAAGGCAAAGGTGTGTCTTCTCACCGGACCTATTCAACCTATACAGCGAGGTAATTCTAAGAGAACTGGAAATGGTGACTGTAATGGTGATTCACACAGCCCTGCCTTTGTAAATGCTGCGTTGCTGATGCATACAGTCCCGGTTCTCTAAACTATTTCTTGCTGACGCAGTTAGGTGTGACCATATGGGATGGTTGGGTGGTTGATTTTCTTTAGCGCCATATCAACCTGTATGTGTTATTTTATGCCAAAATCTAAATATTTTGTACGCAATTTCATTTTATTATTTGGAAATAATAAGAGTTTAGTGATACAAGTCATACTAATTAACACATAGCTGGAGGGAGAAGAGGTGGATTCATAAATTTCCGAAGAGTATTTGCGCGTAAGGGAATATAACAAAGCCAACTGGAATTGGAGCTCAGCTCTGATATTAACAATCTCAAAGCGTTATCCATTGCAATACCGCACATGCAAGCTTACAGCATTTGATATTCCCGTGCGGTCACCCATCTAAGTACTGACTAGGGTCGACGTTGCTTAACCAATGTTTCAACGTGATGTGACCGTACGCCCGACCATATGGGTGTATAATCTCCGTTTATTTTGGGGTGGGGGGAAATCGATGACTATTCTTTTAAAATTAGCGTGTTTTTTTATGTTTCTTGATGACCACAGAGTGTTGAACTCACTACAGTTGTAAGCGACTTTGTGTCCAGCTTGCTACCACTTGTTTCGACGAGAAGACCTCGTGTACTTCTTTTAAATTAATCGAGTTCTTGAATTTTACCTGAGTTCGAACTCCGATCTCCGCGCTCAGTACGACAGACCGGAATTTTTATCCGTCAGCCTCACTCAGTTTATTTATATATCATTATCTATCTATCTATCTATCTATCTATCTATCTATGTGTGTATGTGTGTGTGTGTTTGTTGGTTTCGTTTTATCTTCTTCGATGATCATTGGGTTTTCTTTGAAATGCCGTTTCTTTCATTAACTCCCCTATATTCATGCATCAAGTCGCTTCATAAATTAGAAGCCACCGAATTATAGTGTCAAAGAAACCTCTCAACCGTTTCTGGCTGGATTCTTGATAGAATCGACACAATCTGATTTTCACTTCGAAACTTTTTGCATTTTCTCACATTAATGATTTGTTCCAAAATCATTGACAGTTCGCTATTCTTGTCAATGGGAGGGAAATTCACTTAAAAATCGAATCGGCTTTTTGCAAAACCTTCTTCATTTAACATTGACCAATATTAAACTATCTTATATATTTACTCGATTACTCATGCCTTTTCCCATGTTTTTCCATGTCAGTCTTTAAATCTATTTATCTAAGTATATGTCGTAATTCTTGCAAGGACCTTTTCATCACTTAATAGCAACGGAAAATAAATCCTGCACTTTATGTCCATAAAAATTGTTTTATTAATATGAATATGGAAAAATCCTAATCGAGTAAGACATTAAGAATTCTGTGTTGAACATTTTTCCTGTTGTACGTAAACTGTCTTCAGAAAAAAAAAAAAAACTAGACTAAAGTAAACGAAAAACAATTTTTGAAAATCATCTCAACAATTTCTGGAACATAAACATTTTGGATTTGCACATTGTGGACTTTATTATTTTTCTTTCCTTTTTTTTTTTTTTTTTTTTGTAGGCGCTCATCTTTCCACGAATTACACAGGGTGTGTTGCTAAACTCTAGACACATAGGCAAAAATGCATATTTTCAAGAAATGAAATTTTCAACATTTTATTGACTTAGTATATTAACAAACAGCATCTTTAATATGATCTCCATCATTCGTGATTGTAAGATTCATATATATATATATATATAACTCATGCAGAAATATTGTTTGTATTCTTGTGTTGATGGATTCAAACATTTTCTTTTGATGTAATAACTCCACATTGTTGTCAATTTTAGCACATTCCCTCTTATACATTCAATCAAGTGTGTTGCATCTGTGATTTTCATTGAGTACACCTTCTCCTTTAGTATAACTCAGAAGAAGTCGTCAATTCGTTCTTCCTTTCTACAAAACCATGTTTAATCTGTGGAAGTAAAAAAAATATAGTTAATGAGATTTCCTATGTGTTCCGACTTTGGGGACACCCTGTATTTAATGACTCATATGTGAAAAAAGCTGATTAAAGAACTAACAAAACATGCTGCCAGAAACGGCGGCTCACGAAATGATATGTCGCATTTTTATTTCTACCTGGCGCGTGGACCTAGTAGTTGACAATAAATTCTCTGTCCTATTTGAAAGTCAGTTACTTGACGAGTATAAATCTTCTAATAACTTAATAACAATAGATGCTTAAAAGCTTTGCAGATTAATAATTTGTTTTAATCGATATCACCCCATGCAAGGAAGTAAAGCCACTAAGACACAAGGGATTACAGGGTGAGAAAGAATTAAGAATAGAAACATTAATAATGAGCGGGAAGAGAAAATAGTACTTAGGAAGACACTAGATAGCAACTGACATTGCATTTAAATTTCTGCAGATCAAAGTTGGCTGGAAAGTCTGGAGCCGGAAGAAATTTCCACAAGCGAGAAGTGCGAGAAAAGAAACTGTTATAGCATAGAATTTACGGCTACAACTAGCCAGCTCAACTGTAAATTGATGAGATCTTGACGCCAGTGTAGTACTGCGCTTAAATTCAAAAAGTCTAGCTACCACAGCGAAGAGCTCATTCGAACAATTACCATGAAAGTATTTATAGAAAAGACACAGAGAGGCAACCTTACGGAGGTGGGAAAGTAAAGGAATCCGAACCACCAGATCAGGACCAATAGTATTGTTGATTTTTCGCTGGGTTTTACTCTGATATATATATTTAAATACTTTGTAATTTGTTTATCTATCTCTGTAAATTCTCAGTTAATTCAATTTTAAGTTCGGATTCACTCTGTAGGGATATCCTATCTTTTTAATAATTTTCATTAAAAAGCCGCTTTTATTTGGACTAAGACCGATTAATTAATAGATTGATTAATTAATGAACTGGTTAATTAATAGACTAATTAATTAATGTACTGGTTAATTAATAGACTGATTAATTAATAGACTGGTTAATTAATAGACTGGTTAATTAATAGAATATTTTCTAATAATGTGTCCGATATAACTTAAATCTAATTTGTTTGTTTTATCAAATTATAATTTATATTGATTTTTAAAATTTTTCGTCAGAAACATTAAAAACGTTTCCAATTCTTATTTAAATTTCCACTAGGTTACCGAATAATAAAAGCGCCTGAAGAAGGCCACAGCCTAAAATGGTCGAAGCCATGTTAATATAACAAGTAAGATGAGATTACTAGTTCAAATAGATCAATGGAAATGCTGAATAGTGTGGAATACTAATTTTTTGGATAAACATATCCTGCCCATTTAGAAAATTAGAGTCATACAATTTTTCTCGTTCCTTTCACCTCATCTGCAATTGCACGTGCTTTACTAAGACTGGCTTAATAAACAATGTGTGGTAGAGACGTATTTTACTGTATTTGTTTCAATTTTAGTGACAGATGGTTCTCCAACTTACCTCTTTCGTTCAGCTTTAATCACAAGGGCAAATGAGATGAGACGAGAAAGCAGTTCTTGTGTTAATATACCAAATGCTCTTTAAAATCAGCATTCAATCTCAAACGTTGACAACCATGAAACCTCTACCATTATAGCTGATATCAAATGTGAAGCACCTGATCTTGAAGAGCTACAATCCTCCTTTATATTTCAGCGCAAGTAATATATTTACTAATATTAGTATGGTCCAAAATTTCATGTGTGGGGTGCCCAATGAGGAATGACTACACTAGTGATAATTTACAACCGATTTCCGTTGTAAGCAGTAACTAACCCATGTAGAGGCAGTCAACTCACAAGTGGAGTGATAGGTGTTCAAGAGTACTGTAGCTGGGGGGGGTTGTAATATTATTTAACTCTTTTAACATATATGCAAGTAGCTTAACGGTTATCGACGCCGAAAATGTAATCTCGGAGAACTGAGTTCAAATTCTGTTCTAGTTTGTGGCATTCACCTTTGTATCAATGCTCTTGTATGGAGCAAAACCCTGTTAAGTCCAACATGGCTGGCCCTACAACAGCCTATTTCCCGGCGATTGGCATGCAGTATATGTAAAAAAATATATGTAAAATAAACTCCTTGCTTTAACTGTGCTCCATTTACCAGTGCAATATTTAAGATAGAGGGCGCCAGCCCACACAACGATCTAAAAAGAAATTCTGTAGCAGAACAGGTTATTTACAATAATGACTTGCTAGAAATCGTTATATAGAGGAACTCAAGGGGAAATTATTTGTTTTTCTATATGAGAGCGACGTTACGCTTCATGGCTATGCACAACTGTTCACAGATGCGTAAAATCTGTGTGCATATATATATATATATATATATATATATATATATATATATATATATATATATGTATGTATGTATCATGTATCTTTTTGGTTTGACATGCTTATTTCTCTCTCTCTCTATATATATATATATATATATATATATATATATATATATATATATATAAAAACTGTTAATACAGACAAGATTTATCTTGTCCAGGAAATTGTTATATTTTTTTAAATGTGATCAAAACACAGTTAAAAAAATCGAAAGTTAAGATCTAAAATATTACTAACCATTTCCACTAGCGCGGTTTCTATCAATGAAGGTTTCCTCAGGCAGTGAAAACATATATATAAATGAAACAAAAGTTAAATTATGGAAGACGATAAGTGATGTAATTTAATGCCGAATGAACGAAAGTAAGTAAATATTGTTATTGTTGTTGTTATTTGTTCACATATATATATATATATATATATATATATATGTGTGTGTGTGTGTGTGTGTGTGTGTGTGTGTATTTAGACAGCAATCTTTCTTTCATGAACATTACATTGAATACGACAGACAAGGTGATTTGATTTATTTTTTATACAATTTCTCATGTGATCTAATAATTTTTTTCTTTTCGAATGATAAATTATATACAAACTGTCAAATTGTTCTTTTTATCCGAGCGCTATCGGCTTTAGCCATTTTCAAGGTTGAAATATATTAACTGATAACAAGAAATAGATTGTTGTATGTAAGTATTTATATAATGTTTTCATTTTCAAAACACGGTCAAGATATTGTGTCCATGTTCATAGTTGATATTATTGAGAATAGAAGAAAAGTGCTTTTCAAACTCTTCAAAAGACTCGGCTTTGAAATAGAAGTCGAAATAAATTTTTAAAAAAGTTGTCAAGTATCTCGATGTAGAATGAAACCTACAAACTGGCATTGTCTCCCCATACATGAAACCCAACACAAAACACGTGAATATTAGATCTAACCCCGCTACGAATAAAGCACATCCCTAAAGGAAGTCCAGCTAAGCTAGTTTGTCTGCTCTTCTAGTAAAACAATTTTTGAAAATAAAAAGAAAGAATATGAAAGAAGTTTAAAGAAGTGGGGCATAAAACCAAATTGGAATTTAAACCTCAAATAAAACAAATGAAGAACAATTCGGGGAAAAGAAAAAATATTATTTGGTTTAACCTCCCCACCACTTTTAACTTGGAGGTAAAATGTAAAATAAGGAAAATATTTTCAAATTACCTTATAAACACTTCCCCCAAAAATTAAAATTATATAAGATATTTAATAAAATCACAGTTAAATTAAGTTGCAGGTGTACTAATCATTTAGAAACAATAATAAACAGATAAAACTCCAGAAATTTAAAAACTAACGTACAACAAAATATCGTTAACACTATTATTCAACAGTAGAAATAAAAATAAACGTCCATTAAATGGAGTTTGCAAAACCGAAGCAGTAATTTTTAAAGCAGATGTAATAGATACAGATAGCCAGAAGAAAACATACATAGGATGTACTGGAAGTTGTTTCAAAGGAAGATGGTACAATCACATGTCGTCATTCAAGCTGGAAAGTCTTAGGAACTCTACCAGATTAGCTAACCATGTATGGAAATTAAATGAAAACACAATAAAGATCCAACAATAAACTGGAAATTAAAAAAAAAAAAACGAAACTCTAAAACAACCTCTACCAACAAGAAAATTTAGCAATAATGACATTTGCAGATCCCAAAAACCTTTTGAATCAAAGGTCCGAAGTCATGAGACGTTGCGCCCATACAAAAATTCCTCTGGATAAAAAATATGTAAATTTCAATTATCCTCCTCCAATATATTTGCAATCGCCTTTCTTTCCTCCTCCTCCTCTTTCCTATCGTACGTTGTGCGTTTGTTTTTTGTTTTTTTTTTTTTTTTTTTTTTCAAATAATATAGCGTTCATTAATACTTTTTAAATAAAGCATCGGGAAATCAATTGATACAAACCGCATGACGATATCGAAAGGTTTAAATCAAGGTAGCGGAATCGACTGATCTCCTAATTTTTTCTAATATATATATATATATATATATATATATATATATATATATATATATATATATATATATATACTAATGTAATTAGTATTAATTTTCACTACCACATGCACACACACAGAAATATATCTAAGAACATCATATATAAGAAATACACACTCACACATATATATATATTTTATATAATTGTGTAGTTGAGCAGCAATCTCTCTTTTAAACAAGTTTCATTGAAAACGAATGCCAAGTTACTGCGGTTATAGTTTGTGTAGTCGCCTGATATATATATATATATATATATATATATATATATATATATATATATATATATATATGCTTATGTCTATATGGACGTGTACACTGGTATAATCATCATATAGAATATGTTACATTATTATTTATTACTAGCCCATTTTATTTTGCGCGCAATTTTTATTTTCTTTTACTAGCAGCATGGCCCGGCGTTGCCCGTGCTTGATTCAAAAATCGTACGACTCATATAGCAATCGCTATCACTTGACTTAAAATATTTTTGCCCTTCCTTGCCTTTAAAGGAGTGCCCTTTGCCGAGCTGATGTTGCTACATGCCTTACTTCTCACACTGCGAATTTTTTCTAAGCTCTATACTAAACATTAAATCTGTTACGAAAAAAGAACTAAACAAAATGAACACAAAATGATCCGCTTTAAAAAAGGACTCGTAACTGGAAAAACCGAATGAAAAAAGAATGTTAACAACAAATATGTTTTCACACCCAACCCAGTTCTGCCGAATTATAATCAATGTTGAGTTTAAGCAAGCGAATGAGCCAATTGGAGTAAAGTGCCATGCAGATTTAAATTTTTCCCACTTGTGACGAATGCAGCTATCGATTTTTTGCATGCTAGTTAACATTCGTGTCAGTCAACTGTTGGCTCTGTTTAATGGCTTGTAACAATTGTATTTACTACCTGTTACTTCAGGTTGTTTATGATTCGCCGAGATCGAAAACCAGGCAGACAGACGGACGGACGGACGCACGTACCCTGCGCTTTATTTATATATACTAAGATAGATAGATAGATAGATAGATAGATAGATAGATAGATAGAAGAAGCAGCTTAGTTTAGTTTCGTCCAAGGACAAAAGAATGGAACACCCAATGAGGATTGAACCCGTTTTCCAGTAGCAATAATCAACCAGACTAGCTCGTTAACCATTACCTTTACGCCGGGGAACACACCTGTTATACATTTTGTTATCGCGTTGCTATATAGTGGGAGCATATATGGGTGTGTGTTCATATGTTTATAAGTCTGTATGCGTTTATAGGTTAGTATGTGAGTGAGAGAATTGTGTGTGCACTTATGTGTTTATATATATATATATATATATATATATATATATATATATATATATATATATATATATGCACCATTATGAGCATATATGCGCGTGTGGTGTATGTGTCGACGTATGCACGTATGTTAGGAGATATTAAAATGACGACCCCGCCCACTGTCAATCATCTCAAGCACCTTATATCTGGGAAGGACTATACGATCATTGAGCTCAAGTTGTACATAAAATATGTCTTAAAATACATAATAGATTATCGGTCTGTAGCTCACGGCCAGTATTCGGTATCACAAATATATTTGCCATGCGATTTTCTTTGCTGTTAATCAATAGATTGTAGCGTTTATCTGTAAACAGTTGAAATAGTCCTTTCTTCAACCAACAAAGGTAGAAAGTAAAAAAGAAGTAAGTTAAGGGCACAATTCAGTTGCTTCATAGCACCACACCGACCTTTCACTCGCGCATGGCCGCCCGCACGTCCAAATGGCCAAGATATTAAAAAAAAGTCTACGCAGCTACTGCGGCTTCTTCTATGTGCCGTGTCCTTTCAGTACGTAGGCGATCATGGCTCTCCACTCCTCCTCTCCCTTGTAGCTCTTAATAAGTGTTGTGACCAAGTAAATGGTTAAGTACACCAGAAGAGTATTACACGACTAGTGAGTATGTATCGAATGAACCAGCACTCAATGCATTCACTGTTATATTTAATAGCACCCCCACGAGGGACGTATGTGACACAAGGCTGAGTTTACCGTGGGTTCTCCAAGCCCGTAGGCTCGGCCTAAAATATTCCCTCAGAACTCGTATAAACGGGTTCAGGACCTGTCTGCCCACCCGGACGAAACTTTGCCCTTCGGCAAAGCCTCGTCCGGGTTCCTCTCTTCTCAAGGCAGAGAGTTCGACAGTAATGAACAATCCATTCACTGTTCCCCGAAGCCTTCTCTCCTACTAATCTTATAGTAGGCGGAATAGTCTAACATAGACTCTTTAGAGGGAAGACACCACAACAATAAGTTTTGTCCTTTTATTTCTTCCAGACCCTGTTCTGTCATCCACTTGCTTAAGCCTGCTAGGTATGTCACGCGTTGCTTTCCCTCGTTTCTCTTTCCCTCTATTCGACCTGTGAGTATCAGATTCTCCAAGCCCTTCTTTCTCCTTACGTGTCCCAGACATTTCAGCTGCCTCTTCCTGATGTTAAGTATAAGCTTCCTCCTTGTTTGCATCCTATTCAAAACCTCATCGTTGCTCACACGCTCGTTCGATATTCTTAGCGTCCTTCTGTAGAACCATACCTCGAGTCTCTTCTTCATCTTTGCGGAGACCGTCCAACATTCGCTGCCGTAAAGGAGGACAGACGTCACGTAGCAGCTCAGTACTCTGTCATCGACGAAATCCTCCTGTCTCGTAATTCTCTGCCCAGCTTTTGGAATGTGTCTTTGCCTAACCCAATACGTCTTCGGGTTTCAGCGTCGCACTTACCGTCCTCTGTCAAAACACTTCCCAGATATTCAAATTTCTGCACCTGCATGATTTTAATGTCCCCAATCTGTAAATCGCATTTCGGGCTCATCCTTTTGCTGATGACCATGCTTTCTGTCTTAAAATTGGTGTCTCTGAAGACAATACCCATGCTCTAAGCGACAATATTTTCTTAGGGACTGAGCATAAACTACCAGAAATTACAGTCGCTTACAGTTTTGGGTATCGTCTTCAGAGATACCAACATTTATTCCGGGTATTTGCCACATATCTCAAGTAAAATATCAAATTGGAGAAAATAATAGAGGAATGATTGTACTGCGTCTATCTTTTAAATGACGAGGTGGTCTGCCTACTTTTAAAATCAGCTTTACATTTCTAGCTTTCACAAGAGATCAAACGACATTTACAGATTTTCGATGCAACTACCACAAATACTAAGAAAGCTCATTTACTTAGTCGGGCATAGGGACATGGCAGCCAAGAAAAGTAAGAATTGAACATTATACCAGCGAATTTTTTTCTACGTGAGGAGATTTCAAACCATTAGATTACGTTAGGCACTATTCCAATTCGTTTGAAAAAGTCGGTTGAGTTTTCAAATTAAATTTTGAAGAAAGGGAAAATGACGAAGAGAACAAATATTCATTAAAATGGCAAATATTTTTATGTTGGCTTGAAAAGTTCGTGAATTTTTCCTTCTTTTGCCTGTTTCATATAATTAATTATATGAATCTGAAGAAAGAATAGAAGTTTATGGCTCAAAAGTGTAGGCACGATAGGCAACAACAAACTACAGAAGAACTCAAGATTGATTGCCGCATTTAAGTATTGCATTAATATTTAAGCTTACCTTTTAAAAGTTCAAAGATAATTCTACTGTCACCACTTAATTTAAAGACAGTTTGATGGGTGACTTTTGCTGGATTTAGCAATTAATTTTGATTATTCCAAAATTTATTCCCAACTTATAAAAATTGTTATTGTACACAAAAAAATGTCGCAAAAAAATCACGTAAAATCACCGAAAACCATCGCAGTAATGAAAACTTGGGAAACCAAATTGATTATGGATCCGGGTCCGGGTCCTGGTCCGGTCCGGGTCCGGTGCGGGACCTGGTCCGGTCCAGGTCTTGGTCCGGTCCGTGTCCTGGTCCGGTCCGGTCCGGGTCCTGGCCCGGTCCGGGTTCTGGCCCGGTCCGGGACCTGGTCCGGTCCAGGTCCGGTCCGGAATGGTTTTAAACTGCTCACAGAGTCGGTCTGATTCCAAAATACTATATGTTGGACTTCGGCCTCTAGGAATAAAGTTAAAAAAATGTGACACAGTGACACCCTGACATTCGTTTTTATTATGTAGATCTATCTATCTATCTATCTATCTATCTATAATAATGGACTCTCCCGTCGGTTTCGACGTATGAGGATCTGGCAGCTTATTGATTCAGCTATGAAAGTTTCTGCGATAATCTTAAGTGGCATTTAAGACTCGCTAGTGATTTACAAAGAAGGCCACATATGGAGCAAGTGTGTGGATTGTAAGATGAGATAACTGTTAGATTGGCTGACCTTTTAGATCTTGCTCTCGCTTCTTGAAGATGATTCAGACAACCAGATTGAAAATTGCTGAGCCCACTAAAACACGTTGATCTCCATTCTACCCGCTCCAAGGGTGTTATGTGTTATATTGACTGCTGACAAGTTGCTTTTCAGCTTGTCTTTGTATCTTAGCCATGGGCGTCCTACATTCCTGTAGCCCTGATCTAACTGGCTGTACATTAGGATCTTGGGTATCCTGTCATCAGACATTCTCAAGACATGACCAGTCCACCGTAACTGAGACTGTATGGTAAAAGTTTCGATTCCTACAATATTACACCTGCTAAACAGGTCTACGTTTGATGTCCTATCTTGAAGCTTAACTTCACAGATTGCACGCAGACAGCATTTATAGAAAACATCTAGCTGGCGTAAATGGTACCTGTATGAAGTCCACGACTCTGAGCCATACAAAAGGATGGCAAGTACAACAGCTCTGTAAAATATTACTTCAGACATTCTTCCAATTCGTTCGCAAAAGTTAGTTGAGTTTTCCAAATTAAATTATATGAATAAAGACAAAAGGAAAAAATTTTATTTACCGACGCGTTTCACCCCTGAGGGACTTTATCAAGAGAAATGTAAGGATTTGATTTTTCAGTATGTACTTATAAACAGAATTAAAGATATCGTTATGTTTTCAAAATGTTTAAATTTAGAAACGCTCTAAAATATTCTTAAAGCTGTGTTAATAAACGCAACCTACGGAGGACGCTAAGTGATATAATTTAATTCCTAATTAACGAAAGTGAGTACATGTTTTTAATGCTGTTGCTGGGTGTTATTTTCTTATTTGTTTACATATACATTTTAATGTAGTTATTTATTTATTTTAATTGGGTAAATTATTTAGTAGGCATTTATTTAGAATAATAGGTCTTCAGTTAACTCTTTTCTTTTCATTTTTCATTTTTATAGCCTTTTGTATTGGCTTGGGAAGGTGTAGTTCTTTTAAGAAAGAAGATATTTGAAAAAAAGTTAGCATTTGGGAAGAATCGATAGCTGTACTCTAAAGAACTTTCTAAGTTGTTATTTCTCTTTCATTCCTGAGATCAAAGTTTTATATATATATATTGTGGGGAAAATAGAAATGGCTTCCCTCCCAAACGCCCTCGCGTCTGTCTGGCCTGTGGGTTGAGAAAAGAAAGAAAGGGTCCAAGATGGCGTCCGTGACTTTTTAATATTCACGGTCTCGTGCAGTCACGCAAAGTCGCGTTACACGCATGCTAATGAGGTTTCTGGGCAGGTCGCTTGGAGAAATTGGCAGAAGCCATTACACCCGTGTTCGGTATACATTGCTTTGCGTTGCGTCGTGTCAAACATTTTCCTACGGAAAGAGTTGCGTCCCTTACACTCCATATTGAATTTGACTCCTTTGCTACATATATATATATATATATATATATATATATATATATATATATATATATTATTGTACTTAGCATTGTGTGGGAGATTTTCTAACCTGGCGAAGTGCAGCAACTCGACGTGCCATCGATTCAACAAGTGTTCGAAAGTACCCTGAAATTTATTGAGCCAATGCCATCTCGATAACTGTCAATGATGCTAGATCTTTTCTGTGAATAAGCCTCTCTACCCATAAATACTCGACTGGGCTTGTACGAACTAACGAACGCAATATTCATGCCATTTGTCAGAAGTCTTCAGAATGCTGTTCAAACCAATTTTAGGCAACTTGGGAAACTGATGACACGGGTCCTGCTTGAACTGTCGAGGTATATTAAGTCATTGAATGGTTGTAACGGGTCACAACGCAATAAAGACATGTTTAAGCGGAGTGATGTGTTCGATCTATGAACGCACTCTACTACCATTATGAACCTTATTGATATCTGGAGTCCATGATCTCATTTGGGTAAACACCACACCATAATATTACAATCACTTCCAAATAACTGGGACAATGTCTTATCGTACAAAGCCACTCATCGCCAGCCTTCCCGGGCCCAACGGACTTAGAGGAAACGCTGATCAAACAATATTTTTTTACATGGAACGATATAAATGAGAATTTAAAGGTGAAAGTCTGGATAAAACAGAACTTTTTATCCAAGCTCCATTATTGTTTCGTCGCATTTACATCATGAGGACAAGCAATGTCATACATCAAAATCATCGGTTGACTTTTCTCTTTCAATGCATTATTCAGATCAATTAATTGCTTAATTTGGCCTTGCACCATTCAAGGTCCAGCAGTTTCCTAATAAAAAGAAAATCCCTTTGCATCCCATTACACAACGTGATGTAATTTGCCTCTGGTAGATTCTGTTTAAATTGAAATATTGAAGATTGTCCCGAGTCCAAACTCTTTATTCGTTTTCGATTCTCTGAATAAATCCAGCGACAATATTTTTGTCAAATAAGAAAGATGAGTTTTTTCAAATAATAATTAATTAGTAATTGATATGTATTGTTGTGTAAAAAGCTGACCGACCTTCTATACACTCATTGTTAAACATGGATCCGTTCATTCACTATGAGTAGGACGATCTCATAGAAACAGGGGTTGCAACGTGGGTAGCAAGAAGTAGCGTTGAGTCGTATGCATTGCCGCACTGAATTACAGTATTCGCTATTATTGCATTATTAATCAATGTCCTTCATGTTATTAAACCTTTTCATCGCCAATCTTTTGTTCCAGTGTTTCTTTACAATATCATTAACAGAAACTACGAGCTTCTACTAGCATTATTACTTGTATAATATCATTATATTATAATATGTATATATGCTAACAGTTTCTAATCTCGCACTTCTCGCTTGTGGAATTATCTTCCGGCTTCTTGCTTTCAAGTCAACTTTGATCTTCAAAAATCTTTTATCTTCTTAAGCATTGTTCTGTTATTGTTCACTCTCCTTCAAAGTATATTTTTTCTAACATTCTGTAACCCATTGTATCTTGGTAGCTTTATTGCCTTGGTTGAGGTGAGATGATTAAAAAAATGTAATACCCATGAAAATTCCATGGCTTTCTTATTTGAATTTAATGTTTAATGAATAAATAAGATTTTTGCAAGTTCCATGACTATAAAATATACATAGATATTCCCCCAATTGCATCGTGAAGTATTTGAGCTAAAGAAATATTACATTAGCAACGATAAGTATGCATGTTAGTAGGATGGAGAATAGCATTCGAATAAATATGGAGAAAATAAAATAGATGTACGCATCGCATATGAGTGTAAGTGTCTCGTTAACTAGTCTACCGCTTCAGTAAGTACCTGATTCCTCCTGCTATCCTCTTTTCTCAGTGAAAGTAGAAAGGTTCGTCTATTGTTTGATTCGCACTCCTACCCGGTAATTTGAAAAGATTTATCCATTGTTCCTTGTTTAGGATTTAATTTCTGGTTCCTTCTAAATTCCACTTCAACACCAGTCTCCGCCTCAAACTCTGAACTTTTATTTAATATTGATTTACTTTTTCTTTTCTCAATACTAGAAGATAGGTTCAACAGTCGCCCAGTTCACTCTCCTTAGCAGTCTTTTGAACAGGAGTAGACATTTATCCCTTGTTCCCTTTTTTGATTTTTCGGTTTCTTTCTAAAGCTTTTTCCTTCTCTTTCAATTCTGGTCGTCCTTTGCTTGTAATCCACTTCCTCAAGTGGCTCTTTGGCCTTGTATAGGATGAACATCATTGTAAAAACAGTGGAAGTATGAATGTAGATTTGAAATAGACAAGTTTTTCTCATTCACTGAAATAGACCTTAGAGCCTCATCGCCTACTCTACTGTTTCTTATTATTTCTTACTTTCACTGAAATCAAACGGCGTCTCTAATGTCTTTTCCGTCTTTCGTCGTGATCAAAACGGAATAGTTCATTTTTTATGAAATATTGGCAGGACGTAACGTACGTGCTAACTAATTCATAAACTAAGAAACGCCGGATTATATGATGTTCGTTTCCGTAAGTTTAAAACCCATTTTCATAGCTTCAGAATTTTTCTCAAATTCTGGCTGATTGCATATGCAATAAAGAGCTGAGTAGACTGAGAAGATATTTCTAAGATTTCTGAAACATTGTGAAAATAATATCGGTGAAAAATGTTTTATCAACCTAAGGTACAGAAGTCTTTATTATTTAATCATTTTTTTTTATTCTATCATTACCGATTAAACCTATAAAAAAAAGTCATTCGGATATAAATGGAAAAATAACTTCAAATTTAATCACTTTCGACCGCTCATCTTTACGGTCTTCTTCAGCTGTCTGCTGTATTTTGGAATATCAGACTTTGATCCGAGGCGACAGACATTGCCCCTCCTATACGCTTCATATCCGGTGCTTCTTTTTGTGAGTTCTTGGAGTTGTACCCAATGACTCAAATGTTAAACTGGTGACCTCCTAGTGGTGACCTATTTTTAGGTCATTTTCCAAAGGGCTTTGAGAACCAGAAATTCAACGTTTTTTTCTTTTTTTTTTCTTTCCTTTTTTTTTTTTTTTTTTTTTAAATCAGCGACTGAAAAAGATGGACAAGTTGTCGCCATCTTCCTCGTGTCAAAGACTACAGCAACAATCATATCCTTTCTACAGGGTACCCTGTAGTATCCTGCATACTATTTACTGCTGTAGTGAGTTCGATTCTCACTTTGATGCTCACACGCTTAAAGCCTTGTTCCAGACTAAAAGTCAGCTAGTCTCGAGGCCATTTACAGTCAATCAAATAGCAATCGTGTAACATGTCATGGGCACAAACTTGCCAATCGTTACCTTCTAATTAACAAATTCAATTATATTTTTTTAGAGCACTTACCGTAAAGTGATGGTTAATGAGCTCCCCTTGAATATAGTTTTGTATTTACGTAAAATCTGATGGAAAGCTTTAAGCGTAATAATTGCGACATTTTATTTCTTTGCTTTTTATTTTATTTGGAAGATGTGTAATTGTCAATAGACTTATTTCGAACCATTGTTCTCATCTTCGCTGTCAGCATAGACACAACGTTTCGACCAAGTACCCTCTAGTCATCATCAGGTGTCTATTTTAATTGGCTAATATGGGATATCTGTTGATTATTGTGATAATTTGTCCCTGTCCTGTCTGTTATTGTTCGTTCCTGTTGAACCAATGTTTCACTACCTGATCCAGAGATCGAACTCACGACCACTTTTGAAATGAAATCATTACAAACAACCAAAATATACTACGGATTAGCCACAAATTAAGTAAAGGGTGGGTTGACCTGAAAAATGTTTCCACAAAGCAAAAATAAAAAAAAATGATTCTATATAAAATTTCATTCATTAAGGAATAAATTCTGAAATTTTCAACGATAATTCCATAAAATCCTTCATTTTGTTTGTTTTGTTTTTTACACGTGTCGAAAGTGGCGATATTTTTGGATGTACCTATTTTTTATTTATACAATAAGCATAACAAAAATCAAATTTGATTAGTTTTATGATTATCTATGTCCAATGCTCTTTGTGTGAGTCATACCATACTTACAGGCTGTGGGCGATATGGCTAATAGACGCTTATTTGGGGGATTTCGACGACCATTTTGAGATTTTGCTATCTATCCTAAAATAAATCAGTATTATCCTAGAAACGACATATTATTTTTCACAAGCTCAAATCTTCTTCATAAGCAATATCCAATGACCTAAAATTATCTGCTTGCATCGAGACTGTGTCAGATTCTAAAAACTCTTTGAGATATTGTTTTAGGTTAAAAATTTGTACATGATTCTATTTGGACGCCTCATAAGACAATCGTTTTTTTTTTGTTTTTTTTTTTTTTGTTTGTTTTTTTTTTAATCAATTCACCCCAAGCAAGACGATAAAGCCATTAAGATGCAAGGGGCTACTGAGAGGGAAAGAGAATGTCTTTAGAAGGAACCAGAAACCCACTCTAAACAGGAAACAAAGGATAAACCTCTACTCCCGTTCAAAATATCAAGGATGTATGTGACCCGGCCGGTTAGCCAATCAAAACTTTTTTTCCCCTTCACAGTTCTTTTCTCTTTTAAGTGATTTAAATAAACTTTTCTTCTTCAAATTGGCAACACCGATTTTCTTTTCCTTTTCTGGTTAAGTATTTCATCCAAAAATTCCATGTAAAAGAAATACGAATGGATGAAAAGAAATTAAATCAAAAAGCATAAAAATAAACATTTACATTTGTGATACAATTCCTGAAAATTATTCAATGTAGTGCCGAGTTTAAAGTTAGGAATGCTTATTTCTTTTCAAAGTCAATGTCAATGAACAACGTAAATAAAATTGTAAGATTTGTATAGAAACATTTTCTCTTTCTACTTATGCATGAAGCTGTGAGCTACGCACACACACACATCCCCAACACAACAATTGACCAAACAGAAGACATTACAATTAGCAATCAACCAAAGAGCTCTGAAAAAAAAGGGGGAAAGGCATAATGCTTACGCCTGGTTTCTACGAGAGTGGGAAGAAAATTTCATAGGCTGACTATCAAGGACGTCAAACAATGTCTGATATTCCCTTGATCAGCCTGGTGCTCTTTTGATCCGGTTTCAGAACACACATCAAGAAGAAACCTTCGTTATGCCAAGTTCATTGTGCAAAATATTCTCAACACTCTCCCAAAATATGCTAATAGCATTGGCTATTTGATATATAGTCGATCACGCGTCATTCCTCACCATATGGTGAACGTGATCAATGTTTTCCTCGGTTGCAGGACGTCCAGACCATGAATCGTTTTTAAGACTATTCCTTCTCCACCTCCTAAATTCAGCTGCCCACTTTTGCACTGTTGATAAAGCTGGAGCATCCTTTAATGTAGCAACCAGGTCAGCATGAATCCCTTTGGTGACTAAACCCTTTTTCTCCAGTTACTTGATGACAACACGATGCCAAATTTTGTTCATTTTTAGTCGTTTCAACCTTCCTTTCAACAGCTTATCTGGAAAGAAACAATGCAATTATTAATAAGTAGAGTTGAAATTAATGCGCGCAAAATTTCACAGCTCTAGCATCACTCTTTCAGTCTATGAACTTTTCAGCCGACTCTCGTAGAAAAAAAATGAAAATTAAATTTGATTTTGGCGGGCGTAGCACATCACGTGTTTGGATAATCAATCAATCAAATGGTTCGGTGTAGTTCTCGACCCCTCTCATCCTGGGAGCTCGTAGTTCATTCAAAAGAAAATAAAAAGCGAGTTACCAACCCTAAAAGTCAGTAGTAAAAATTTCAATCATATCAAAATAGACGTCTACTTGTACTGCAGCAACTTCAAGGAAACAGGCTGACTGCTACTCAGAAAACCAACAGCTATACACGCAGACACCAGTCGCTAATTGACTGTCTTCTTTTCCTTCTAGACGTATATACATAAGCAAATCTCTTCTTTCTTATCAATATATGCACATACGTACTTACAGTATCCTTTTGACATCAAATCAAACTTAAAATGTGAACGCTAAATAACATTTCTCAGCAACATATACATTATTATAAATATCCATTTGCGTACGTTTCTTTTTTATTATTATTGTAAATACATACAAGTTTACCGCTGCTTTTTACAGTCTATACAGCTTCGTTTTCTCGTACATTCTTGATGTTTCTGTCTATATTTTTAAGATGAGGTATTGTAACTATTTACATTGTTTGGACTGTTGTCCTCATCTTTATTGCCATATTCACAGTCTATATTCCTAATATGAGGTATTGCAACTATTTACACTATTTACATTGTTCAAACCTCATCTTTATTGTCATATTCCCGACGTTTTGGCCGTTGTACGCCTCGGCCTTCTTCAGGTGATATACATTGGAATTTCAAACCGAACCACTTATTTCGTCCACCAAGGTAGATTGTTCTAATCCCACATGCCATGCTTTTTCTGGATATATCAGTTTTAGTTATTTCCTTTTAGTAACTCAAATATCCAAGTCATTGTTCACCTCTGCTCTAGCCAGATATTGAACTCACAACTCTTTGGGCCAAACGTTGTGAATATGACAATAAAGATGAGGACAACAGTCCGAACGATTTAAATAGTGCAAATTCTTGGTATTGTTGGAAACTGCAAACTTTGTTTCAAATTCTGTTAGCGAACTCAGGGTTTATAGATTATTTGTGGCCATTTTGATTCCCCCGACATAGTACATATTATATGACAGCGTGAAATTTGGAATTGTTTTCAGCAGACTACTTTATTTTCAGTCTTTGTCAACATCACTCTATCCATTCCTGTTGACTTTCCCAAATATCTATATCGGGTAGTGTTATAAATGACGAAACATAAACTGCAAGAAGACAGAATGCATGGTTGTTAGCAAAAGGGACAACCCAAAATACAAATTACAAAACGGAGATACCAAAATCAAACAATTACAAAAACAGAGGATGGAAAGTGCTTCACTGAAATCCGAAGACGTATTTGGATAGCCAAAGTTGCCTTCCAAAAGCTAAGCAGAATATTAAGAGACAGAAAAATTTCATTAGAAACAAAGAAAAGAGTACTGAACTGTTACGTGGTATCTGTCCTCTTGTATGGCAGTGAATGCTGGATAATCTTCCCAAAGATGAAGAACAAACTTGAAGCAGCATAAATATGGTTCTACGGGATGATCCTGAGGATGCCATGAACTGAACCTTCTGAGCAATGAGCAAGTTTTAGAGAAAATAGAATCAAAATGGAAACTTATACTTAACATCAAGAAGAGGCGGTTGAAATTTCTGGGGCACGTAATGAGGAAGGAGGGCTTGGAAAATTTGATACTCACAGGACAGAATGAGGGCAAGAGGGACAGAGGAAAACAGTGCATGACATACTTAGTCAGCTTGAGTAAATTGATTGCAGAACATGGTTTAGGAGAAATAACAGAAAGACAAAGTTTATTAAGCGCTACAAAAAAAAGGTAATTTTGGAGACCCATAATCGCCTACGCTCTGAGTGGATACAACAGATGAAAACGAACCATCTCCTTGTGCACAAATTCCCTTGGGAAGAGTATGAATTCATCTTTTCTCAACCCCCTCCCCCTATAGTTTGAATATCAAGACAGACTGGGTTGTATAGCCTTGGTTACAACCAGTCTACCCCAGAAAGAAACAGCAACCAACTGCAGGAAAATCTTTTGCTTAGTCAGCCAAGAATTGAAAAAGAGTTGATCACCCAAGAGTGTATCACATATGGCACTTAACTGACTGACTGAACAATCTTCCTATTACGCCCTCTGGAACGGGCAGGTCATCCAGTTAACGATAAACTCTCCATTGTTGTCCATCTCCTAGCTATGCCAAAATTTCAAATGTAATTAACAACTTCCTCTACTTTTATTATGGTTAATTTTATTGCATTTCTTTTTAGATTTAGAACGTATGTACAAACAAGAACTTGAAATAATTTAATAGAATTTCAATTGATTTGACATCTCCGGGGATTCATCTTTAAAGAAATATAAATATTTGAAAAATCCACTGTATTATTTCTGAATTCTACTCAGATTTACGGCCAAGTAATGGATAGCGGCTCGGATTGAGGAATTGGCGAACCGAGTTCGAATTCCAGTCGAATCCATTATATTCATTTACGTGCTAATACCCTTGGGAAAAGTATGAATCCTCTTCTTGATCAGAATGTTCATACTTACAACTAAGAATATACAACAATAATAATAATAATAATAACCTCTATATTTATTCACTTACCACTAATAGATACGGTTACAGATGTAACCAGCTATGAATACCTCGACGTGATGTAATCGTTAACAAGCTTGCCTCGCTAGAACAATTAAGACTGAATAGTGAGTTCAATCCTCACTGGGTGACTCTTTCTTTCGACCTTGTGCCACATCTAAGCCACGCTTAGAAAATTGCCAGAGCACTTCACCATGCTGCAATGGTTAGCGAGCTTGTCTTGATAGATCAATTAGGACTGAATAGTGAGTTCTATTCTTACTGGGTGACCCTTTCTTTCAGCCTTGTGCCACATCTATGCTACTGGGTGACATGAAACTGAAAAGCTTGCCGGGACAGCAATGAGTATAATAGATTTTATGAAAATCAGAAAATACAAGGTTTAGTGATTGTCAAATGTTAATTTTCTCCAGTTAAATTCTGACTGTTCTGCTTCCAGTTAGTTACAAATTATGCAAAACCGTGCCTACGTTTTATCGTTAAATAGTATCACAGTGGATTTCTGGCAGGAAAAATGCACATAAAAAGATTTCTGTGTCTGGCAGATAAGACTTTTCATCCGAGTAGGCCGCCATATTGTTTTGTCACTGATACAAGATCGCCACTGGACAATACAAGAAAGTACAGCATTGCTGATTGGCTTTACGTGTGAATGCAATTTGTAGTTTTTATATATTTTATAATCAGTTCTTTTTTAATTTTATTTGCATTTTGCAAACTCACGAAGAGATTAGCCTGTGTGAAGTGATAACGTTTATATAGTTCTTCTTCTAATATTTATATAGTTCGTATAATTATCATGTTGCTTTGATTCTGCATCCATTTGAAAGAATTGTTGGAGCAGCTAAGACAGAAAAAAGGCAGTCAGAAAAAACTCTGACTCTTGTAATTTTCTCTATACTTAACACTCGACTTAGAATAAAAGCTATTTTATAAAATATTTGAGAAAGGAATATTTTTAAATTATACAGTACAGCCATTTTTCAAACTAATCTTTAGCCTCTTAATTAGACATTTTGTAGATAACAAAATATTCCTGGCTAGCAATGCCCGGATGCATCATTGACCCTCAAATTAAATTTAGTCCCTTATAACCACCATTATCAACAGCTTTGCTTCGTGGCCTCTCAAGGCCCAAATTAAATAACAAAACCTAACACAAGTTATTAATCACTTGTGGTATACTCTGGCTGTATTGCTCTGAGGGACAATTTGCCCATACAGAACAGGCTCATTGTAAATGTAACAATAGCAGACCAGACAGTGTTCGCAGCACAGATCAGAGCAAATGTATCCACAAAAGTGGTGTACGTCCAGAACATCATTCATCGCATTCAGTTGCCATTCCAAAACAGGGTGGGGAGGGACGTGCTTTCCTACCCGATGATACTCATCTGCATGATAACCATGCTACTCAACATGCTCAGTAAAATGTTCGACAACTTTTCTGGAAGGAACGTTCGCGAGACCTGTCTCCTATTCACTGTATGACATGATGGGACGATGGCTAACTCGTTCAGTTATCCCACCTACAACACTTGCAGTATCATATCAAATGATACAAGAGGTGTGGAATAATGTATCGAAGATTATATTTACCATCCGTATGGTAAATTATCGTCTAAATTACTTCAACCACGGCCTCCAGACGACTTCAGAATCACCTGCATCTCTTTTGGGTAGTCTCCTTCTTTAAGTAGGTGAATGCTGCCATAATCCTTGCCTTCAGTTCATCTTTGGTGCTACAAGGAGTTTTGTTGATGTCTCACTCAACTGCGCCCCACACATAATAATCGAAGGCTTTGCAGTGTGCGGAGTTACGTGGCTAGATGTTAGGGGTGCTGTGGTCGCAGAAATTTTCTGGCATCCATGACTGGGTTCTCCTGCTTGAGTGGCATGGTGCAGAGTCATGTTGCTAGACATAGGGTCTTCCAGCAGCCACCCTCTTGACCCAGGCAGCACTACCTCCTCAAGGCACTTGATGTAGGCCTCTGTGTTGAGTCTAAGACTCTGTGGGAAGATGAATGGAGGCATAATGTCACCATCACTAGTGATCACTCCAAACACGTTTGTAGTTACTGAGAATGATATTGAGAAAACGTTATTAAGTAGAAGAGAGAGGACATTAAAAGACCAAGATTAAAGGAGACAGATGACAATTATTGACATTGTATTTTTGAAGATTCTAGTTGCCAGGAAAGCAAGAATTCGGAAGAGAGTTCTACAAGCAAGAAGTGCAAGAGAAGAAACTGATAGCATAGAACTTATGGTTACATCTAGCAATTTCAACAGTAAAATGATGAGACCTAGCTGCCAATCTAGTACTGCCCTCAAATTCGTGAAGTTGAGGCATCATAGAGGAAAGCTTATACGAACAATTACCATGAAAATATTTATAGAAAAGTTATCACCCACCCGTGTAAGATTCATCATCAGGTGGAAATTCTTGACTTTCTTGCCAAACAACAAAGCAGATAAGTACCTTCTTCTTCTTCCTCCTCCTGCTCTTCCTCCTCCTCCTCTTCTTCCTCCTCCTCTTTCAAAAGAAGGACAACTCTACATGGTTTATTTTCCTTACATCTCCACTTAATCATGAGCCTCCTATCATCCAACAATTGTAACAGCAATACAAAACAATACCTGCATCATTTTATTCAAATATTTTAAGCAACACCTTTCCTCTTATACATATAAGCAAACACATACATGCATATCATATTTCTCAACACAGAAGGTGCTATTTCTTTCATTATATAAACTTTCAACTATTACCCAACATCTTCAACAAATTTTAATATTCTTTTTTATTTTCACGTGTATCAAGAGTCTGTGAAAATGAAATAGATTCAATAAATAAAATAATAATAATGAATAATAAAAAAAAATACATTTTCCCATGATGCTCATAATAAAGGAACCAGAAATATGATTACCCTACTTGGTTTCAACAAAACACAATTAGTCAGTTCTGGTTAAGTCTATAAAAATACAAACATTTTCATTGTTGATCCCTTTTCTCATCTTTGTTCTAAGATATAGAAGTTCATGGAAAATGGACAGAGACCCACTGGAGCATGTTATTTTAACTTGATCCACTGTCTCTCTGATTCCACCTTCCAACGACAGCATTCACGTGTTTTGCAGACCTTCATAAAGTACTTTGGCTGTTCCAACTCAGTGCAAGTCTGGCTTGAGCTTGAGCATTTTAAACATTCTCATTCTTACTTACCCTAACTCCGGGACCAAAAAGAAAAACGAACGCACCCATGAGACACTAAGAACTTTGTATCACAACAGTCTATATAAAAGAGGAATAAATGCTCCATTGTAGAAACCTCAGATTTTTGTATGTTTATTCTTTAATTGTTAGCATATAAACATGCACGAACATAAAATACATGCAAACCCTACAACCTTTTAAATTCTGAATTAGATTCTGAGAAATGGATGAAAATATTCAAAATTGATGGGTGAACAAATAATTTTGTCATTGACTGTATATTTGAATAGGCTGAGATAGATAGATAGATAGATAGATAGATAGATAGATAGATAGATATGAATAGTCTGGGATAGATAGATAGATAGATAGATAGATAGATAGATAGATAGATAGATAGATAGATATGAATAGTCTGGGATAGATAGATAGATAGATAGATAGATAGATAGATAGATAGATATGAATAGTCTGGGATAGATATTCTTTTTATGAAATTCAATCACTGCAATTGGAGATATAAAAGGATGAGGTTAAAAAACAAGCAGGCAGCCAAGCAGACAGACAGACAGATACACAAACAAGTGTAAGTTAAAATTAATGACTTCTTTTTTTCTCTCTCCAGTTCCCTGTCAGAATCTTTCTTTGCAGAAAAATAAACCAAATTTTCCCAGATTTCTATTTCAAGAACAAAAGAACACTGCTGCCAACACTTCTTTGGCAATTTATTTTGGTATTGTGATGCATTTCACTTTTGCCAAAAGAGGGAGGGTAAATTGGAGGAAGAGAGACAGAAAAGTATAGAGTTTAAAGAGTTGAGAAAAAATGGAATAAAAAGAAAAGGGTGAAGCAATTGAAACAGAAGAAAGAGAAAGAAGGAAAAAAGAAAGAGAAAATGAGAAAGAAGGAAAGAGACTGAGAGAGAACAGAAAGAGAAAATGAGAAAGAAGGATAGAGAGAGAGAAAAGAAAAAGAAAATCAGGAAGAAAGAGAGAGAGAGAAAAGGGGAAAGGAGGAAAGAGAGAGAGAGAGAGAGAGTGAGAAAAGGGGAAAGAAGGAAAGAGAAAGAGAAAAAAGAAAGAAAACGAAAATTGAACAGAGTATAACATATGAAACAATTCCAAAGAAAAATATTTTCAAAAGAGTAAAAAGAAAAAGAATAAATGGAAAGAAAAGTGAAAAAGAAAAGTTTACAGGAAATGTAGAATGAGAAGAAAAGAAAAAATAAAAGGAAAAAGAGAAAGAAAAACAATAAAGAAAAAGAATAAAAGAAAAGAAAGAATAAATAGAAGAGAAAAAGAAAAAGTATAAAAATAAAAAAATGAATAATAAAAGAAAAATGAAAAGAAAAGAGAAATGAATAAAAGTTAAAAATGAAAAAGTACAAAAAGAAAAAGAATTAATAAATGAAAGAAAAAGGTATTAAAAAATGCAAAGAAAAGAATAAAAGAAAGGAAAAAGTAAAAGCAGAAAATAAAATGAATAAAAAAAGAACAATAAAAGAGAAAGATAAAAAGTAATGAAAGAAAAATGTAAAAAACAAAAGAAATCTTCAAAAATGAGGAACATGAACAGAAAAAGCTGAATAAAAAGAATTGAAAGGAATTAAATCAAAAAATAAATGGGACATAAAATAAAGATTGAAAAGGTAAAAAAAAAAATCTTCACCAAGAGAAACAAAGAGAGGAAGAATGAAAAGTCAGAAAAAGAACAGGATATATATATATATATATATATTTGGTTCAAGTTTGAGTTTATCTATCCAACCAAATATGTTAGCTCTATCTCTGATATTGAGCACTTTCTAATAAGTACCTCATGATATAATATATAAATAATTATACATATATATATTTATTTATATTTATATACACACACTTTTCACACACACACACACACACACATATATATATATATATATATATATATATATATATATATATATATATATATATATATACCCAAGTATATAATTGGTGTATACGGAATGAATTCCAATAACCAACAATTACTATTCTTAAAAGAGTGCTCAATACAAAGTAGAGCAGATATAATTATTTATTTTAAAAATTTATAGCATAAATATGTTATAAAATCACTACAAAAATAGCCAAAATAAATAATTATATATATATATATATATATATATATATATATATATATATATATATATATATATATATATTTAATTATAGCTCTACTTCTGTATGGAGCACTGTTTTTAAAATAAAAACAAAAATACTAAAGAATCCCGGATTATTTACCTAATGCGTTCTTTCCTATTTTTCTACATAGATTCATATAAGGTGACAGATATATATATGTCATTCGCAGACAGTACTGTTTCGCTGTATCACAGTTCCTCAGTGCAACTAGACATCCGAATACCTCAAGCCCGGATCGAAACCCAACTGATCAGTCAGAGTTTCTACCACTAAGCTATCTTCATTCGACATCTAGAGTATTGTTTTTACAGATGTAAACAAATGCCAACTGGAGTGCTCTAATTCATTTTACTGAAGGGCTTTGTATTAACACAGGTGAATTAGCTTATCACTCAACAGTGTTCAATTGAAGTATATATATAAAGTCATATGTGTCAGATTTTATTATGCAAGTCAATGTTTTCCTAATAAAATTAGTATGAATCAATCAATGTTGGTAAAATTCTCAAGATATATTTATATTATAAATGTATTTTATGAATTCCATAATATTGGTTTTTATTAGGAAATTATTTGGTGATGATGGATGGTAATATGTAACTCAAGGTATGTGTATAATAATCCTGTTTATATATATATATATATATATATATATATATATATATATATATATATATTTTTATATATATATATATATATATATATATATATATATACAAATGTATAAGAACGAAAAGAATGTAAATTCAAACGTTCATAATATTAATTTAAAAAAGGACTCAATACAAGAGTAGAGCAATAAATATTTATTATAAACTGTTACACTCGGATATGAAAGTTACTGCAACAAAAATGCGTATTATTTGACATCTAAAAGATGTCTCTTCAGGTGGTTAACAATGGTAGAAATCTTGTTAACTACCTGATGAGACATTTTTTAGATGTTGAAACAAATATGCATTTTTGTTTCGGTAACTTGCATGTTCCATTGTAACAGTTTATAATATATATATATATATATATATATATATGATAAAAATGTAGTTTCAATTATATTAACTATATTTATGAATAAAAGCATTCAATATCAGAGTTAAAGAATATATAAATATAAAAGTGGAAACTATTTCATGCTTCAATGCTATCTTCAGGTCGTGTGTGTTGTGTTTGACTTGACTATTTATATATGCTGGTCAGTGGGGCATTATAGATAATAAGCTCTATTATCCTAACTTTTAATGAGTGGACAGTAACAGTTATATTTCAAATTGTCTTAGAAGCTATTGAGTAGAAATCATTGTGCATCCGAAGCAGTGATTTGTTTATTTTTTACTCCTTATTTATTATTGATTACTTAATTATTTGTTGTTGATTATTATTATTATTAGATTTATTTGTGCTTAGTTGTGTTAGTTTTGTCTAAAGTAAGTTACATTATTTTCAATAAAGCTAATACTTTAAACAAATCAGATAACCAAGCATGGAAAAATATATATATATATATATATATAGAGAGAGAGAGAGAAAGGGTTATTTTAAAAACAGTGGCTGCTCCTGCTATTAACACATCACTCTTCAGTTATGAATTGGGCACTCTTGACTACTGACATTTGTATACATCATGTATATAATACATTAAAAATTTCTCTTTCTCTGCCATGTACTGATAGCTTAGGGGTAGAGTCTCTGACTAATGCCAAATTGGTCAAGTTTTGATCCCAGATTGAAGCAATCAAATGTCTATCCACACTGATGAGCTGTAATACAGTGAAACAGGCTTGTATGTGGATGACTATATATATATATATATGTGTGTGTGTGTGTGTGTATGTATATACAAACTTATGCACATGCACAAACACACACACACAAAGTGAAAAGAAATCAATCTCATACCAATAACTAGCACATATATAAAAATAACAAAAATGTAAAACATCTGCTTTCAATTAGTGAAACCTCCTGATGAGTGGATGTAACTATTGCAAAAGTTTTGGTCCACAAAATTCCAGATATCATGTGCTGAATATAACATCAATCAGCTAAGTGACAAATTTTATATATGTATTAAAAAAAAAATTATACAGCCACATAAATATCAATAAGTATTATAGATTGGACTTCCTACCATTTGCATAAATAGCATGAAACCCAGGTTCACAAACTCACATCAATCCAACAATATATATATATATATATATATATATATATATAGGAGGCATGGTGGTGTAATGATTAATGGCTCAGATTGAGGAATCAGAGAGCTGAGTTCAAATTTCAGTCAAATCGATTACATTCACTTACGTGCTAATACCCTTGAGAAAGGTGTGAATACTCTTCTTCTCCCCTGACCTATAAGTAAATAGCAGGACAGACTGGGTTCTATAGCTTTGGATGGCAACTGCTCTAGAAGGTCAACTCTGAATTCAAAACCTGCAGAGGGTCGTTTGGGGACCTTGTGGCACGACTCTTCAAAATGTGTGGTTGGTTCAGCACAAAACCTTCACCATTATAATCAAATCATATGTGCAAGTTGTCTGATTTAACCTGATGATATTGTAAAGTGATTAGATGATGATATCAGAAAATTGGAAGAAGATGCTCATAGAAGAATCAAAAAAGAAATGGTAAATATTAAGAAGCTGGCAAGAAGTCTTAAAGAGCTCTGAGAAAAAAATGACAATGGTATTAAACAAAAAATTGGATAAAGCATCCAAATATATTTGAAGCTTTTGCAGCGAAGATAAAGAGAGAAAATTAAATACAAAATATTAAGAATTCTTCCTAAAGAGAAAGAAGCAATGAAACTATAAACTTTAAATCAGCATCACATATAAAATATGTAAGTTGGTTGAAATATTTTCTCAACAGTTTTAATGATGAATGTAGAGCTACATTGGATGAATCTGATGACTAGACTAGAAGTTAGGTCCTTCATGGAATCATCAACGAATGTGATGATTGAGTCAATTAATGTTTTGAACTTGTATAATGGGCTGTAAACATATAGGTATCTTAAAATTTGAAAATGCTCTCCAAATAAATGCATAGAATTATTGCAAGTTCTTGGACATGATATTTTTTAAATGGTACCAGTCACAACAAAAAATCTTTTTGCTAAAGAACATATTCATGCAAAGCATTGTTTCTACACATTCTGCAAAGCTGACGCTTGCCAAAAATGATTTGTAAAATGCAAAATTAACAGATGTCTCTCCAGATATCAATCTAACAGAAAAGTTTTGTTGTATCATTAAAGATGTATAATGAAAACAGAACACACTATTCAAGTAAAGAAAATCTCTGGGAAGCAATAAAACCAGTTGCAAGTAACGTTACAGTCAAAAGAATAGAAAAATGAAGAAAATCAATTATTAAAAGACTAATAAAGTTGATAGAAGAACAAGAATCACATATTAAGATATAAAATAATAATTTATTCAGGTAGAGGGAATATAATGTTTATCAAATATATGTTGCTATAGCCTGAATAGGTTTTATTTATAAATAAAAAGTCCTATTGTACTTCGTTTGTATGAGAAAACTTGACACCTGAAAAACAAGTTTGTTACAAGCATTTTTAATAAGGATTAATATTATAAATTTAAATTTACGCACTACATTACTCAGCACGGTGTTGTGAAAATTTTATGATCATCATTTGTTTAATGGCAATTTTATTTCTATTTATAAGCAATTCTATTTATTATGAATATTTATTATATTGTAAATTATATATTATGAAATTAAATATTATGAACGATGGAGTAATGGATAGCAGCTCGGATTCAGGAATTGGAAAACTGAGTTTGAATTTCACTTGAATCCATGACATTCACTTAATGTGCCAATACCCTTGGGAAAGGTATGAATCCTCTTCTTCTTCCCCCATCTATGGGTAAATAGCAAGACAGACTGGGTTCTATAGCCTTGGATGGCAACTGGTCTACTGCAGAAAGAAATGGCAACCTACTGTGGGAAAAAATCTGCCTCATCAGTCATGTATCGAAATATACATGATCATCTAAGCATATATCACACATGCCATATAACTGTCTGATATTATGAAATTATATATTATAAAATTATATTACAAACATATATTATGAATGTTTATTATATTGTGAATTATATATTATGAAATTATATTACAAACATATATTATGAATGTTTATTATATTGTGAATTATATATTATGAAATTATATTACAAACATATATTATGAATGTTTATTATATTGTGAATTATATATTATGAAATTATATTACAAACATATATTATGAATGTTTATTATATTGTGAATTATATATTATGAAATGCCAGGTTTACCTTCTTCAGGGCCCAAGTAAGAGGCCCTTATAACTTTACTAGCACGGGGCCTTATTTGCCCTAAATCCAGTGCAGCTTCTGACTGAAAGTATGCAGATACTTTGGAAAAATAGATAAAGACTTAATATTAATTTATATTTGGATAAATCTCTTTGTGTTCTTTTTTTGCTTTAGTTTTTTTACTTTGTCTGCATCAAAGTTTATAAAACTCTCTTCTTCTTCTCTACTTTCTGCTTCTGTGAAAAAGACAAGAAATTTGAAATGGAAAGCCAGCCTATTGGATTCAAAGGTATGTTTTCTGATAAAACTTAAAAGTCTAACTGTCAATATGAAGAGGATCTGCAATATGCTGTTGGGAGAGCCCAACTCACATAGCCATGTTCACCACCCACACTGCTCTGTGATGCCTGCTCATGATTCTTCAGGAATAGGCTGTGCCTTCACAGTCATCTCTGTCACCCCCACCAGAGCGAAGAAAGGGAATAAGGAGAGAGGATAATGATCCTGATGGAAATTGGGGTACCAATGAGAATTAAAGACAATTACTTCATATTGTTGAACATTTATTTTGCATTCAAGACTCGACTCTGAAGAGCTGTTTGCATTTTGTTAAACCAAGTTTCTCCAGAGATGACATTATTTATATTTATTGAACATCATTTAGCCTGACACAAAGCCACAAATATGGGGCACCTAGTGAGGATCAAACTTACCACAGTGGTAATGGGTTGCAAGATTAGCTTTCTGAATATTAGTCTGCTGTTACAAGAATCCTTGAAATTTAGTAGAGAAATCTTGGTAGGAAAAGTTACCAATAGAAATTTTATATTTTTCTTATTCATCTAAAATAAATTGGTCATTATCAGATTCTTATCTAATTTTATTAAGTATTTTTAGCTAATTTTTAAATTGCCAATGGGAATTGTTTTCCTTTTAGCCAATGGAAATTGCTTTCTTTTTGGCTAATATAAATTGCTTTCTTTTTAGCCAATGGAAATTACTTTCTTTTTATTTCTTCCAACCAAAATTATGAAACAAGTGAAAAATGTAGCAATTCCTAAATCTTAAGATATATGAGTGACTTTCATATGAGTGACTCTTATATGAGTAACTCTCATGTGTGTAGAAAGTTATTTTTAGGTAAGCACTTGTTATTGTAATCAAATTACTGTGTGGCAATGTAATTTAATTTCCACTAGAGATACAATAAGCAATGAATTCATGAACAATGAAATAAAAACAGTGGAAAAATGTGGCGCATTCAGAAACTGAAAATATTTCATTAACAATAATAATATTTAGATTTTTGGACACCAGTAATGTATATTTTTAATTCAGCAAGAGACCATAATTTCAAATTTGTTTTAAGGAATTTAAGTAAAATTTGGTAAAACTGTAGAAAATTAATGCCTTAAAGATCCAGTGACAAAAAATTGTGCAATTAAATGTTTTACATGAAGAACCATTTTATGAAACAGATAAAGGAGAAAAGACAAAGAATTTGGTTGTGTAAATTTCTATTAATAGAAGCAGAAATTCATAAAAATAAATGTTTTTTATTGTTGTTCACCCAATACAAGGCAATATGGTTATGGAGGATAGATAGCGAATGACCTTTGACTTGAAGAGGTTAAGATTGAAGTGTTTTTTGGAAAGCATTCAGACAGGCATCAGTTCAATAAAAGGTGTTTTTAGGAAAGTAAGTGGCTGAGTGGAACTTCCTCCTTACAATTCTATGATACAGTAAGGTGGGTCTTATCTATAAATGTCTAAATTGGTGGAACTAAAGAACTGCATCACTGCAAAAGAAGTGGATGTGAGGTGTAAAATATGTCATCTTCCACAAGGATCCATAAATGACTTCACACTCAATCAAGACAGAAAAGTGAGAACAAATATGGCAGCAATACATCATGTTTTGATTGAATCTGACTCTTGTAAAGATAAAGCATGAGAGAAGGAGTCAAGTACTTTCTGGAGCTGGTACAAAGAGCCAACCATTTTGCCATCATCTTTAGCGATGAATCATATATACAAGCTCAACTTGAGCTCTGCCATATACTTGTCCCAAAAGACGTTTGAATCAAAGAGCATCACAGAGAAAACAGTCGTTCATAGTGACTGATTGATTTATTGCTTTTATTTCAACTTTTCTTCACATTCTGAGTGGGACTTCCTCCTTACAATTGGAATACAAAGTGAACTTGAGACCCCGACTCCCAACATTCAAAGCACGGAGCCACAAGAGCAACTCAGGCTAGAGATGGTTGCTGAATAAGGTGAGTGATGTGAATGAAAGAGTAGGAAATGAAAATTATATGAATATGAATGTTATGTAAGGACTGACCGTTGATTTGGAGAGGTTGTAGTGTTCATGGTGGAGAGAACATCCACACTGGTGTCTGTCATACAAAGTAGTTTCTCTTGGGAGAATGCTGTCTGAGTGGAACTTCCTCCTTACATTGGAATACGAAGCAAAGTGGTTCTTTACTGTAAAGATCTGAATTAGTAGAAGTAAAGAATGGAGCTTGTCTGAGCATTTGACATGGAAATAGAGTATAGTGTAGTAACAGACTTTCAACATTGCATCTCTGGGTGGAGAACATGTCATTCCTCATAAGGCTGGGTAAAAGACTTTGGCCACTATTTGTGCTGGAAATTTAGGATTGGGTTGCCTTAGGCTAGATATGGCAGCAATACACCATTTAAAAAAATCTCATCTGATTCTTATAATGATAAAACATGAGAGAAGGAGTCAAGTACTTTTTGGAATGGTCCAAAGAACCGGCCATTTTTCCATCATCTTTGGCAATGAGTTGTATATATAATATCTGAAGTGAACTTGAGTCTCAATGTGTGTTCAAAGCATGAAACCTTATAGCAAGAGTAGTCATTCATTATGAGTGGAAAAACTCTGCATTTGATCAGTGATGATAACTTAAATCTAACTTGTTTATGTTTATGAAGTATTGAACTTTACAAGCCTCATCTGCAGGAAATATGAATTCCAAGGGTCAAGGTTATGATGATGATAAGAATCTCAGTTTAGATTTTGAATTTTAAATTTTCTAAAATTACAAAGTATGATTAAATTTTCAAAAATTACAAATATAAATATATTTGCTGAATATTGCCAAAAACAAAACAACTCTAGCTCTTTAAAAGCATATTACCAGTAAACCAACAAAACTGAGCATTTCACATTTTGTTAATTCTGTGACTATTTGTTTGTAATTCTGACTGCCTATTTCGATTTGTTTGTTTTGGGAAAAAATTTCTGGCATTTTCTTGAAACACAATAAAGGATGTTTCAATACATGTCTTAGTTGTTGTTGTCATATGCCATGTTTTACAAGAATGTGGAAATAGTTTTCCAGATTTTCATTTGTTTCTAAATAAATTCCATGATTATTGTTAGTACAGATACTTTAAAATGATGAACACCCATTTTTAATCTTAGTATCTGGTCAGATAATTACACTACAGACATCAGGCCCTGAATTTTTTTTTAACTTGATTACTAAACAACATATGCAAATCCTAGACAGTTTTGTTTCTCAGACCTAGAAAGATTGGAAAATGGAATGTCTGAGTTCCAGACAAAAGCAGACATTAGAGTCATACACATTTTTAGCAGTGCAGTGTATTCTGATTCTTACTGTGCTTGTGTGTCTGCTTCATCACATGATAAAGCCGAAAGCAGAAATAATTGTTGGTGTATATGTGAATGTGTGCCTGCATGCAGGAAACATTAGAGATGTGGCTTTCTATTGATTTCCAAGTCAAAAATAGTTCATACAACTGTGTCACTTTTCCAGGCTGGCATAAAACACACCCATAAACTTAGTTTTTAGATTATTCATTGTGAATAAGATACACGTATACATACATACATATATATATATACTAGTATGAAATCCAAGTACAATAGCCTTATAATCATGTAAGAAAAGATTTCATTGTTGGAAGTGTTACCTGATGATCCGGAATCCTTTAAAAAGGGTTTTTGTGAAATAAATTATTGTAATGGTACCTTAAAGTGGTCTGTTTTTCATTATATATATATATATATATATATATATATATATATATATATAGGAGTTGTTGCTGAAAGGTTCTTAGCTAGACCAAGGGCTTCTAAAGAAATTCTGATGTTTAGTCATTTGGTGAGATTTGGGAATGTGGGTCAGACTGACAACTTTTCAGCACTCCCTCATATACAAGTGGGTGTGAATGTCTAACTGTTGTATATTCAGTGGGAATAGCCAATAATGGATATCACAGGGACAAAATAACACAATAATCAACAGATATCCCATATCAGCCTAATAATTGACACCTGACGATGGTCAAATTGTACTTGGCCAAAATGTGTCTATAATAACACCTCAGATAAGAAATAATTAAAGTATATTGAGAATTACTCATGTCAAAAAATAAAATTCAAACTTTACTAATTACTCTTGAAATGTTAAAAAAAAATGACAAAATATTATTATACCAGGTGGATGAGGTAGTTACTTATTTCCTACAAGTTTGGTTTGTTAATCAGTTAAAATATTTAATGTTTTAAAATACCTTTTGAAATGTCAGCAAAAACTCTTTTTAAAAAGATAAATGTATTTTATTAAATATTCAAATCATTTCACAAATCCTATAATTCATTTGGCTTATAAGAGCATATCATAAATCCTATAATTCATTTGGCTCATAAGAGTATGTCACAAATCCTATAATTCATTTGGCACATAAGAATATGTCACAAATCCTATAATTCATTTGGCTCATAAGAGTATGTCACAAATCCTATAATTCATTTGGCTCATAAGAGTATGTCACAAATCCTATAATTCATTTGGCTCATAAGAGTATGTCACAAATCCTATAATCCATTTGGATCATAAGAGTATGTCACAAATTCTATAATTCATTTGGCACATAAGAATATGTCACAAATCCTATAATTCATTTGGTTCATAAGAGTATGTCACAAATCCTATAATTCATTTGGTTCATAAGAGTATGTCACA
>CAHIKZ030000683.1:242500-315000 GCA_903632075.3 Acanthosepion pharaonis | reverse complement strand
GAATCTTTTCTTTGGAAAGATGGATTTGAAATAGAAAACAAAATTGAAAATGATGCCAGTCAACATGTGTGAGATCGTGTGACAAAACCAACAAGAATTAGCTTGAATTACATTAACTGAAACTGAACTCAGAGAAAAAAACATGGTGGATAGGATGGAAGTTGCAGAAATAGAAGAAAATGAGCTGAAAATATGGATGAAATGCATCAAAATTCTTGGGAGAAGAATGATAAAATAAGGAACATGTAGGAAATCTTTATGAATTTGGCATGTTTCGCTATTTATTTAGCTTCATCAGAATTCTTTCGTTTGGTGTCATTCGGTGTCATATTTGATTTTTTTTAATTTCAAAAAAAAAAAAACTGTAAATAATTAAAATTTTTCCCAATGATCAATATTTATCCGATTGCTAGTTGAGAATTGGCTTCGGAAATTTATTTAATGTTTTTCCTAGCTTCAAGCGAAACAAGCCTATAACACTTAGACGTGATCATCTTATTTGAATCTTTTTGTCTAGCACTACAGAATCAAAATGAAAGCGCTGTTCCAAAATGACAGAAACGAAATCACTAAAGGACTTTCAATGACGGAAAGAACTAAAACATTTTAGAATGAACAGCGAATATAACAACTGAAATAGAAAATGATATTCGGCCTTTTCACGTTCAAACCGAATGTGAGGAAGAAAGCCTCTAACTGGAACGATTAATAATAGTAAGCTTGAGAAACTTATTTCCCTGAAAAGTAATTTTAAGAGAAAAATTTAACTAAAAGTAACACTGGCTGCTCGGTCAATGAATACCGAATGTTTCCTTGTAAGGAAACAGCTACCATTACCATAACCACAAATGTTGTTTGTATAAAGTCTTTTTTTTCTGTTTGTTTTTCTTTCTTTCTTTTACTGTTTCTTGTTCTCCCCCTTCTCCCCCTTGCTGCCACCGTGTCAAAATATAACCTAAATATTTGTTTTCTCAAAACTCAGATACTGGCGGTGGGGCGGATATCTTCATATGATGTGACTTATTAATGGAGTCGACAAAGTTCTTGATTAAATATGTCAAACAAAAAAAAAGTGATGACAAGAAATAAAAGAGTTGTATATTCTTAAAAGCAAAAAAAAAATGCTCGAATATGTGAGTTAGTCGACATTTTCTCAGAACAGCTCAAAGTAAACTTGTTGGCAACAGCGACAAAGCCCATTATGGCTGAGGTGGCCATGTAACAAAGACATCGCAGGGATTTAAAACTGAAGGCATCCTTAGAACTGATGCTAATGCTGATTTCCCTACCACGAAAATGATAGATGAACTTGGAGACTGTGTCATATCGACCATAGAATCTGATACATTGATATGCACGGGCTAAACTGTAATCACAATTAGAAATCATATCTATACTATATATACTTACTTTATTTATATTCATATATATCATATAGACACCTTTTTATAGGCAGTACACAGAGAAAGAGAGAGAGAGAGAGAGAAAGATAATGAGAGAGACATTTACAGCTGTTCATATTTGCATCCTTTAAGACAAAAAGCACTATTTACACATGCAGATATACATAGATATAGATATAAACAGACTGACGGAGATACTTTCACATGCATATATATATATATATATATATATATATATAGAGAGAGAGAGAGAGAGAGAGAGAGTAGAAGAGAGGGGAGGCAGACATTCTCATTCGCATACACAGATAGAGAGAGAGGGGAATAACCAAGCACTCGTAGAGATAATGACACGCAGACACACAGATAGATAGATAGATAGATAGATAGATAGATAGATAGATAGAAACAGACGAGCAGACAAACCGACAGACAAAGACACACGCTCCCGCACATAAAAAGACACACTATCACAAAGACACAGAGAGATAGACAGACAGACACACAGGCAGGTAGACAAATTATCATTTACATGAACGTATATAGAGATATATAGAGAGAAAGACAGACAATCACTTGCACACGAATACACACACACAACCACACACCCACACACAGAGATAAACAGTAAGATTAACAATCATTCTCCCAGACGTAGATGGATAGATAGATAGGTGTGAACAGACTGAACTCTCCCATGATAGATAGATAGATAGATAGATAGATAGATAGATAGATAGATAAAGAGAGAGAGAGAGAGAGAGATCGTGTCGTGCATTAGATCAGCTGACGATGACCGGAGAATATACCGATTTTAATATAGAAAAATGTTACAAAATAAAAGGATTATTTTTTTTAAGTGCTAAAAGTTTTAATAAAAGAGAAAAAAGTGCACTGATTAAATATAATTATTCCATGTTCTTTGAATACACGTGTAATTGCGACAGGAAATTCAACAGCCCGCAAGGTTTTCTTATCCATAAGGTACACTGGTGCAGGCAACGCAATTCCCCTATTGGAGTAATGTAAGTCGAATGATTGGATTATGAAACCTGGATTACACCCGCAGTGTTCAGGATCCCCATTTCTGATCGTCAGCAGCCAAGAATCCAGTAACACAAAAGCAATCTGAGAGCTACTTGGTCGAATCTCTCAACGTCTCCTATTAATACTCACCAACCATTTAAAGGAGCCATTAACCAGCAGATCAGATCTTTCTGCAGAATTGTGCTCAAGGTTTGTCTTGAGTGGTTTGATGTGACAACTACAAGAGGAGATTCAGAAGCGTAAACTAAGAGCAGAGTTTTGATGCGCCGACTCAAAGAAATTCCAATTAATGAGAGGGCAGACCTTAAAGACCTGCTTAAGGATATTAAAGAAAGGGTCTTAGTGATCTGTAGAGCAGAAAACCAAAGAAAACGTCGAAAGAAAAAGCGACACACCAATAATTTTTACGCTTTTGCTAAAAATCTGTTCGCTGAGACTAAGAGCGGCAAACTCGACATACCGCCGGAGAAACTCGAGAACCACCTGAGGATGATGTATTCTGATGCTTGGAAAGATGTTCCAATCCCTCCTCCAATGAATGATCGTCCTAGGATCCAAGAGCAAGAAGTCATGTTTAATACCAGCGGAATAAATCTGGAAATTCGGGAATTCGTCCGCAAATCCCGTGCCGGTAGTGCATGGAATGTCCTACAAGTTACATATGAATTGTCCAAACGTCCTCAAGCACCTCACCATCCTCCTCCAGAGGGCATGGAAAAAAAGGGTTCTGGACGGAAGGCATTTGAATACCTAGGGAAAAGAATTCAAAAGCTATTGCAGATTTCCCTCTCATCTTACTCTAGAGGGGCGATATTTTGGGGGTTCTTGTCCGTCGTATGACGGACTTCCTACTAGGTAACCATTGCATAAACACAGCTATCAAAAAGGTTGTCTGAAGCATTCACACATGGTTCGGAACTCAATCCTATCAGCCAAACAAAATAAAATTGAGATTCATGTAATTTGCCTTGATCTCGCGAATGTATATAGATCAGTCCCTCATGGGCTCATTCGAATGCCCCTCGAATTTTTCAGTTTCCCTGATAAGGTTGGGGAAAGCATAATGAAATATTTCAGAGCAACTCGTATTTTGGGGTACAGTGGACACAGCAAAGGGAGTGAAGACTAAGGAACAGATGGACCTTCCTCCTTCCAGATCATTCATGGATGGCATCACCATTCTGGTCCCGTCTAAACTCAGGGTCGATGAACCTCTGTAACGCTACCATAAGCTCTTCACGTGGGCGAGGAAGAAGGCTAAAGCCAAGATAAGCCAGAGCTTATCATTACTCAGAGGCTCTGTTAGGGAGATTCACTTCTGCATTGAGGGGTGACATGATCCCGACAGCCACAGCGAAGCCAATGAGCAGTTTCGGGCGGCTGTATGAAATTCTACTGACTGATCGAGATAATGAGGTGCAGAAAGTGGCACTAGATGAACTTGTAGCCATCGACAGAAGCCAGCTCCCCGGCAAACTGAAGGCTTGGCACTAACCGGCTTCTGTGCCCGTTGCAGGAATATATTACACTGACTCGCATTCAGCAGACACAACAGTGTATCAACAAGAACCTGTGCACGTAGCTTGGGGCACTACTCCTGCTTCTCCACAGTGGGACTGTATACCAATGCCGGAAACCTGAAAATTCCCATCTCCTCATTGGTGGAAGAGTTCAAGGTCGGGAAGATACGCTTTCATATGATGATGAGGAACTCTTAACCAATTCAGAGTTGATTAGAGCCTCTAGAAGACTAATAGCTAGAAGACTAGAAGCTAGAATTTAGTGCGAACAGTTGCCATTTCAGGAGCACATTTCTAGGACTATTCTAGGATTACTGTCAAATCCGCAAGCTTTGTGGGATCCAGATTAGATACGGTAGCAGACACTATGGACAGAGTTATCTGCATATTAAGCAGTAGAGACTCCGCTCTAAGTTGAAAGTCAGGCAAAAATACTGCAGATTTGAAGAGAATTTACGAGCAAAGCATATCAACAGAAGATGATAACACCTCAAATTGAATTACGAGAGAAGGGATAGAAGTCTCATTCTTATATAGCACACTGTTACAGAGCCGCCAGTAATGACAAGAACCAAACGTGTTAGAAGATATACGGTGCCTCATTCTGCCAGTGAAAACAGACTTACGAAGGACACGTTAACTATTATTACGAGCGGACACAGATAGGCGTCAGTTGTGATCAGAACTGTCACTTAAGTACAACCGGAAGAAAGTGATTCCTGTGGGCTAAACAGACAGGGGTGAACCAAGGAGAATATTGTAATTTCATCTTCTATTTCCAAGATGGTACAAAAGATGCGATACTGGCTTTTACAGAAGAAACCTCAATGGCACAGTTCTCAATAGACAGCTTAAAGATTTGGCTCTAAGCGGCGTCTTTAAAAAATCACAAAATGAATCCCAATCGGTACGCTGGTAACAGGGAATAGGAGAGTTCATGATAGATGAGTCAAAAAAATATCACCATATATATATATATATATATATATATATATATATATATATATTTTTGGTTGGATAGATGTGAGTTTGTGACCCTGGGTTTCACGCTTTAGCGATCGTCAGATAAACTGATTAATTTTTTTAAAAATTTGGGTTTATGTAGATTGCGAGTATTGGTGTTATTGTGGAAGTGGTGGGGGAAACTTCGTCGTTTTGTCATTCATCGTACTAACGCAAATATCGATGTATGCAGACACATACATACTTGGTCGTCCGTCGGGACTCATACATATATAAACATATGTGGTCAGTTTCGGATATGACATAAGTACCGCGCATATAATATATAAATAATTATACATATATATATTTATTTATATTTATATACACTTTTCACACACACACACACACACATATATATATATATATATATATAAATATATATATATATATTGAAAGAATATTTGTTTGTTTCAATCTAGCCAAATTCATCAGTATTCAGTATTATTTTCTGTCCATCTTTGTCCTTGACTATCCCACATAGTGACAACAGAAATCTACCAAGAATGGTTTATATATGGTAAGAATCTGGACGCAAATTTACCTTGGCTGAACTAGTGATCAAGGCACTTTACAGACAGTTTCGTCTCAGTGGATTATTTACTCTTTTAATCTTTGTAATCAGGAAAGTCCCTTGAGCACTAGTTCAGCCAAGGTAGATTTGCGTTCAGGCTCTTACAATATATCGCCATTCTTTGTAAATTACATATATATATATATATATATATATATATGTGTGTGTGTGTGTGTGTGTGTGTGTGAATATAAGAGTGGACACTGAGGTCAACGCCGAGTGGCGATAGTCTCTTTCATGCTTGAACGCAATTTTTACGTTCATGTATAAAACAGGCTGTTTTGTCCACCAGTCTATTTAAACACGCTCTATTCCCGATATTGAGCACCCATGAATACAGCATACTTTAAAACGATATTTTTATCACGCACACACACACACTCAGACGCAGAAGCACATGTGTGTGTGTGTGTGTGTGTGGTTTAAAATTTATATTTATAAGAAAAGAGTGTTCGTTATCGGAAATAGAGCGTTCATATGACAAAGTGGACATAGCAATCAACATCGCATGGAGGCTATCGGTTTCACGCTTCACTACGATTTTCATGGTCTGAAGATTTTTACGCCTCAAGCGATATTCACATAACAGTCTGAAGATCGGTCAAAGTGTGCAACGGAGAGTAACGATGCACTGCTGATTCCTATGTCCAAACTGCTTATATTTGTCAACTATATATATGTTTTCATTCTTTGCTTTAATCACGAGAAACGCTAGCTTAGGAAAAAAAAGGACTGATTCATTATTTAAGCATGCATACAAATACACAGACACGCATTTCTTTCTTTCATTTTGAAAACTGATGAATCCTAGAAAGGCAAGACGAGTAATCAAATCTAGTTTCAATGAAATGTTTTTTTCCATTTGACAAATTTCTTAAAACTTTGTCCGTATTCTATATCCTATTTTAATTACATATATATATATATATATATATATATATATATAGATAGATAGATAGATAGATAGATAGATAGATAGATGCTTCTCGAAATCCGGAGGATAAGTAGGTTAACATTTGTTTATTTCTTATATATATATATATATATATATATATATATATATATATATATATATAGAGAGAGAGAGAGAGAGAGAGAGAGAGAGAGAGAGAGATAATAATACAAGTAAAGGTTTGTTACTTAGCTGACTGATGCTAACTTCGGCATCTCGACTCCAGACGAGAGGACGGAGTGATTCCCGGAGAATCCGTCTGCGAAACTCTAGAGTCGAGATGTCGAATGTAGCATCAATCAGCTAAATGACAAACCTTTTACTTGTATTAATTCTCTTCTCTCTCTCTCTCTCTCTCTCTCTGTGTGTGTGTGTGTGTGTGTGTGTGTGTGTGTGTGTGTGTGTGTGTGTGTAAATTGGAACTCTTCCAGTGCCCTAGTCAGAGTTCAGATCTTAACCCAAAACCCTTAACTTGAAAACCTTTGGGCCATAATGGACAAACGTGCCCGTAATAGGAAAGTTAACACACAAGATGAACTTTTTCACGAATTAAAGAAATGCTGGACAAATCTGGTGAAGGACGTTGACTTACTAAAGAATTTAGTCTATAGCATGCCACGAAGAATTAAGGCCGTTATTAAAGCAAAAGTTTACCCAACAAAATACTAAATCATTTCTTGACTTGTATTATGTACATATGTACAAGTGTATTAATACCCTGTATTAATAAACGAACTCTATTACTCAGTTACCTCGGTAAAAATAAAAAATTGACTTTCTATGGGTGCGACCATGTTTTTTTACCTCGTACTATATATATATATATATATATATATATATATATATATATATATATATATATATATATATGTATATTTAGGCAGTAATTTTTCATTAATGCATGTTTCATTAAATAATATAGACTCGTATATACTTTCGCGTGGTCATGTGTGACGTCACGAGCTGCGACGCGGTTTTCGCTTTCGTGTCTCGTATATACGAGTTTGTCGTTACTTGGAAATTTTCAAGCAGCAAGTGGGGACTATCATTGTTGTTTCGTCCGTTATTGTTTGATTTATTGAAATTGTCATCTTTGATAATGGCTTGTGTAAGCTTAGATTGGATTTAAACATGTATCAATATGGTGTTTTCCTTTCGTCTTTCAACGATAACGTGATTAAGCTTATCAAACAATATGAAAGGAACTTACTTAAAATAGACAAAACTTGTCTATATTATTTAATGGAACATGTTTTAATATATATATATATATATATATATATATATATATATTCTTACATTTTCCGTTTGAAATTTATCTCCACCAAACGGAAAAATGTAAAAAATTTTCCTTGTCTCTGATATTCAACGAAACATATATATATATATATATATATATATATATATATATATATATATATATATATATATATAATATGTCCCGAAAGGGATATATTTGAAGGAAAGTAGCTAAAGTGGTTTTGGCTACTATAACCAAGTAGAATACGGTAGCAGTAATCGACTGGTACGCGTCGTAGTGTAGATCAATGGCGTAATCCAATGGGCGTCGTTATAGACTTAGCTCTCAGACTAAGGCTCTTGACTCACCTACACGTCCGTCGGTATTTATGACGGACACCAGCAAATCATATTCCAGTGAGGGGGAACACAGGTGTACGCATATTCCATTATAACAATATATATATATATATGTGTGTGTGTGTGTATGCGTGTGTGTGCGTGTGTGTGTGTGTTTCGTTGAATATCAGAAGGCGGAACCCTCATACTTCAAAAACGACATGAAAGACCATTTTAAACACACAAACACGATATATATATATATATATATATATATATATATATATATATATATATATATATATATAGGAATATGTAGGATAAAAAATATACATACATGCACATATACTTGCATGTACGTATAAGTATATTTATTCCACAGGTGTTATAAATACAGTGCTCAATGTTATGAGACAGAGCTATAAATATTTATTAGTGTATATACCTAATATCAACGACGATAACACGACTCAGAGTTTCATGCAGAAACCTGAAGATTGCAGCAACTGCATGAAACTCCGAGTCGTGCTATCGACGTTGGATATTAGGTATATACACTATTATATATATATATATATATATATATATATATATATATGTAATTTCGTTGAATATCAAAGACAAGGAATCACCCACCCCACACACCCACCCACACACACACACACACACATATATATATATATATATATATATATATATATAAATAAAAGGTTAATGGTCAGGGTTGAATTTCTTCCAGGGAACGGCAGTATTAAAAAGTGTTCAATACATATGTGAAAAAAATAAAAAATAACATGTTGAGCTTTTAACTTTAGAAATTATGATATCAGTTGATTTCGCTACTTTTTTTTTCTTCAGGCAATTTTTATCAATTGACCTCCCAACGACGTATTTAAAAAAAAAAAAAAAACAAGCAATGAACACTAAACCATTTTTAAAAATAAACAAACGTTTATTGGGTGTGAAAGGAAAGAGAAGAAGGAGGAGATGGAAGAGAAAAGCAATGTATTATAAATGTATCGGAGGGGGGGGAGATAATTCAAATATACATATTTTTTTAACCAGCTTCATATGTGCTTAAGAGGAATTTTTTTGTATGAACGCAACGGCCCCCGGTTTGGAACCGGAAATGTCATTATAACTGTTTTTTCCTATTGGCAGAGGTTACAAATTTTAATTGGTTGTTATAAGTCATCGCCTTTTTAAAAAAAATTTCCATCTTACCACTGGGTCCCTGCTGTTTTCTTCTTTTAAATGCTATACATGGTTAGCTAGTTTGGTAGACATCCTAAGACATACTAACTTCAATGATGACCTATGATTGTACCATCTTCGTTTGAAAGTACCTCCCATACATCCTATGAACGTTTTATTTTGACCATTAATATCTGTTACTTCTGCTTTATAGATTATTGCTTTGGTTTTACAAGCTCCATTTAATGGACATCTATTCTTATTTCTACAGTTGCATAAATTACTAATATGTTTTAAATTTCTGGCGTTTTGTTTATTTATTATTGTTTCCAAATTACTAGTGCAGATTTAGCTTAACTGTTTTTAAATATCTTATGTAATTCTGAATTGGGGGTGGAGTTTTTAACACGTATTTCATAAAATAACTTCCCTATTTTACATTTTACCTCTAAGTTAAAAGGAGTGGGTTACCAAATTATATTTTTTCTTTTCCTCGAATTATTCTTTATATATATATATATATATATATATATATATATATATATATATTTAAAAGAAAAACAGACCAATTTTAAGGTACCATTATAATAATTTATTTCACCAGAGTCCGGATCATAATGGTCTTTCCTGATATATATATATATATATATATATATATATATATATAATGGTCTTTCCTGTCGTTTTCGAGGTATGAGGGTTCAGCAGTGTGTTCCATCTTTCATGCTTGACATGTGTCTGTGCCTTCAATGACTTTTAAGACAAGCTTGAGACTCACACAGAATTTTACATATAGGACAAGGAACAACACCCCTTGGGAAGGCTGCATGAATGTTAGAGCGCTGTTTAGTAATACGTAGATGTTCAATATATGACCTCTCAGGTATGGACATGTTCCTTCATATGGCATGATCAGAAGTCACTTTTGGCTTAAGCAATATTTGAACCTGACTTCTTGTAACAAATCTAACAACACCAACGAATAAAATAGCTCGCTTCGGCACACATGAAAAAAATGAAAGACATATTCTATTTTTTTAATCCTTTAACCGAAAGCAAGGCAATAAAGCTACTAGGGCGCGATAGGTTACGATTGTATATAGACTTTTCAACTGTAAATTGATGAGACCTACGTACAACATCTAAGCCCTTAAAAAGGAAAGGATAAATGTAGAATTCTGTGATAAATTAAGGTCCCAATTGATGTCCCTTGAACAAAATAACATGGAGGATTCAAACAATGTAACCTTATTTTTCTTGGCCGAAGCGCGTGAGACCATTTCAATAATACCTAGACCGAATTCTATTGCTCACTTCTCTTGTAAAAATAAAAAATCGACTTAACAATTAGAAAATAATTTTTTTTTAAATAGTTAATGCTCTCAGAAAGCAATATATGAGAAAAACTGCGGACCAAATTAATAAAGACAAACAATATAGACAATGTGTTGAAATGCAAAAAGCTAAAAATTGCGATAACATTGTGGCGGACTTCACCACATTAATTTAACTTAGATTAGGAAACCAAACTGAGATGAAGAAAAAGAGGATAAGCCAAAGACATCATTACACATAAAATATGTATTTAACAAGATGTACAAACAAGGATGTGAAAGAAAAGCATGCATTGAGTAAAACAAGAGTTGTCTCTCTTTAACTATTATTTGTATTCCAAAGTTCACTGAAAGAAAGTTTGTGATAGTTTCTGGTAATAAATGTTTTCAACAATTTTTCTGTGTAAGGAAAAGATTATGTGAGTGTAAGGAATATTCAGCATGTGAGTGGTGGTGTGAGTGAGAAGATTGGCGCATGGTTTCAACTGTCGTGGATTCATTTGGCAGCTGAAATCTCACTAATTATCTAAGAATATTTCTTGCTTATATAGGTGATCATTGGCTCCGAATCGCTGCGCGGGAAGAATTGTTCTTCACCTGTAGACAATCTGATTGGTTGGCATTGACCAATCAGCGAGCGAGTTTTGGGAAGACTCAAAAAAGCTTCTGGGATCAGTTTCTCCCAAAAGTGCACAAAATCGATTCCATGAAAATAGAGCGATTATAAAATTGTCGCATTGCTGCGATTTGTAAATTGTCTATTATAAAGTAGTGTTGATTTATTATCCAATGAATGCTTGTCGTTGTATGATTTGTATTTGTGTAAGTATGTATGTATGTGTGTGATGTAGATCGTCACAACACCATAAAATCAAAACCAACACCAGAAATGTCCCGAACTCAAAAATCATTTTGAGTCACATTTCAACCCTGACTGCACTAAGGTGAAGATGCCTACGGAAATAGAACATAAACCAGTATACATCTTATTACAAAGTTTGTCTCCAAATGTAAACAATAAGGAACCTAATGATGAGTAAGTCAAGAAAGCTATAAAAAAACAAAAGAAAAATAAAACATCACGTGACATTGAACTTGAACTTTTAAAAATACCACACGGTCTCCCAGGATTTAAAAATAAGTTTCTCAATTTCATGTAGGAAATAAATGGAATATATCGTGCATTAATCCGCCATGAAAACCAAAAGTTTAATCCCCAACTCTCTCACGCATTAAGAGCTACCTCAATAGGATCCATTATGATGAAAGTACTTATGAAATGAACATTGTATTAACTCGACTATCACCGTTCTGTGAAAGTTAGCTCCACGCAATCAAATTTCTTTTTCGTTCTTGTAATGAATGTAATGATAGCATATATACCATCAAAAAAAAAAAAAAAAAACACCAGAAACTTTCATACCTCTTCCATAGAAAATAGTATAGCTGCTATATCGACCTCACAGCAGCCTGTGATTGAACCGTTAGAGACTTCCTCTGTTCATTTATTAGATACCATCTTCCAAGCCCTGACAACTGAATGTCTAGATCTGATAACTATATCTGTCCACAAAATCTTACATATCTGGTTGGACCCCAGTATGGAAACATTTCAAAGAATACGACAAAGAGGAAATGAGGGTACCCCGTTTATTTAATCCTTTCCCTAGACTATGTCCTGTGCATAAATATGCACAAATGTAAAGAGATGGGCAGTGATCACTTAAACATTCCATACCACATCCCAAACAAATCTATCAATAGAAAACTGGATTATTTCTTCCCCTCCCGAGGTCAATGGACTGGAAATGAAGGGCTTCTATGCCAATAACGTAAATATTCATGGTTGGGATATGATCGTGAACAAAAAAAAACAAAGCAAGATTCGCTACTAAGTGTCGCAAGAAATATGACTCAAGATAAACATTATAAAAAAGAGAAACTATGATCTGGAATTGGAATGAAAGCAGATATGGCACCTACCCTGAATTCATAATAAAAATTCAGGATCTAGTAAATACTAAACACTTCAAATACCTTGGTGTTTGGATCAGTTAAAGCCAGAAAATATATGTTATACTCCGCTGCAATTAGATCTCTTTTTGATTCACATACATGTCAGCTAGATGTGAACGCTAAGAAAGAAAAACACAAAATAAAAAGTTATTTTCTGCGCATGGGTTCCGAGCATCTCATCCGGACCACGAAACAAATCTCCACAATAAAATACAACAGCGAACGTTCCCGCCAGAAAATAAAATGACGCTGGAGACCACCAGATTTGCTTAAAAGAAAGCCCTCATAAATGACCGACAGAGCTGCGGGCCAAAAGGCCACCTGTCGGTACATAGGAGCACTCGCCGTCACTGCTATGATCGTACAGGTACCGGTGTTTCAAACCAGAACGCAGTAAACCGTCTTGTTGATTAACCTGTGTATGTATCAACTCCCCTTTTTTTAAAACTTTATTTATACACCAAGTCCACAGAAAGAAAAGATAGTTTGACCTCTTTCTTTCTTACTGCACTTTCATCCGTAAAATTATTTTGAAATTGTTTCACTTCAGACGTTTTGTGCAGATGCGTTACAGTCGTCTTTGCACGAAAAAAAATGACACCTTAAATGATAGACAAAAAAAAACATAATAAATCAAGAGTAAAAGAAACGTCACAGTTAATACAGAATTTTTACGACAAAAATCATTAGATAAATCTTTTTTTCGTTCATGTTAGTAAATTTTTAAAAACTATATAAGAGGATGAAACTTTTCTTTGCCAATTTCAAAACAAACATTGATACTAATCGCAATAAAAAGTGATTATCTATTTAACAAAAAAAATGAGTTCTTCTATTTCGAAAATAAATGATATGTTGGTGACTAGAAAGAAATAAAGTCTTCCTCCATTAAATTTAACTTTATCAGTTTTATAACATGGCGGTAGCTATTATTTAATAGTGATTTTCCAAGCGTAGCTTAGATGTAGCACAAGGCCGAAAGTATGGGGCACCCATTGAGGATCAAACTCACTACTCAGTCGTAATTGTTCTAGCAAGACAAGCTTCCTAACCACTACACCGACTCGAGGCGCCCGTTATTATTTAATAAGATGACACCATTTCGATTGACCAAGCTGGGCACAGTTCATTTCAATTGTGAAAACACTTTTCAAGCTGGTCTAGGATTTTTCATCTGGACATCTAAGTGGATTAATTGTTTGGTCATTTTGGTCAATGTTTCTCATTCTTCTCAACACTCATTCATTGAGGCTATCTTCTCTTATTTATTCATCTTTTTAACGCCATTGTATGCCTATTTTGTGAGCATGGAGTTTCATGTAATTTAAATGGATATCTTCTTCTTCTTCTTCTTCTTCTTCTTCTTCTTCTTCTTCTTCTTCCGTCTCACTTCAGGACGTTCGCAATCATGACTCTCCACAATATCCTATCCTTTGTAGCGCTTGTCAATGTGTCTTTTTGCAATCCCTCCCACCCCGCTTTTGTCATCCATTTACATAAATTTATTAAGTATGTCACTCGCTGTTTCTCCTGGCTCTCTTGACTTCAATATCATATTGAAGTCAAGAGAGCCAGGAGAAACAGCGAGTAATGTCATGTGAGTATCAAATTCTCCAAGCACTCTTTCTTCATTACGTATACCAGAAATTTCAACTCTTTCTGATTCTAAATGTATGTTTTTTTGTTTGTTTCTCATTTTCTTTAAAATTTCCTTGTTACTCACACGGTCTGTCCATTATGTTCACATTTTCCACATCTCTTTTACCTCAAATCTCTTCGCCATCTGTATGGAAATTGTCCAGGATTTATGACATAGCATTTATTTGTTTCTAACGAAAAATTTCCTCTTTCTTAATACATTGTTTAACTTTTGGAAGGCATCTTTTACTCTTCCATTGTGCTTTCCGATTTTGATGTTATATTTCCCATCACCTTTTTAAAATATTTCCCAAATATTTAAATTTCTGTACTTGATCTTGAACTGTTCCTCTTGATGACAGCCATCCATTCCGTCTTTTCTCAATTTAAGATTAGTCCTTTCTTCCAGTTTTCCTTTACTACCTTGTCTAAGAGTTCACACAGTTTTCTTTCAGTGTCTGCCATCAACACAGAGACATCGGCATATCTTATGCAATTAAGATTGTGATAGTTAATTTAAGCCGACCTTTCTCTATAGATAGATAGATAGATAGATAGATAGATAGATAGATAGATAGATAGATAGATGTAAAAATTTCAGGAGTATATCTGTAAAAGGACAATTAGTAAAAACGAAAGAAAAAAACTTATCTTAGCCAACGCGTTTCTTGCTTAGGACGAAACACGTCAGCTAAGTTTTCTTTTCCTTTTGTCTACATTCATAAAGATATATATTTCTTGTGGAATATATATTCCTTGGAGCTTCAGTTGCATCATGATCAAGCTTGAAATTATACAAGTATGAAACACAAAAAAAATATTTTTACCTTAAGAAAATGTCATAAAAATAATGGAATGAAATGGAATTTCGACCGATTTAATTTAATCAATGGATATATTATTTAAAAATAAAAAAAATCAATCAAAATATCGTTTTCAGCAAAATGAGAAAAAAAAAAAAGCGTCTTTTTTTATTTCATTTATTTATTGTAACGATTTATTTAATTTTGAGTTTTGACTGAAATATTATTTTTCCTGTCTAACTTATTCTTTCGAAATTTATCAGAAAATGTAAAACAAACAATAAAACTGTATCCTTTCAAGATTAATAAACAAAATTTCTATTTTAAAGACACATTTATTAACTTATAAAACTAATGATTAATACGCTAAAAAATTTTATGAAATGTCTAAATTCTTTACTAAAAAAAGAAAAGAAAAACACTAACATTTATTTGAAAAATAACCTAAAAACAACTGATAAATTTAAAACAAAAACTGGATATATTTCAAATTAATCATAAATGATATAAGGGTATAAAACATTTTTGAAAAGGAAAAGAATAGAATTCTTGGAATATTCTAGAATTCTGTTAATGGAAAATGTCAAATATAATAGTAAAAAATCAAATCAAACAGAAAGGATATTGTCGTGTGTGTGTGTGTGTACCTATATAACATTTTTTTAAAATCATTTCACCCCAGTCAATGCAATAAAGCCACTAAGACGCAAGGGGGTTAATGGGTGTGAATAGGAGAAAGTAAAAAACAAAAAACAAAAACATTATTTAATGAGAGAGAACAAGAAAAGAACAGGAATTAAGAAGACAGAAGATAACAATTGGCATTGCATTTAAAATTTTTAAAGATCAAATTTGACTGGAAAGCAAGAAGCCGGATGAAAGTTTCATAAAGCAAAAAAAAGAAAAAGAAGAAGAAATTGTTAGCATAGAACTTACGGCTTCTAGCCATTTCAAATGTAGTAAATAAAATGATGAGACCTTGTTCAGACATTTAATGCTTTTTATTAATTTTTATTTTATTTATGCACTATTTTGTCTAAATTTCGTTTTCAGAGGTCATGTCATTTTGGTTGATTTAAAAGTAAAACAAAACATAAACCAAAATGATTTAACTATGCAGGTAAATGATTGCGATCAAGTCGTTTAAAAGATCTCAAGAAGTCTCATCACAATCTGATTTTTTTTTTGTCAATATATTTTCTACAATTTTTCAAAAAGAAAAGCCATTTTAAAGAATAAATTTATTTGAAACAACATAATAGCAATATTTGTTGTTTTCTTTATGGGTTATACAAAAAAAATGCTTGTACATATATACGAGGGGGTGCTGAAAACTTCTCATCCCAGCCAAATTCTCAAACACTGTCCAAGTGGTCAAACATCACAATTTACTTTGGAGTCTCTTCTTGTTTAGACCGGTGCCTTTTCAGCGCCCCCTAATAGATAGATAGATAGATAGATAGATAGATAGATAGATAGTGAGAGAGAGAGAGAGAGAGAGAGAGAGAGAGAGAGATTTAATCTCTAGTGAAGTATTTCCAGCGACATAATGCATATATTTTCCATTAAAAGATATGCCTGGAAAATCTCTGTGAACATTACATAGTTTTGGTTTGATATAGGAGACTGGTATCTTGCTTAATGGCCTCCAGGTGACACCAGAATGAAACATTACCTATATGAAAGAAAATGTCACATACATACGTACGTGCGCGCGCGTGAACACACACACACACACACACACACACACACACACACACACAACTTATTGTAATTAATTTTTTTATTGTAATTTCACACAACCGACAAAATAAGAACAGTTTGCATTTTTAGCAGGAAAGGCACGCTTCTTCACATGAAAGACTGGCGCAGCACACTCTTCCGTCTCCTATTCATCCAAAGTTAACAAACTTCGTCAAGTTTAGTAAATATCTATATTTTTCATCTTTTTCTTTAGTGCATTGTCATCTCTTTTCACTTTTTTTATCAAATATTTGCTCAATTAGTCATTGATTTATTGCAGATTGTTGTGTGGCATTTTTAAAAGAAGTTAAATGCAGTTTTCTAATTGCTAATTCTAATTTCATTTCATTCCAAAAACATGTTTAATTATTAATGCCTTATTTGTTCTATTGTGATGAAGGAATATAGTCATCATAACATTTTGTTTGTGGAATTTCAAAAATTATTTTTACTTGGAAATATTTTTCATTAAAAAAAAACTGACTCAATTTTAAAATAATAATTTTCTTTATAAGAACATCTAAGAAATATTATGCCTTTTTAATTGAATTATTTTATTTGAATTTACTAAACGCGACTGAAAATTTAATTTAAAGCATAAATTTTAATTTAAAATCATAAAAATTAATGAAGTAAATTATCAATCGTCATAATCGATAAATGATTGACATCGTTAATTAATTATATTGTCATTCTTCTTAATTCATATCAAAATCAATTTATTATCTACTGGAAGAAGAGAAACTTCGCCTGTGTTTCTGTAGCTACATAAAGAAAGAAAGATTAATCTTTCAGTCTTCTTCTGTCTATTTTTGTAAAGCTTGATTATTTTCAAAATAAAAAGTAAGTACATGTTTGTGTTTTTCACTTTCTATTACTTTCAGCCTTCGTATTTCAAAATTATTAGACAAAAAGTTTCTAAAAAAATGTTTATTTCTTATGTGGTTCGTAAAGTTCTTTTCTTCATTTCAAAGTTTTTATTTTTAATTTTAATAATGTCAGTAAATTTCACTGTATTTTTTATATCGCACCTGCTTGTTCTTAAATTTAAAAATTATGGTGTTTTTACAAATGTACTTTTCAAATACTTTTAGTGCCATATTTTTAGATATTTTCTTTGATTCTTGACCAAACTTTTTACGCATTTCTATTCTCAGAGCTTAAAACTTTGAAACAGACGAAAACTCGAAGTTCATTTTTAAACATTTTGGAATATTTTAAAATCAGAAATCAAAATCATTTACATTTTTTAAACCTAATTAATGTTTGAAATCACTGTATTTATTTTATAAAAACCTAAGTTTTTTTTTGTTGCATCCAAAAGGTAAAGCAATTATTTTTTTGAGAAAATGAGAGAAATATTTTTTTCATTAAACAGACATTTTTTTTTTAGTATTGAAACAAGTTTCATGGGAGAAAAAAAAAACTGTAATTCTGTCTTTGTTATTTGAATTGAAGAAGAACCAGAAGGAAGGAAGGAAGGAAGAAAGGAAGGAAGAAAGGAAGGAAAAGAATGTACTTCAAAAACAGTAAACTGACAGCAATTATTACGTAATAGTGAGTCGCACTGTGGTTGTTTTTGTCAACTGAAATAAATGCTTTTGTCCTGATGCAAGCAAATCTGGAAATCAAAGAAAACCGATGTTTGACAAAAAAAAAAAAAAATGAAACAAACCATTCAAGAAAGATGGTATTTTTACTATAACTATTTAGAATTAGTATTTTCTAAAACTGCTGTCTGTGTTTAATAATGCTAGTAACCACTGAAAAGGTTTAAAAATATTTATCCAAGTTAATTTGTGATTAAAAGAAATCCACATTCATTATCATCATCATTATTATTATTATTATCAATAATAATAATAAATAATAATGATGATGATAATAATGATAATAATAATATAACTAATAATAATAATAAAAAATTATGTCTGGAATAAAATAACAAGAGTTGGAGTCGAAGTAGATGAAAGCGTAAAAATTTAATTAGGACCGGAAAATTGAAATAAAATAAATATATATTTTTTAAAGTTTGGGTAAAGAGCAGGGGACAAATGATAAAAAAAAAAAGGGAGAGAAAAATATTTGTGAAAATGTGTGAGTAAAAGGGAAAGAACCGTGTTTTTGAGAAGAGGCAACAACAACAACAACGACACTAAAAACAAAACAAAAAAAAATAAAAAGGAGCACCAACGAAAATTTTAAGGTGGTTGTTTGTCGTGAAGGAGAAGAAAAACGGAAAAAAGAAAGAAGAATGAAAGACAACATGAGAATGAAATCGGAAAAACGGATGGGAATTTTATTTACGGTGAAATTCTAAATGATACAGATATATTCGAAAGGAGATGGAGAAGAAGAATTAATTTGTGGACATTAATGACAAAACAATTTCGTTTTTGTCAGAATAAGGAAGAGACGACCAGGAAAGATTTTGAAAAGAAAAGAAAGAGTCTATTAAAAAAAAAGCCAGACAGGAAAGACCGTTGTTGAGGTATTATTAATTATTGTAAGTCGTTCTTCAGTAAGAGTGTGATGAGTGATCATTTATTTTGATAAGAAGAAAAAGTAATAATATTTTAAAAAGAAAGGGTTTTAAATACTTTTTTAAAGTCATCATATCTAATAGAGTTCAGCAGAGAAAAAAAAGAAACGAAAGAAAAAAGTACACGTAAGAAAAAATAAGTGTTTTTATCAGTAGAGACGAAGTCGTGAGAAGAAAAAAAAACAAAGAAACACTAAAAGAGATTTGAAATATGAAAAAAACTAAGTTATGGAAGATTTCTCTGGTTTAAAATATATTTTTATTATATGTGAAATTTAAAAAAAAAAAAAAAGTTGGGTAAGTAATTTATCTTCAGTAAGGATTCTCTTGGGAATTTTTTTTTTTTATTTAATTTAATCAGTTTATTTATAAAAGTGAATTTAAAATATAAATAATAATTAAAGAAGAAATATTCTATTTTCTAAAGCCCGGGGCAGAGAGACAGAGTAGTAGGCTGCAGGTTAAGAGTCAAAAAAAAAGTGGGGGGAAGAAAAAGTACAGGAAATAGATAAAACTAAAAGGTGAGTGGGGAGTTAGAGAGGAAACGATTGAATGAGTGAGGAGGGCGTGGAAATCTGAAAGAGAAAGAAAGCAAGAAAAACTGAGTGGGTGAGTGATAGGGAAAGATAGTGAGCGAGTAGGGAGAAAGCAAAGTGCGTGTGTGTGTGTGTGAGAGAGAGAGAGAGAGAGAAATGAATTCTCTATCGCCGTTCACACCGCCGATAGTGAAACGTCTGTTGGGTTGGAAGAAGGGAGATTCAGACAAAGAGGATAAGTGGTCCGAGAAAGCGGTGAAAAGTCTGGTGAAGAAGCTGAAGAAATGTGGAGGTCTTGATGAATTGGAAAAAGCCATAACGACACAGGAGGCCAACACCAAATGTATCACCATACCCAGGTAAGGAGTAGGCATGTAGTAACAGTGGCGGGCGACCCACCGACCGACCCACCGTCCATCCTTTTTTTTTTCCTCCTCTTCCCCCCCCCTTTCATCTCTATCCACACTTTCTCTCTTTTTACCCTGCCAACAATATTATTATTAATAATCATCACACATATTATATATATATATATATATATATATATATATATATATATATATATACACACACACACATATAAAATTACTAGATAAAATGAAAACCAAACAAAACCCCGATCGTTTCATATCACACTCAACCCTTGGGTCACACATATACCCATCTTGCCCCAACATTATTTTTTTTACCCCGTCCCTAAACAAAAATCCCGACCCTATTAATGTCTATGTCTCCTCTGTGTTTCTTGTTTTGTTTTCAAAGAAAAGAAAAATGTCATATCTTTGTGTTTTATTTTTAATGTCTTTCCCTGTCTGTCTTTTTTTCCCTTCTGTGTTGTTTTGTTTGTCATCGTCTTTATTTTCTAACTCTTGGATTTCAGTCAACCGTCTTCTTCTTCCATTCTTTTCTTAATGAAAATACATTAAGGCAAATTTAGTTTTAAACTTCTTTGCTCTTTGATTTTCTTTTCTACAAGACGAACAACATCAATGCTTCATTCCCACTGACTTCAAAAACTTAATGTTAAAAGTGATGAATGGGGGATCGTTTTACAATGAATTCAGACTGACAAAACGATCCCTGATTTTATAACCACACTATATTTTGATCTCGACATATGCCATTTTTAAATAGACATCAACTTTAATATTGTCAAATTCTCTTATATAAAAAAAACACAACAAAACAGTCATTTCTTTTTATTACAGGGCCTTTATTGAATTCATAGTTTCTTGAATTTAACTAAAAAACGGTTTTTATTTAAAAAAAAAAAAATTGACTGAGTGAAAATTAAATGGCCAGTCTGTGTAAAGAAAAAAATAAATATAATAATAAATAAAAGCTTTTTAATTTGTTTTTTTTTTTTTTTAATTCGTCTATTTACATTAAATTTTTCTTAATCTTTTTAATCTCTCATGAAAACGAAAATCGTTTCTTTTAACGACACAACAAAACGCATACTTCCGCTCCTTGTTTATGTACGATACGATTTTTGTTTTTAAAAAATGGGGGATGGATTTGCCATGAAATATAACTAGAAATCGATCCCCGACATAATGACCACTCGTCTAATGCCATCCTTCCCTTAGATCCTACTCTTCTTGATGTCTTTCATACCAAAACAACACTTGTAAATATAATTTGTACTTGATACACAAACCCCCAAATCATAATTTATTTATATTTATATATTTCTATTTAAATAAAAGTTAAAACAAGTCGGTAGGGGGGGGACAACAACAACAACAAAATTCGCGGTATTTGTCAGTTATGAATGGACAGAACGGGATTCCGACATTTTCTGACCATCCTGTAGTTAATTATTTATTTACATGCAGTCTTTTTCTTTTAGCTTTATTTATAATTATCAGACATTTAAATTAAGTTGGTTTAAACTTTTTTCAAAGTTTCGCCTCCCTCTTTGCAGAGGGGGGCGGCAGATGAACCTTCAAATTGGTCCCGCAAGTCCTGACCACTTTTTCTTGTCTAATTTTTTTTTTTTTTTTTAAACTGATTCATATTGTTTTACAACTATTTGTAATTAAGTTATTTTTTTATTTTACTCTATAACATTCGTAATTAGTAAATTTTAAAAAATGCATTCATGTTGTTTAGTTGTTAATAATGCATTTTTATTATTGATTAAAGTTTGATGAACTACGAAAGTAAAACCTAAACGACAGATTGGCTTAAAAATAATGTCTAAAATTTAATTTTATAAAATTAAGTTTGTATTAATCTTACAAAAACAATTTTTTTCTTTTTTTTTTTGTATGAAGTGAAAGAAAAATAAAGAAAGCTGAAGATTTTTTATTTTTAGACTTCAAGAGGAAGAATGAAAATGACATTGTTTTATTATTCTAAAATTTAAATGTCACTTAGAAACATTTTAAGGAAAATCCGTTTATCATTTCTATTTACTTCCTAGATTGTTTCGTTTTTACTTTGTAAAACTCTATTTCAAAAGCCAGTTTAGTGTTGACATAAACACTAAATAGCAGTTTTTATTTACTTTTTTTTGTTATCGACATTTCATTCATAAGACAAAAAAATGATCTAAAAAAAAAAAAACACAGCGGAAAAGTTATTTAACAATTTTATTTACAATGATATGATTTTTTTTCTTCCAAGATTGAAATTTAATGGTTCAGGTTTTTCTTGTTGTGTACTTTCGTTCCCGTTTATTTACTAATTCGTCTGTTTTTAATTGAAAACTCTTTCTAAAAACTCATCTTCTTCCTTCAAATGACGACATCATGGCGTCGTCCTGCTGCCGCCGTTTCTGTCTTCGTCTTCTTTCCTATTTTATTATGATTTTTTTTTTTTAACTTTTTTTTATTTCGTTCGTCTGCAATTTAATAGACAACTATATGTTTATCTTCTTCCATGTCCATGTGATTATTATTATTGTTGTCTCCGTTGTTTTAATGCTATTATTACATATAATTCTCTGTTAATCTATTTTCCTAAACGACGCTTTAAATGTGGCAGTGGCTTTTTATTTAATGTTTCTTCTTTCTAGTCTCTTTGTCTTTTATTTTGAAATAAAAACTTCCAGAATTATTTCCAAACATCACCTGCAAGTTCCTCTTCTGCTTTGTTATTGTATTTATTCATAGTTGTAGAAAAAAGTGGGCTTTTGTGTCGATGTAATTCTTTAAAAAAACAAAAACAAACAAAAAAGCTAATCTTTTTCTTTGCTAAAACATCCAATGGCCACCCTTACATCTTCCTCCTCGCAAAATGTTGATAAATTACTTTGTAATCGGATTATATATTCGTTATAAAGCAGTAATGATTTAACAATCAAAACACAAAAAAGACCCCCCCTTGATATTGCTTCTTTTTTGTCCCTTAATAAACTAGTCTCTCACCCTCTTCGAATTTCTTTTTATTTGCCACCCGCTTCTTCACGTGTACCTGTCATGTGTTGTTTATGTCTTCTCCATCCATTTTGTCTCGTAGTAAAAAATAAAAATAAAAACCTTTATTATTGTTATTACCATTATTAAAATCCAACCCACGCAAATGTTGCTTTGCCATTTAATTCACCAGGTTTGCGCATTTTTAGTATCTACCAATTTAGTAGTAGGCAAGAAGATATACTAAGTGTGACTGACGACTACCATTGATGTGGTAGCGTGAACCAGTCGTATTAGTACGACTAATAATAATGGGTCGAGTACGACTGAACTGTTTTTATTTCTATTTAAAAGATCGCTTAACAACACTAACGGTTTGTTGTTTCTTTTTTTAATTGTGTCAATGGACGAGCCTCCTTTAGATTTTATTTCTTGATTTATTGATGCGGGGTATTTCTTTTTTCTTTTAATGACTGGTTCCTCAAATAGTTAAGAAAAATGTAAAATTAAACCTATACCAAACTAAGATATATCATTTTTCTTTTTCTTTTTAATCTAATGAACTAGCTTCTGTTTCTTCTTATCGCCTTTTGGTGCCAACTTTGTCTTCAGACGTGATTTTTTTTTTTTTTTTTTTTTTTTTTCCTTTTCCCCTTCTTTTTTGTTGTTAAACGTGGATTGTTGTGCTTCCTGATTCTGGTCTTCCATAAAAACTCAAGACATTTTTTTTTATTCCAGTTGTTTTGTGATATTTTTTAAAATTCTCTACTATATTTGTATTTATAGCGAAAATAGCCGGGTAGTTGATAATAGTTATTGTCGAGGATTTTTAAATCAAATTTCTACAAAGGCTTCGTGTGTCGCATGACATTTTTGTTTGGGTGAATGAAACAAACATTTTCAATTTGAAAATTATAAACTTTTTTTTTTTTTCTTATATGAATTTGTGTAATCCTTATTAATTTTTGGTTCGATCCCCTCGAATTCAGATGAAAATAAAACCTGCCTATAACAAGTCTTTTATTGTCTAAAAACTTTGACCACTCTCCATTTTATTTCTTTTTAATTGTTAAATTTCCTAAGAATATTTCTTTGATACTTCTTTTAACTTGTAGATTTTTGTATTATTGTCACTTGGAGTCTGCAAACTTATATTTCAATGGTCCCAAATCCCAACTGTTGCCTTTCAAATGGCTACTCTGATGTTTTGCCATGAGGAACATAAAACCAGACAACTTTCCTGAATCAAACTGAAAAAAGTTATTGAAGGAAACGTCATGATGTATGCCGTTGTTAGGGTAAGGGCTGAGTTGGCTTCGGTTTTGTCACTTTGTGGGTAGAAAAAATCCAAAAGAGGTACACAGAATATTGCATTAAATTAAAAAAATTATTTAATAAACTAAATTGTTAGCAATAAGTCATATATATATCTCAACATTTTAAATAACTAATTTATAATTAATAAATGACTTAACTCATTAAGAAATAAATGGATATATTATTTTTCATCATTTACTTTTTCCTACCAACAATCTGAAGTTATGAGATTTTTTTCCCACAAGTTATTTTTGCCTACCCTTTTTCTTCATTGACTTTCTGCAACCTTTTTGGGTTTTTTTTTAATAGACACTCTCCTCAAGAAAGTATTTAATTGAAGTAAATTTTTTTGATAGGCAAAAACTGAAGGGAACAAGATGATCTATTGGCCATCGGTAAGCTCAGGATGCTATAATCTCTAATAATCCTCATTGATCTGTTTCACTTACTGCTTTATTTTCTTTTGAAATAGCAACTGTTTTTCCTGAATAAATGAAAATTTATGTTGATTCTGTCTGTGCGTCACACTTCTTTCAGAGGAAAATATCTTTACATAACTTTCATTCCTCTTCTGATTATTAACCAAAAAAAAAAACGACAACCAGTAGATTCTTCCTTTAGACTCCATTGTTTCCATTTTCCTTTAAGTGTTTGATTGTCTGCCAAATAAGTTGGGATTCACTTGCTTCTTTTAATTCTATTGAACTTACTCATCCTGTCTTCAGTGATAGCTTTGTGCTTACAGCATCTTGCTTGAAGTGCCATTCACAATCACTAAAGAGAATTGATGTTAAAAATATTAATGACATAAATTCTTCTGCATTTAAATTTATAGCGACAAGCCAAAATAGACTGGGGTTAATCTGTTATAAAGAGGTTGGTGCAATAATTGATGTTGTAGTTTAGATGGCTTTTTATTTTCCACATAGTGAAGAAGTCTGATCTCTTTTTACTATTAATGACATATTTTGTCAAAGTATAGATTTTGTTTCTTCATCCAGACCAGGAGATAATGATGCATGCCACTAATGATGATAGTAAGAATCATGTGAATGAAACCTGATCCTGAAGCTGACCATTTGTTTTATATATTAAGCCCTTTTTTCTTTCCGAGGCATAAATAAGTTCTCTTTGGGGATATTGAAGTCCGTTTTCTGTGAAAAATTCTATCGGTGCCATGTTGACAATTCATTAAGCTGGAGGCATGTTTTTCTGATTCCCATGAATTTTGGTTTGTTTACAGCAAGGAAAGAGACAAAGGGTTTTGATTTGGGTATGGAATACTGTTTATTGATATGCCAAAGAAAATATTGCATGTTACTTTGTTGTATTTTCCTATATGTAAACAATCATTTCTTTTGTTTCCCCATATAAATAGTATATCTTAAATATTCAGGTGAAAATTTAGGTTAGTTGCAGTACTAGAAATTTTCTTAAAAATCCTTTATGTACAATACTTTTCTTTTTCTTTTATATATAGTTTTAATAAATAAACTAAATTGACATCTTTAAATCTTAATCCTCTAGAAAGTAGATGCCTGTTTCATTAAACTCTGCTGGTGAGATAAATGTGTGTGTGTTTGTGTGTAGACTGTGGCTTTTTGACCACTGAACAGTTTTGTATTCTTCCCTATCTTTATTCTGTGCCTTTGTAGCTCATTAGAGAAACTAACAGAAACTTTTAAAATATAGATCTTTATAAAAACGACTTGTTCTCTCCAGAGTCCCTGCAGCTGTTGTGTTGATCTAATAAAAAGAATTCAATGTGAATCTCTAGTTGACATCCGTTGTGTAATGTCCTATGAAAATCAATTCCGATTAACCACTTTTGAAGATGGTGTGTCAACATTAATCAAAAGCTTGTCAGTCAAGAGGAAATGAGAACCCCTCTTTTTTCTTCTCTCTCTCTAACATTTGAGAATGTCTTCAGCCATAGTCTCCTCCTTTTCTTTTTTAAAGGGAAATAAAAATAATGGTTTTGTTGCTGTTATCAAAATTTATTGTGAATATAAGCAAATAAAATTCCTGTCTTCTAGAAAAAAAGACACCAAAGAATTTCACCAACACCCCTTTATTTTTTTTTATTTATTTTTTTTTATTTATTTTTTTTAACTGTTAGAAATATATATTTCGGCCAGATGTTTGTATTTCTATTAAAGTGGGTAATGACTTTTGTGTTCAATATCTACTTGCAGTCATCAAATATTTGTATAAATGGCTTGAAAATTTTCTTTCATGTCTTCTCAGTTGTTTCCATCCATTAACTCTGACAGTTGATATTTATTTTTCTTTCTCAAAATTGTTTATTTTGTGTAGTTAGAAATTTTGTAAATTTATAAGCAAATAAATTCCTTGCAATTGGAAGAAATGTAGAGTCTTCATGGAGTGGTATTGTTCTTTTTATTCTTTCTTTAAAAAGAGTTTACAAGTCATATTTCTTACCCAATTTGGAATCTTTTAAAAAAAATTTGCTCAGGAGCTTAACATGGCAATGTCAATGCAAAAATTAAAAATAAATGAATCCAATGGAAGTTCATTTACACAGTTTTTCTTAACTGATCTTGTATATTTAAAGAACTTTTCTAATTTTTATGAAACTAACACTAAATTATAAGTTTCTGCACCAAATCTATTTCTATGAAGAAAAAAAAATGGATTCCATGTATTTGTATGTTGTTGTCTTTTAATGCTTATATTTCTAGTTTGGTTTTAAAATGGATCAATGGAACCACCAAAATTAATTATAAACAAAAAAAAATGGTTTTCTAAGGAAAATGCTGGAAAATTTAAAAACCTTGTCTGAATTAAATGCATAGAATGAAATGGTGGTTTATTTCCTCAATCAAAATCCCCCCCACCCAACCACATTTCAATGCTGCTACTGTCACAAAAGACAAACCACCCAGACAATGTCTGTTATAAATGCAACAATGCTTTATAAACTCCTGCATTTGTCACCAGGTAAGCAATGTTGGTAGCGTTGCTAGCTGTATAAGTTTGAAGTAAAGATTTTACTAGTCTATATTATTTTTACTATTTCAGTAACCATGAGAAATGGCATACAAAATGATCTCTTAATTTGACCACACTATGATTAGTCAACCTGTGGTCAAATGATTTGAAAAAGTGGAGTGTGTCTGCAAAATGTGTGGCATAAGAAGGGGCAAATACTCCCTTCTATAGCCCTTAAGTGGCAGGTCATTTGTTGTTTACCAGAGCTCAATGAAGAGTTAATGTCTGATGCCATAAATAAAACAGGCACTATGGACTGTTTTTGTAACACTAGCAGTTTATAGGCCAGTGTCTGCACCCTGGCAAGCCTGTCTACATTTTTCTTGCAGACATGCTTGCTATACTTTAGGTGTGGTAGTACCTGATCAGAACATGGCATGTGCCTTCATGACTGGACTGCCAAATCATGTCAAATGAACACTGCAAGTGTCATCTAGGATGGCTGAGAACACTGTAAGTCAACTACTGGCTGGAACTTGAGCCATAATGAAGGACAAGATGGCATCTGAGGAACCAGTATGGCAGCCATGTGGCTCATTGAAACAAATGCTAATGTGCACTCCATTATTTGTTGTACTAACTATAGGTGCTCTGGACTTAATTGCTTTGCAAAAGATTGTTATTATCACAGTGAAGTGACATGTCTGTCATGTACCCAAAAGATGCATCCAGAAGATTGGGTCTTTTTGCTTCAGTGTCAGCAAAATAGGCAGGTAAGGGGGACAAGATGCCAAGCTCCAGTCACCTCCATGCAAAAGATATAAACAAGGTGCTCACTAGGATCAAAGCGTATATAGATAGGAAGATATGTATGGCTTTGGGATGCATTCAAGTTGTTTCCTATCCACTTTTGAGTAAATCAAGTTGACATGCCTGGAGCAAATCAGACACAGGAACATTAACTGTCAGGGGTGGGATGGTACTAAAGAGTCAAGGAATTTGTACACCCTACAGTTTTAACATATGGATCTAGTCAATAACTAAGTCCTATTTGTAGACAGTCAATTATTGGAATTCAACCTGATCCTTGGAATGGATGTTATTAGAAAATTGAGTGGAGTCCATATAACTAACCTAGGCAAAGGTTGTTTTTTTTTTTTTTTTTTTTGTTTTTCACACATTATGGAATTTGCTGACTTGTTTAGTAAAATCAGCCTAAATGAACTTGACTGTATCATAGTTTGACCAAGAAATGAAGGTATAGACTGCAACCTAGAAGTAGTCCGATGGCTACCCACCTGAGAAATTGTGGGAAACCATACCTGAGTCACCTGTGTCCAAACAAGTCAGATGAATACAAATTGACCTGCACACATGACTAGATACTAGGTGGTTGCTCCCTTAGCCCAAAAGAGAACATGGTTCTGTTAGGGACCTAGTCCCATTGATGGCAGTGGTGCAGAATAAGGAAGAGGCATGCTCTATATTGGGCTACTAAGAACTGAACGAGAACATAAATGCATACAAAGCTGATGTGGGTTTGTTTGCACACAGAAACTGAAGTGGCATGGTGGGGGAGTTCCGTGTCTCCATTCTTGACCTATGAAAATTTTACCTGCAAGATATGTGTACACAAATTGCTGTGACTGTTCCAGACAGTGCTTTTTCAGAGATTAAAATAAAAACATTGTTTAACCTGATTGGGCTTTGGGCTCAATGTTGCATCATCTGTAACAAGCTATCATGGAGTATGTACTTCTTGAAGATGACTCCATCTGACAGTCAAAATCTGTTAAATATAGATGTGTATCATTTTGTCTCATAATGAAAGTGTAGCATCTGCAGCATGCATGAAACTGCATTTGACTTACTATAGACTGACATCTAAGCGAGCAGAAGTTGACTTCCATATGTGGGGAGCACAGCATGTTACCCCTTATGCATGAAAGCAAGGATCTGGAAGTGACTGAAAACATAACACGATGTGTGGTGAACTGGTGGAACACCTTCGTGTTTACAGCTGACTCGTTATAACAACATTCATCAAAACACAGACAGCAGCTGTCATGTCTGGTTGGGATCAAATGATGCCTCCTGCAAAAATATGATTGTATACATTGTTGGCAGTTTGCATTGCAATGAACCTGCTTTCAACAAGGAGTATAAATAAGATGAACATGCATTTAAGATGTTCTTTGATGCAAGTTCACTTGCTAATGGAGCTCAGAGGAACAGTTGTAAAAGACATGCTGCATGCATCCAGCAAAAGACAGTCAGCATATCCGTTTGGCAGAGTTTGATAACATGCTTTGGTTAATTTAGTGCTTTGGTTAATTTAGTGCTCTAGTGGAATGCTACAAAGATGCACTTATTTACAATGTCCATGTGTCTGTCTGTCTGGGAATATGACCTTGCTCATGGGAAAGTCTGGGATATTCACAAAGGCTGCAAACAAGCTGCTCATCCAAAAACAATTCAGCATGCTTGAGATATTGGTTCAGGAATGTAAATTGTCTGTGGGTGTTATGGCAGTTAAATCAGAACAACCAGGCCAACAGGCTAAGTCCCACAAAAAGACCTGTCTAATATACCTGCACATCAGTAGACAAAGTTGGTCTTGAATAAATAAAGGTTTCTACATAGCCGAAGTGGGCATCTTGGTATCAAACATACTATACTTTGTAAATTGAATCCATCCTATGGCATCAAAGGCAGTGATTAGGAATGCAAGTAGTGCCATGAGGCAAGTTGAATGTTATTGATACATAGTGAATTGGAAATGCTACCCATTATAATAGCAGACATTACTTGATCAACTGTGACCACAGTCAACTCACAATTGGGGCAGCCCCTGCATCAGCAGGATTCAACTAGTCATTCACCTGTTAGAGGCCCTATCTTATGACGGAGATCCAGTGGACTGGTTAAATGCTTTACAGACAAGGACACTGTGTTTTGTAGTCAGTATGTCAAAGATTTCTTAGTCAAGAGTCCAACACTGCTTCTGATGTGCAGACATCCACATGAGCAATGGTATAATTGAGAGGTGCTATCAGAGTATTAAACCATGCAGATTAGTGAAGGCAATGTACTGGCATAATGTCACACTAAAGGACATCCCTTACTGCACTCATTAAGATGATTCACTGACACCAAATTCCCACCTGAATGTCACAAAGAGCCACTGCTGTATAGTGCGGGAGGCTGTGTATAGGTAATGACTCTGCATAAACTATGTACCTCAAGTTATCAAAGGGGATGTGTTGCTGATATCAGCAGCCCATACATGGTTTTAATTAATGTAATTCACACTACCTGAATGTGTGGAATAAAAGGCACCGATCGCATCCTTCCATTGTGTCGGAGACATTTTGTATCGGCAGCTAAGTGAGCAGGAAAAGTCTGATGCCACACAAATAAAACAGGCACAAGAGACTGCTTTCGCAATAGACTTTTTCATGGCTTACAAGTAGCTTACAGCCCAGTGTGTGATCCCTGGTGAGTCAGTCAGCATTTTTTGTCTTGCAGATAAATGTTCTCTTGTAGACACAACCATGCATTTTTTTTTTCTCTTCATGGCTGCTTGTGAATGTCATCACTGCTTTATAAACTCCTGTGTTTATCACCAGGGAGCATTGTTAGTAACTTACTGTGTGAGCGTAACCTATGAATTTTGACGTCCAAGATGTTCTCGACAACAATTTTTCTCTTTAATTCTTCTGCTTTACTGTCTTGTATGTTTCACTAAAGATTATCTTTAGATGAAGGAGAGATAAGTGACACATTAAATTGCCTTAACTTTTTGAGCACATCTGAAACTTGTATAGCTAAAAAACAAATTTTAACAATGAATGGAAAGGCTATTTTGCTACAAGAATCATAATTCAGCTGTGTTTAAATCTGACTTTTATATGCAAGAGATTATAGTTTCAGGAATGATTCATTCAATATTATTAAATGAATTTTAGAAAAAATGAGTGCTGGTGTCATTGTATCAGGTTGGAAGTATTTAAAATCAATAAATAATTATCTATTTTGCTGCAGAAAGAATGGGAAAGAGAGAAACTCTAAAAAGGAAAGTAAATGTTTGCCTACAATTAACTCAACTAATTTCTGTAATGTGTTAAAATTGTTATTGGTTGCATGGACACATGTTTTTTTTTTTTTTTTTTTTTTCTTCTGCTGTGATATCCAAGAAAGGATTTGACATTTTATCCTCAGTAATGATTTAAATGAATTATTTGTAAACTGTTTACAGAATAAGCTTCCATATGTTCTTTTGATGGCAAATGTTCACAAAGTAATCAAATTTTATTGGGGGGAAAAAAAAAAAACACTTGTGTTAAATTCAAAACTGATATGAAATTTTTGACTGGATGTCATTTAAGCCAATCCCGATATAAAGAAGACAAAAGAACATTCATAACTTTGAATAGAGAAATCTTTAAATGATTCAAAGAAAAGAGATGGGCTTAATACATAAAAGCACGTAGAAGCTGATCATCTGGCAGACTTCATGAATGTGAAAGAATGAACGAAAAGAAACAAAATAATTCTAATAAATGTCTTGTATATTATTAAGGTGTTCAGAAAGTGATTATATTTTACTAGAAACTGAGTTAAATTTATTTAAATATTATTTATCAGAAACTTAATCACCTTCAATTTCAATGACTGCTGCCTCGTGGGAAGATAAATTTTTGATTCTACATTTAAAGAAATCTGTGCTTTTTTTTAAAATAAAATAATTATGAATAATTCTTAACTGTTTTGATTGTTCTGTTACTTATGGCATGTTGATCAAAACAAATGAAAATTTGTAGCTACTAAATCTGGACAATGTGGAAGAACTTCCCATCCTAGCAATGATACTTTTTTTTTTTTTTTTGTAGTGCTCCCTTGCATTGTTGTACTGGAGAATAACTCCTTTTCTCTCAACCAGAGCAGGATATTTTGAATTTACCCAATCAAGTTGTTGGCAATAAACATCTGTAGTGATGATCTTTCCCTGTTCCATTAGCTCTTAATGGTCATCTTTCATATTCCACCAAACAAAGGCAAGAATTTCTGTGGCTTTGGTGACAGCACTGGTTTCTCAGTTTTGATAACCAGTCTTTTTCATCACTTGTAACAATGTGATACAAAAATAAAAGGTTGATGTTCCTGGTCTTAAAAAGTTGCTGAAGATAGTGGAATGGTTGGTTCTCAAAAAAATTTTTGAGGAACACAAATTCCCTCATTTGAAACTTTTTTCAATCTAAGTTTTTGCACCAAATCTCTTTGACACAGTTCCAATTCAGTAGTCTCTTTAAATAATAATTAAAAAAAAAAAAGTTCCTTTTTTTTTTTTTTTTTTTTTTTTCTTCAATATGGGTCATCTGAGTGAAGCTTGTCCAATATGTCCTGGTTCCCCTTTTTTTAAACCTTTTAACCCCAGCATATCTATATGTGCATACACTGCAAAAATGTTTTTAAATGCCATATGAAATGTAGAATAATTTTGAAGCAGTGAAATGAAAAATGTATTTCTTACATTTATCAATTGGTAACCTTAGAAGCCTCTTCCTTTCTCCCCAATTTAAATCTAATGATGAGCTTCCTTAAGTAACCAGGGTTTTGCTCAACTGGGCATTGGAACTATTAATTAGAGCTCAACTGATGGAATTCGTTATAAGAGAAATATTTAAACTTAACGATGAAGGTATTTTATGACCATTTATATAAATCTGATAAATCGGAAAAAAAATACTTATAGCGCAAAAATGTTTTACTTGTGAAATGAATTCAAGTTAAATTTGTTAATTTTACTGAAAACTTTTGGGGTGATAGACCTATGTTCAACATCATTCCTAGTCTTTTGTTCTGGTGATGGCCTCTGTTCCATTTGTCTACAAAGATACACTTAGCATTATACTTATTTTAATTACCTCTTTGTGTCCTATCAAGTAATTTCAAAGCAATAGTTAAGCTTAACAAAGCATCTATCTCTAACAGCTGACACACTTCTGGATAGACTAATTCCTATATTCCATATTACTACTACTACAGCTTGTATTTGTATTTCAAAGACTTTCTTCCTGAATCAGACTCCATTAGAGGTTCTTTAATGAAATCTTTCTGTATCCTACATTAATCTTTTGGTTCCTCTATGTACAATAAAGTTCTCTTCTTCCTTTGCTGGGGTTTGCACTTCATTCTGAATTACTCCCATTTTGCTAACAAATAAACCTTTCTCTATTTTAGCCTAAATATCTCCGATATTTAGGTGTTTGCCTCTCCAGTCAGTTATAAATCTGAATTTCTTATGGACCTAGGTTCATATCTCAATCATGTATTAATGAGAAACTATGCCTATTTAAACAGTTTTGGAAATTCACAATTTCTACAACAGAGTACTCTGTTAGCCTGACAAGAAAGTGTTGCCCTACATTTGTCAGACATAGAACAAAGTAGTTCTTTAACCCTTCCAAAAATGTTTCTGACTTTTGGGCATTGAAATAACAACTCCTCTAACTGCTTTCACCCCACCCCCAAGTCATTAACAAATAATTCCTGCTTTTCCAAATTCTTTTTTTTTTTTCTTTTTAAGGTTCAGAAACGGGAAATGAGGGCAAGATCTGGGGAATAGGTTGGGTGGTTGTCTATGCACTTAAAAACCCTTAATTCTTTAAAACATCCATCATCTTGCCAGTATAGTGAGCAGGTGACATTGTCCTGCAAAAAAGAACACCTTTCTGCAGCTTCCCTCACAATTTTTTTTTTCTTTTCCTTTTCTTTCAATGTCTCCTTTAATTTCTACTTCAAGTTCAAGTAGTATTTTGTTTGTGCCTTCTAACGATAGTCATAAAATAACCCTATGACTTTGACCTTTTCTGGATTATTTTTTGGCTGCTGTTTGCTCTCCAGATCATAATGGTGTAATCATTTTGTTGGGCCAGATTGGAAAAATCATTTTGTTTTTGTTGTTCAAAATGTAAAACAGAAAAACAAGTTTGTTTTTATACATATTATGTGGGCATTCTGTAAATGTGGGACTCAATTCATTTTATGTGATTGAGCAATCATTGTGCATATACAAGATGTTTATATTAAATTCAGTATATTTTACTTGACTTTGATTGCAAGAAACTTTGAAGTTCCCAATATATTTATTTATAATTATTTGCCAAACATTGATTTCTCAGTTGATCCCCACTGAACTAAATCCATCATATCAGGTTTGATTGTTTTGTTTTTTTTTAATTTTTTTATGAAAATGTATATATCATGTTTCTTTAATTTGATGCAATGTCAAAAAGTTAGTTTCAGTAAGTCATTTTGTTGTATTGTACACAACAGCAGAGAAATCCCTTGGTTAGCAATAAAGGACAGATTTTTAAGGTTTGACATTTTCTCTTTTCTCAGTCCCATTTAATAATAAAATTCTTGTTAACAATAATAGGACAAAATACAAAACAATATAAGGCCACAAGGCAGGCCAAAGCAACTACAGTTTGACTATTCTTTGTCCGAAAACCTCCAAAATCCAAAAAGTCTTTCAGGTGCTGATATGACTTGCCACAAATGGAAAATTTCAGAAAGCACTGGGAAGATGATGTGCATCCGTTGTAAGTGACCTTATCTGCCCTGGGTGGGGGTTCCCCTAATCCACCGACGTTTGCACCAGTTTTTTCTTAGCAATCGTCACTGCAACACCTTCGTTCATAGATTACTTACCAGGAGCTTCATGCTCAGTAAAGATATTATTCAAAAAGTCCTGCAGATATCCTTATGAACAGTAAAAAGGAAAAAGAAACCATTTATGTTTATCAATATTTTGTACATGTACAGAAAGTGCAAAACCTTATTTTAATGTAAAATCTTAATTTCACTTAAAAATCCATGTAAGAATTACATGACTAGTGTCATTACATGTATCTGTATGTACACAAAATTTAAATTTTATATAAAGCTACTTTCAGGGTATATGTATAAGCTGTGTTATGAAATGTAAAGCAATGTCGTGTTTATGCTTGGGTTTCATTCCCAAGCTGCCCCATTTTATGCTATATCCAAATTAAATAGCTTGTATTCCAAAATCAAAAAAAAAAATTTGAAAGCCAAAGCATTTTTAGTCCCAAGAATTTTGGGTAAAGGATTCTCAACTTGTAGAAGGCAGTAAGAAAGTAAATATTTCACAAAATAGAAATAGTGTTCTCACAGAAAAGGGATACAGTCTTCAAGGCAAGAAAAAAAATGTGGGTAAGAACAAGAATGATCCATTTTTATTGGCAAGAAGGAAGAAATCCTAACATCTGTATGAGTTGTCTATGAACCTGGGAAGGGTGTTTGTATATTTTTTTATTTTATATATATATTTTTTTTTTTTTTTTTTTTTTTTAGCAGTCATTCTAATGCAATTAACATTTTTTTTCTTTTTAGTTTTCAATTACAATCAACTGTGTTTCTGTGGCGACAATACAAAATTTACTTGATTTTTATAAGGGTATAAGGCATTACTTTGGATCTCACTACTCCTGTCTTGTCTAGAAATTGGACAAGGATGACATCAGCATGGCAGTCAAGGCCCTATTAACACCTTCCCCAGCACAGATGTGTATATAAGTTTTTACCAAAACTGTGTTTTTCAAACATCAAAAACATGACGTTCAAAAAACAGCTACAGATGTGTTTATATATCAATTTTGATTCTTATGCCCTTCTAAGCTTGAAACTAGTCCAACTGTCAACTTCTACATCTGGTAGAGGTGTTAGCCACCGCACGGGTTTTTCAAGGAGCCTCAGTTTTTTAGTTACTATATTAAGAACAAATAAAAAAAAAATTGTCTGAAGATGAAATGTTTTTCCCAAAATAATTGGCAGGGAAGGGGGTTGAAACCCACCCCATAAAGAGGAGACTAAAAATGCAAAGAAAATCCTGACCTTAATGCCCCAAAATGGTGGAAACAATAATAGTACCAAGAACCAAAAATACTGTACATCTGAGGCCACTTCAACCATTTTAAAGTCACCATCTCTCTGCATCATTGATGTTGAGGAATTTGTTAAACAGGCAAATGCAATATGCACATCAGGTAAAAATAGGTGGCCTTATTTTAATATACCCAAACTCAAAGCAGTGGGGGAAACAGTATTTACAAGAAAAAAAAGGCACTGATCAATTTACCAATGTGGAAAATATTGTTGAAGTCTGCATGGCCCTGATAAAAAAAAACAAAAACATCAGAATAGAATTCCAAATACAATTGGTGTGTACGACATGTATGAAATGATTAGTTGAAGCAGCATTTTTACTTCAATAAGGAGAAATTATTGAAATCAACCTAGACAGGAAAATAGGAGGGGGTGGTGGCACTTACACATTATGATGGACTGAAAAGCTTTTAGCACCATAGTCAAATGGATAGATGTTGACTGGCAGAAGCTTCAAGTAATTTTATCTGGAAGGAAACTGATGCTTTGACATTGTAGGGATATATCTCTCCACAATGTTGAGGTAAAGTCTTCAAATGGCCCAAAAAAGTAAAAATAAAAAAAAAAGTAATAACTGAAGGTAGGTAAAGCAGGTCAGGCTTATCTTCATCACCTGATAAAGGATGACGACAAAGGAAAGTGGCAAGCCGCCAAAGAAGGAGTGTGGAAAAGACATTATCATGTTGCCCGTTTTGGGCCCTAAGTTTGACAAGGAAAAGGAGTTCACAAAAATTACTTGTGGATAGTTTAAACCGAAAAATTATACAAGTCCCACAAAGGAGAAAAAAAAAAAAGAGTATTGAAATTAAAGAAACTTCTAGATTCAAAATTCAACAAAGGCAAGCCAATGTAAGGGGATGCCTCTTCCACTGACACATAGTTTTCCTGAAAGGTAAATATACCTCTATTATGACCACTATTATTACATTACCTGACAAAAATAAGAAAAACCTTTAAGAAGGTAGAAAACAAAAGTGTGGGAGACAATAGTAATTTCTCTCAGGCCTAGGGACTTTTGACAGCAGTCTGTGTTGGTCAGGACACACAGCAAATATGGTCTGTTGGACATCCCAATATCTCCTCCTCTGCCCATCCTTTGATAGGATAAAGTTTAAAAATTAAAGTAATTTTATTTTGGGAAGTTCTGTTTTTTTGTTTTTTTTTTGCACCCATCGCTTTATAGTACAAATAAAGCTCCCTTTCCCAAGGGGCATGGTGACAAGGCTGTTCTGAGCTCCATAAGAATTGAAATGGGCCAAGATCTGTAGGACAATCTATCAGTATCCTGACTCCTGGCATGTTCGTCTTGGGAGTCCAATAACAGTAAGATTTGATCATGGCTCTGTGGTTAGCAAGTTTGAATGGCTGAGGGTAAAAGTAAATGAAGTACTTGTTTAGGAGAGAGAATGTCTGTAGTTCTCTTAAGTCCTCCAATTTGGCTTTATTTTAGTTTTCTTCTCTATATTCCCATTAACATTTGTTAGTCATTTTGAGAGTTGCATAATAAAACATTTTCATTGTGCATAATTACCATTTCAAATCAAGGGGTTTGTTCTCTTCAAGACTTGTTTGTAAATATGGGATATTAGTTTAAAATTTCATGGCAATTGTGTTGTTTTGGTGATTGTGGTATGGACAAGGTTATATAAATGTGGTATTATGGTAATCAGAACATTGAAATATAATTGGGTCAGTGAATGGGACCATCTAAGTTAGGACTGCGACAACATACTCCCCTATTTGTTAGTCTTGTGCAAACTTTTGTGTAACCTATTACAGATAAATCCTCCTTCCCTGAGATGTAAAACAACAGTTAAGGATTAATTGTGGTTTACCTGATTGTCTATGAAACTTATAATTTAAACATTCTGCTTGAATAAATAAAAATGTTTGATCAGTTGCTCTCTGCTTGTCAGGTTGGAGTAGAAATAAAATAGCTATTAAAATTAAATTCAGTCAGTGTTTCTAAAGTCTTATCTGCAATAAAAGTTAGCCACATTCATTATTTTCATTGTTGGAGATGAAGAAAAAAAAATTGCAAATATTGGCGCAATATCTGAAAAATATGCCTGCAAATCAGTGAGCTTGCCTTGCCCATTTACTTACTGCTTAAAGTGTCAAGTGATTGATCTTCTCAAATTAATTAGCAATCTAATCTAATAATCTGATATTTATTTAGATGTTTAGAGATTTCTATTTTTATTAATAAAAGCCAAAGGCTTTCTAGCTAAAATGCACAGAAGGATGCAATAAAAAAAATTTTTTTAAATACAAAATCTGAGGTTTTATCAAGAAATTATCTTGCTGTTCTGGTATTTGAAAAAAAAGATTTTTTTTCTGATTATTGTCAATAACTGATTGAAGTTACTTTCCTCTACTTCTGTTAATGTTTGTTCTTTGTTGTTTCTCTTTTGAAGCTTGATCTTGTATGACTGGAAATAATTTTAAGATAATTAGCGTTTTTTTATACTGGTCTTGAATGGATTAATGTAAATATGAAAGTTGAATCCACCCCCCCCCCTTTTTTTTACCTAATATTAGCATTAAAATCAATTTCAGAAATTTCAAATTTCTCATTGAAATAATTCCTTAGGTTCCATCAATACTTTAATCTATGAATGATAAATGTTGATATCTGTTACTATATAAATCTATTCAGGTCTCTAATGTTGGTCATAATATAAAAATGTTGATTGCTTCTTTTGATGCTTTGAATATTAATATGGTTACATCTTGGCTACAAGAGTTCTCGTAGGTATGGACTTGCTGAAATTGACACAAAATAGCTCTACCTGGTCTTCAAACACTATTTTTTTTTAATGTTAAAAAGGAATTTATCTCTTCAAAGTTAAATAATTTTATAGCAAGCAATGGTCAGTTCATTCTAGATATTTAGTTCCTTTTCCATACTAGATTAGTAGCCAACTCTTTCTATCCTGCTTTATCTTTACAAAAGTCAGATCAAACCAAAAAGGCAGTCTTGTTTCTGAATCCTCACTTTCCAGCCTTGACAGACAGTCAAAATTATTTATGTGGCCTTATGGAGGATGACTCATTTTCCACCGTACAGCCCCTTCCCACACAGATAAAACATCACAAGCTTATTACTATTTCCATGGCTATAGTGCCACCAGTTCAAATTGTTCCAGCCCAAATCCATCTTGAGTTGAATTTGCCCTCATTCTCTACATATTCATTTTGTAAGAAAGATGTTCAACTCTGACAGTTTCATCCAATAACTTTGTAGAACAAACTCCCACATGGATGCTTCCCTGAACACAATTTTTCTGACTTGGGTCAGTCACTATCTATTGTTATCTATTTTCCATATCCTCATAATCTTTACTTCCTCTTCTTAATTTTATATCACACACTTCATTCATTAACTCTATAACTTGATTGGGTCTTGAACCTTGTATTGGATGAATTTTAGCATTAAAAAAAAAAAGATGTTACTGTATTATGCTTGGTTTGAAATTTTTTTTTTTTTAATACAATATTGTTTGTTTACAGTACACGTTTGAAAACAACTGAACTAATTCCTCCCCTCTTTCTACCCCATTAAGTTAAATTCATTAAAGTCAGTATAGAAATATTTTCTGATTGAAATTTAGTTTTTAATTTTGAAACCTAAATTTCACTTATTTTCCATTTCTTCCATGCTAGGATTGTAGCCTAATGTCAAACAGGATGTTTGATATTAGACTACAAAGCCAAGAATCACAGGAGTTTTCTTTTTTCAAAGTTCAGCTTAGTCTAGTGCTAGGCTTACTGTACCTGATGTTCCTAAGTGGTCACCCACCTTAGTACTGCTCAGGTTCATTGCTGCTTAACTTAGAGAATTAGGTAAAGCACACTAGTTATTACACTTTCTTCTTATAGATATAAACATTACTCCTCTCTTCAGACATTTTATTTGGGTATTTCAAAGGATTATTACGAAAAATATTTGAAAATTGTTTTTCATAATATTTCTACTTTTAATTATTATATTTTCATCCAATACAAAGCCTAAGAGCCACTCAAAGTAGAGGGTTACTATGTGGCATCTGTTAGCCTCAAGAGACCATGGTGCTGTGTCTGAAGAGTTAGGCCTCTGCTGCTGGTGGCAGTGCAGCATCTGTTATGGCACTACAGGCCCACACAGGAGTGACAGTCTCGATTGCAGCAAATGCATGTGAAGACACTCTCTCCTGATGTCATCCTGTTGTTTTCTTTCCATTAAGCATGCTTCTCCTCTGTGGCAAGCATGTTTCTCTTCTCGTTCTAGCCCTCAGTGTAAATTGCATCCCCAATCAGTGGCCAGTTCGCCATACAGAAGGACTTTCAGAATCCTCCCATCCGGCATATGGTATACATGTCAAAGCTAGCAGAGCCTTCACTGTTCAAGAAGAGTGGAGAGGCTGGATAACTGGGCCATGGGTGAGAACTAGAGCATTGGGTTGCTGAATGACATTGAAGGAGTAAAAGATGAATATTTATATGTAGGATAGAAGTAACCATTAACCCTCAATTTCAGGAGGTTAAGATTGTAGATTGGGAAATTATCCTTCCACGATACATCAGATCTGAGGAAGAAGCTGTCAACAGAACTTCCTCCTTACTAATGGAATACAAAAGGAATAAGAATGAATTAACTGTGTGTGCATGGCATGGCAGGTCCTACCCATGAAGGTCTGGTTTGTTGGAACTAAAATGTAGCTCACTTGAACATTTACCACAGCAGTAGATTAGTGCAAGGCTAATAATGTTTCATTTGTTAGATAGGGAGTGGAAAATAATTAATCACCCGTAAGGATGTGTGAGCTCATTTGAACTCTGTTGTGGCTAAAAAGTGAGGATTGGGCAGCAATATGCAATTTTTGGTCTGATCAGATAGAATAGGGGTGGGCAAACTTTTTGGCTCAGGGACCACATTGAGTTTTAAAAATAGACAGATGGGCCGGGCCAGCACCCAATGTATACATATCAAACATAAACAGGCAAAAGACATTACAGTGTTAACACTTCATTCACTTTTAGTGGGAACAGTGGTGTTGATCACACCCCCCTTTTTTTTTTTTTTTTTGGCAGTGCATTAAAGTCTGATGTAGGTTTTGTTGTGGCAAGTCTCAGAACAGATCCAGATCTAATGTGTTCATCCCACTAAAATTCTGTTCACACACATAAGTAGAGCCAAACAACACCAGCATCCTCTGTGCCATCTTCTGGATGTGTGGAAATGAGTTTTATGCTTCATTAAGTGCAGTCACATGAAGCATAAAACTCATACAGTTTAAGTGAGTTGAACTTCTCTTAGGACTGTCATACTGGAGATCAATCAGTTCCAAATACAACTCCTGTGGCACCGTTTCAGGGTCTTGTGTGAAGGGACATGACACCAGCTGAAGTGACTTGTCAATTTTGTCAAAATCAGAGAACCAATGACAGAATTCTTTATTTTCTGTCTGGTGCAATCTGCTCTGTTGAGCTTGACATGATTTAGCAACAGCTCTATCAAAAATAGAACAGCTTTAGAGTGATATCACTGCAGCCCGGAGAGACACTGTGGCAGCAATCAGCTTCAGTGACTGGTACAGCCATTCTGTGGCGCTTTGAAATAAGGCAAATGTGCCATCTAGTGAAATGCCAGGCATTACAGGACAAGGTCAAATGAATGCAGTCATAATTCTGTCAATCTTTGGCAGGCCAGATTAAAAAGACCAACAGGCTGGATGTGGCTCGCAGACCGTAGTTTGCCCACCACTGAGATAGGATATAGTAGAAGGAATCAGATATTTACTAGAACAGTACAAAGAACGAACTGACTGCCCTTCTCTTTTTTTTTTTTCTTTTTTTTCCATCATTTTTATATGGATTGTATATAATAGTTCTGTGGTTTGTGTTGGGGAAACATTGCTAGCTTGGTTTTGGAGGTATTGAATGATCATCTAGATTTTTGAAGGTGCACCCATAAACCATGGTATAATTTGCACATATATTCACTAATGATCTGAAAATGTTCTTTTGAAATTCTATGATGACTTTTTTTTATCACCATTTTGATTATTACATTCAGTTGTTGTTATCACACACTGTTTCGGCCATTGTGACCTCCAGCCTTCATCATGAATTCTACCCAGATCAATATACAGCTGATAAAGACTGGGGCGGGGAGGGGGTGCACAATGGCCAAAACATTGTGATAACAATAAAAATGAGAACAATAATCCGAATGTAAATAGTGCAAATAATAGTTGTTAGGCAGATTGTTAATATAAAACAGGAAAAGGGTAAGTGGGGTTGTTGGAGGAAGCCTGCACTGACCATTAACAATGAACCTTCTTGGGCTTACCCAGTAGGTAAACTTGATAATTATTATCAAGACTCTTCTAGAAATGCATAGCTGGGAAGTTTGTCTAGCAACCTTCCTTATTCTATACCTTCTTGAAAGACTTCAAGATATTGTTTCTTTGATGTTTTGGGGTAAGTATGAAAGAATATTTTGGCCAACAATTTTTATCACAGTAATTGCGCAATATCTAAAACAGTGTTCTCTTTTGTTGATATTTGCCAAAATTATTTAATCATACTTATTATAAAACCCAGGTTGTGTGTATGTGTGTCTGTACGTTTATTGGATCGGATTTCCTACATTTTTCAACCGATTTCAACAAAACTTCACAGGACTATGTAAAATTACCTTGCGGTGGTTCTGACAGCGCCAAAAATTGGAAAAACACAATTGTTTTTGCACGAAATCAATTTGAAAACACATCGAGAATGAAAGGGTACCTCATATCGAGTTTTACTTATTATAAAACCCAGGTTGTTTTTGTGTGTGTGTTCATTTATATATGGGATCGAATTTCCTACATTTTTCCACTGATTTCAACAAAACTTCACTTTTTTTTTTTTTTTTTTTTAGGCAGGTAGTATTTCTTATTGTTTTGCACACTTTTTTCTTTATTTTTACATTCAGAATGCTTTAAAAATTCCATTTACAAGACAATTGTTTATAATAAAATTCTATTCAATTGGTAGACTCATAACGATTGAAAACAATGTTTTTGTTTGGGTTTGACCAATTTGTAAAAAAAAAAATCTAATTAAGACATGCGTGTCCGTCAACCTTAAACAATAATCTTTGTCTATTTTATTTTTCAGTCTTTATGATGGTCGATACTTGATCTATCTCTTACTGTTACATCCCCGGGCAACGCCGGGCTCTACTGCTAGTATTGAATAAAAAATCTCAGAAAAATATCCAAGTATTTAAAATGCACTTGAGTTAGTGGGTGTCAGGTTTGGAAGACATTGTTCAGGTTTTGCTTTTTTCTTTTCTCTGTAAAACTGGAAAAATTGTTGGATGTTTTCATAAACTGTAAAATTTTTTTTTTTTTTTCTTCTTCTTGCTAATGTACTTCATTTTATGGGATTTTACTTCTCTCTCTCTCTCTCTCTCTCTCTCTCAAACTCACACACCTCATCATGGTGCCTTCCTAGTGAATGATACCAACTCTCAAACTGAATTATTTCGATCACTCACTTTCAAGATAAGTAAATTCAGATTGCCTAAATTAACCTCTCAATCATGCAATTTGAAACTTTCATTCTGTTGCTCAGAAAAACAAATGATAACCCACTTTACAGGCACACTTCCTCTGACTGGCCAAATTCCCCTAGCCATCTTCGATAGATTATCAGACAACTAGCCAAACAAAAAGCCTTTTCAATAAAACAAAAAGAGTATGAAACTAAACTTTTTTTTTTTTTTTTTTTTTTCAGCAGAGCTTACATTTACACCTAACAGAACTACACCATTCTATAACTGCAGAAAAAATACAAATGGTAACTACCTACAAAATAATGTAATCTACAAAGCCATTGTAAAATCCAAAGGAAACTTAGAAAAAAGATGCATTGGCATAACAAAAGGTCCTTGGCAATAGAAGCTACTCACAAAACTTCATTTAACAGAAAATATGAAGTAACACTATTAAAACATATAAGTAAAAAATGAACAAAGGCACAAAACACCCCTGAAAAATAAGATAAATAGTAACAGCTTATAAGAATACCTCAAAATAATATAACCTTTGCTTAGAGGAGAAAATTAAAATTACTTTTCCTGAACAAGAAACAACAGATTAAAGCTCATTTCCAAATGTGGACATGAAAAGAAACTCCTACCACCATATCATGGCCCCAAAAAATACTAAACAAATCCAACAAACTTTATTCCAAATACCAAAGAAAAATGCATGCACACACATGTATAGGTATGCAATCATCCTAAATAAAAGAATTTGTCAAAGCTTGTTTCCACTTTTCACCCAGTAACCTATATATGTAGCCCACTCTTGGTCTGAAGCATAAAACTGACAGTTACTATGCAGTATTAATTCAGGTGTCACTCTCTCACACACGTTTGTACTTATATTGTCAGTATTAGTTTGTAAGATAATTTAATGATAATGTGGAGCAAAGGATAGAAAAGTCCAACTATAAGCAACCAAACCAAAATTGATTTGATATTTTGTGAATTTGAAAGTCCTTGATCAGGGAGAGCTAATGTCACCAATTTTTTTTCACATTGGATTGCAAAGTTAATTGACCTGCAAGAATTTATTTAATCAAAACAGTCTTTAAAATAAAATTTTCTCTTTTCTATTCAGGTTTTTATAAAATTTAGCAGGGATCTTCTGGCATTTGTCTTGGTATTTTTGTTATTTTCAAGTTGATCTATTATGTTTGTTTCAGGTTTGTTTATAAGACAAAAACATTAATTTTGTTTTGGTACCAATCTCAAAGGTTGACATCTTTTCCAAATATGTCTGGATTTAATTTTTAGTATTGGTTTGGTATTTATGCTGAACCTGTATCAACAAAACTGAGTAATCTGTCTTGTGTAGTTTTAAAAAAAAAAAAAGTCTTAATAAACTTTTTTTCTTTTTTTCCTTTCTAGCATAATTTGAACCTATTTTCTGGGATTCACTTTTCTTTTACATGATTTGTCCTGCTGTTCTTTGTTCACTCTCTTGTACAACCTCCACCCTCTAATTTACTACATATTTAATAACATCACCCCTGTCATTTTAACTTTCATATGTGTTCATTCTTGATCATTCAGAAGACTATAAAAGTGTCAATGTTAACATCCTTTTCAGCTTGGGTAGCTTGAAGCTGCAAAATAGAGGCTTACTGCATTTGATAGTGTGGCTAGTATTGGTACAATCCCCCCCCCCCCTCAATTCTCACAACCTCAAATTCTTGGCATTCATTTTCAGATGTCTCTCCACAACAGGTGTCTGGCCCAAATACAATCTGCTTTATTCTTTCTTGCAACGATATTCATCCTCTTGATTCTCTCAGCTCCTCTTGGATGTCAGCCTAAAAGATGTTGGAAAGTAAGCTTCCAGAATTTGATGATGATGAGGATGATGCTATTTAATGCTTTTACAGTGTTACATAACAAGCAATCAGTTGCTAACTTTTGGCATCTCTTGTTGCAAATGATGTGGCAGCAGAATGAATACATTCCTTCAAATTTGTACCACCACCCCTACTATCTTTTACTCTATCTTGCTTTTTAAAAAGATTTCTGGCTCCATAGCAACTTAGTTTAACCAGTTAATTCTGTCTGGGTTAAATAACCATTGTATGATTTTTTTTTTTTTTTACCATTGTTACTGATGTATTTATTTAGGGATGGTATTTTGCTTTTGCTCTCTTTGCTTGAACATGGTTGAGAACCCTCAGGAAAATAGCCTTGTTGATATTAAGGTTTTTGCTCTGGCTTGAAAAGTAGGTAAGATCCAGTTGTACTAGTGTCCAAATACTAATATACTATATAAATCAACTGATTCATAAGTAATTGTAGTTTTTATAGAGTTCATTTTAACTTGTTTTATTCTTTCTATTTCAAGCCTCTTACTTGATTAGCTTACCAAATGCCATTGGGTGATGATGACTTCTTTCATAACTAATTACAAAATTAATTCAAATATGGATTTTAAAAAGAAAAAAAATTATTGCTTCATTTAAGACTCAAAATCTGAGTAATTTACCTCATTTTAACTTCTCTCAATATGGCATGAAAATTGTAAACCAGAATTAAAATTTTCACCTGATGGTTGAAAAACAAAAAAAAAATAAAATGAAGCAAATCAGATATCTGCACATAGTTAAGGCATTCTTGGCTTATATTAGATTAAGTACCTCCACTATTTCGGCATAAATTTTCTATATTGAAGTTTAAAATGATTTTTTTACAACGAAAAAACATTCTTGAAGATTTCATTTTAGCTTTAATTGAAAGTTTAATAATTAAATTTACGATTTCTATTAATTAATCAATTCTGGTGTATTGCAGATAGAAACTATATACATTTGATTGTCAAATTTAATTTCAGATTTTTAAATTTTCTTAAAAACGGCCATTTTCTTAATTTTAAGAAATTTGTAAACAAACACAAATTTATCGATTTTTAAAATATTTAAAAAAAAATCTGACACGTTATTTTAGTAAAATTAAAAAATTTAAAGTTAAAGTAATCTGATTTCAAAGAAATCTTTGTTACTTATAGCATAAAAAAATAATATACAACCAATTATTAACGAGCGGTCCTGTTCATCTGTTCGATCAATTGGATTGTTTTATGACGAACCGATCACAGCTACTACTGATGACCATAAATGACATAATTTTTAAGTCTGAGTTTTTAAAAAAATTATTCTATTTGAGTATGACACACACTAATGGAAATACAATACATAAAATAAAATTATTTAGTGAAATAGTAAATGAAAAAAATAAAAAATAATTTAAAATTTAAAGTTTACACTTTTAAAGCTGAACGGAAAATACAACCTGTAAGAAACGAAATGTTTGAAAAGGCCATGTAAAGGGACAAAACCCTTAGATCACGTGACCTTGTTATAATAATGGCAATTTCTGTATATCATACATGGAAATAAGGAATGTATTAAGTAAAAAAATACAACATAAAAATTATTTTTTAAAAAGAAGCGCAAACTAAATTTATTAAACTTAGCAATTTTGGACTCATAAATTTTTTTCTACTTAATTACTACATAATATTGAGGAGCCCTCCTAATACAGAGCTTTACACGATGTTAAACTATTATAAATTATTATAATTAAAATTTCTTAAAAAACGAAAAAATTCTTGTAAAAATTAATTATTCATCAGAAAAAAATTATTTCTTCAGACAATAATGTCCTTAATATTACTTATTTACAAAAGCAATTAAAAGCTTTTCTAATTAAGTAATATCATAGTTCTATTGGATTCATTATTTTTCAATTCAGACAAGATTTTCAGTTAAGTAGCTCAAATTTGTAAAAAAAAAAAAAAAAAGTTATTTACCATCTCCAAAGACTCCTTTTAACAAAAAAATAAAATTGAGGAGCCAAAAAGGTTTTGGGCGAAATTTCATGAAATTAACTAAGTGGTGGGTAACATATTTAAAAAAAAAATATTTTTTACCAAAATTTTCTAAAAACAAAATATTTCAAAAATAATTTCATTCATTTGTGAATAAGTCCTGAAAATTTCATTAAGATCGGACAATTATTTTATTTTTATAAGAATTTTCAAATCAATATGTTTTCAACGGGGAAAAAACGCAAAAAAAAAAAAACAATGTTATTTTAAACGTCACCACGATGACGTAAACAAAGACGACTTTAACCAAAATTTCGAACGTGTTAGAAAATATTAAAAAATTTCAAAAATAATTAAAAATACTTTTTTTCTTTCATCTTAATAATAACATAAGCATTTTGACGATAATACTTTATTTTCTTTAAGTTTGTGGCATTTTTCATTTACGCTATGCTGTTTTTCCGCGAAAACAGTGGACATACTTATATTAGATTAAAATTATTTTGCAACACTTCTATTTGAAGATTATTTTATGTCCAATTTGGTGAAAATTTGTTTTAAAGAAAAATATAAGCAAAACTTTTTTTTTTTTTTTTTTTTTTTTTCACTCTTGTCACGAAAAACAATGAGCTAACAATGAAATGTGGCAAGTTGACTCTAAATCTGAGTAAATAATCAACTCTGGTTTGTATGATTAAATGCCAATGGAGAAAACTTTTCTTTAAATGATGTGCAGTTTACTTTGCCAAGAATTATAATCTCTCACAAATTCATTTCCTTAATTTTCTAAAGAAATTATTTTTTCCCTCGGATTTGTTATCTAACAAAAATTCAATTCTAACAAAAACTGAAATTAGTCATTCAGTTATCTTTTAAAACACAGGAAGAATTTGTTATTTAGAAATTAGTTTGTGAATTTTCATGATTTTAAACTGCAAATATTTCATGACATCTGAAAGTTATACTTACGACAATAATAGTTGAATCCCTAAAAGAATCCTTGCCATCTTAAAATCAAAATTTAGCATTTTTTGTTTTAGCTGGGTTTTTTTTTTGGGTATTATTAAAATTTTTCTTTTGAAATTTATCTTGTATTTTTTCTCTTTTTGTTATTAAGTAGTACCTGAAGTTAATACTAGCATAGTTTCTGAATTTTTTTCTTGTAGTACTCAAATATTCAAAGTATGCGATGACTTTGTACTTCACTAATTTGCTTTGGCTCAGAAGGCATTTCGTATTTTGGAAAAAAATTCTAAAGTGCATATCTAAATTCTCAATAGTCCTTTCTCTCGTAATTCTTATGTTAATATAAAATAACTTTTACTGTCTTCAGATGACCACAAATGAAATGGTAAGATCTATCATTTAGCCTTCAGTTTGTCTAAATTGACAATTTCATTATTTTTATGCTCTCTCCGTCTTTTAATTGCTAAATTTATTTTTTTTTTAATTTTATTTTTACATACTTGGCAATTATAAGTGGAATTTCATACCAAATGGATCAAATATATATAAAAAAAAAGTGACCTTTGAAATGTGTACTGAATGACTAAATATCTTGGTGTCTTTAAAATATTCTCTCTGCAACATAACATGTATTTGGATGATATCTTTTTGGACTTTCTTTTTTTAATATGCTGGTTATCAAATTTCTAAAAATAGTTAAATAACAAAGGAAAGAAATCACTTGAGGTTTGTAGTGGTCATTTACTACACACATTGGATTATCAAGTTTTCTCAATTCAAATACTTATGTGCTTTCGTTATTTCTAAAGATTTAACAGCTTTTTACATTTTGAAATTAGCAATTAACTTTACTTATAATATGGTCAGTGTTATATTTACATTTGTTGGTTGAATAAAAATTGCTTGCGAGATTTTTATGAGTTCCTTAAATGTGATAATTTGCGTTGGAATAGTCCATTGGGAAAGAATTGTTGATAACATACCTTTCTCTGACCTGTGAATTTCATAATGCAAAATAATTGGAGTACTTATCATTCATTGATATAATTTGCATCTTGGGGAAACGAACCTTACTGCTTATACATACTAAACTCACTCTGGCAAAAGGCCACTTGTATAGAGCTCCTAGCAAAGATAACTGTAATAGTAATGGTCCTTAAGATGAGCTTGCTAACTATTGCTGCACATTGAGAAAATCATGATTATCACTTTTGGGGGTGAGGGCACAAGATAGAAAGTAATTTTCTTTTTACCATAACCTGACCTGTAATTAAGCCAAAGATTTAGGAAGATTTCCCTTGGATGAGTATGGCCTTTTTTTTTTCTTTTGTTTTTTTTGTTTTAAATTTGCAGTAATTTTTTTTTTTTTTTTTTTTCTCCACTACTTTTACTGTTTATTGAAATGCTGTTTGTGTTCTAGTTTCTTTTAGCAATATTGTTGTCTTGTACAAATTCTGTAGTTCTCTACATTTCCATAGACTTCCTGCTATTATCTGGAGAAGCAGAATGTTTTGTGCTGATGGAATTCTTCAACAGAATTTAGGTGGGAGGTTAAGTAGTAGAATATCTAAATAAAGACTCTGGTGGTTCAATCAATATTTGCTTTTCCAGCTCAGTGCCTACTAAATCTGACCTTTTGTCCTAAATTCTGCCTTATAAATACAAATAACACTTCTTATTTTAACACAGTGTGTTGTTATTATTAACTCTTTACTTATCTGCTGGAGACTTACATAAATGCTGATTTTAATTAAAATAATTAATTGTAATCTCTTACCATCTTTAGCATTTATTACAGTCTTTCTATAAAGGTTCTCTACTAATGTATATTTCTTCTCAAAATGAGAATGAGCTACCTGAGTGCGCGTGTGTGTGTATATATATATATATACACACAAATTCTTGTAATTCCAACTAATTAAATTGTGCAAAATTGGTAGCAATATTTGATTCTTGAAGTGAAATATTTAAAATAAAAAAAAATGTTTGGTAAATCCCAGGTTGATGTTATATTTGTATTTGATTGAAGGTAGAACACTCCACTTCCTCTCCATCGATACTTGGACATCACCCACTGTTGCTTTCTCTATGATGTTCTCTTTCTTTTTTTCTTTTTTTTTTCTTTTTTTTTTTTTTCTTTTTATAAGTCTTTCCATTTGTCTTTTCAAATTAACAATTCTCTCTTTCTCCAAATATGCATTTTTTGTCACTTCATTTAATGTTGCTAAGCTTAATTTTATTCAAACTCTGTGTACAAGCCTCATTTTCTCCTATTCACCTGATGATGAAATGAGTACAAAATGTCTGTTAAATGAAAGACTATACCTGCTTAGCCTAGTCAGGTATGAGGTGGGGGGGGTGTCGAGAATTGAGTTCCTACCTTTTCAAATTGTTCTGTGTGTTGTAATTACTTGAAGAAAGCCATATTGGCTTTAAGATCTTTTTTGTTCTTATAAGATGAATTACAATTTGTATAAATTTGTAAGCATGTAACTTTCTTTTCCTTCTTTCCTTCTCTCGCACTTCTTGCTTGTGGAACTCTCTTCCAGCTTCTTGCTTTTCTGTCAATTGCAATCTACAAAAATTTTAATGCAACATCACTCATCTCCATCTGTTTCATTGAATCCTGGTCTTTTATTGTCCCTTCTTGCTCTTTTCTTAATAAGGTTTTCTCAGCTTCTTTCAAATTTTGATGTCTTTTATCATCTTGCTTGGTGTGAAATGAATAAATAATTTAAAAAAAAAAAAAAACTCTGCTCAATGAAGCAAAATCTGATAGATCCTATCCTTAATGAAAAAGAATAAAAATTGATTTTGATCTAAAAGTCTAGGTATTAACGTTTACAGAAAATGCATCGATTCTATTTTACGTTCACTTATCTTTATTTGATAATGTTTACTTCATTTTCTGTGCTTTCTATAGACAAACAAGTCTTAACATTTTTGATTCTTCAACAAGTGTTCAAGAGAAGAGCATCTCTAGTTTACCAGAGACAGGAGGGCGGGGCTATCATTTTTTTTTTTTTTTTTTAAGTCATTAGCAATATTTGTTACTGGTCCTTTCTGATTTTAGGTGAGACTTAGATTCAGTGGTCTGTGTTTACTTGTATTCCTTACTCCATCAAATTTTCTATGTTCTTATCTAATCTTTTAAATTAGATAAAGTTGTTAAATGAGTGCTGGTATTTCAAAAAGGAGTGTGTGTTTTATATATATATATATATATATATACACACACACACACAGACTATATATGTCTAGAAGTCTAGAACAAGGCGATACTCTATAAAAGGGTTTAGCAGTCATGTGGTAGATGGCATATAGAAAATTAAATCGAATAACAATTGAGAACATTTTTAGAAATGAACTTGTTTGTAATATCCCGTAATTAGTTAATTAGCAGCAGTACATTTTATTAAGCAGCCCTTTACAACTATAACCATTATTGACAGAACAAAACAAATTTCTTTATTTACCACAAATTAGGAACATTCTTTAGATGATATTGCAGAAATGATGTGTTTGTTTTATACTAATTGATTTAAAAGTAAAGGAAATATAATTGTATAATATAATCAGAAAGTAAGTTTAATATTTTACAAAAACAAAACCTGAAAATACTTGAGGAAAAACACTCTGAGAAGAAATAATTTTGATAATTTTTTTATTGTGATTTTTAATTACATCTGCAGGTAACTGCTTTGTTTTACAGAAGATGAAGTAAATGCTTATTTCACTGATATGACTAGAGATTACCAGTATACATAGTTTTAATAATTAGAATCAATTTACATTAAAAGGAACACAAAATTAATAGGATAATTTGGTAAAGTAAGTGATATGTAAAAAGGTGGAAAACTAAAAATTACCTGGTAGGTATTTCTCTCAATGGATGTCATTTTTAATGTAGCTTCAGGAACATTTATTTACTACATGAAAAAAAAATATGGGTTTTGATATTAAATCTTAATGGCAATTTTACAAGGGAATTAAATAAACATTTTATGAATAAAATTTTAAGATAATTCCAAAGCTTTTAATGCCAGTTCTTGATGTGCTTTTGTAGGATGAAACAACCAATTTTTGAAAAATATATTTAACAATAACATTCTTTCTTTTTATTAACGTTTCTCACTCAGTATGTGACTTTATTTGCTGTACAAAAAGTTATCTTGCCACTGAAGGTGACTCTGATCTCTGAATTTGTTTGAATTTCATAGCTGTGTTGTCATATCCTGCTATGGCAACAGAAAACAACTTTGAGTGAAATTAACAATAAGGACGCTGCAATTGAGAGGCCTTAAAAAAAAAGAATGCAGTGGAATGGGAAGTAATTTTAATAATGCAGAGGGCTAAAGGTTAATAATAGGACAACCTTTTCTTGTAGCATAGCCTGCTATATATAAAAGTGGCATTTTAATATCTTCAGAAATCCTAATTTCAAGATCTAGTAAGTTATCAAATGTTTGGCATGACATTTCAGCCATCTTTTGAGCAATTATGGTCTGGATCAGAGTTGCATTCTTTATCGACATTCAGTTGAAGAAAAAAAAAAATTTCTCTTTTCAAACACATTTTGTACTATTATACACATTGCCAGAACCTTGACTGAATTTTCTAAATTGTCTGGTAAATTTACCAAGCATCATAAAATTAAATCCCCCTGCTTAACATTTCATCATTTTGTACATTTCACACAAAAGTCTTAGTTTTATTTGTAGTTCTTGATTTGTTTGATGTCTACACTTGGTGGTAAATGATCAAATAGTGTTGGTGAATTTTGGGGGTTATACATTTCCTCTAATAACTAATGTTTCATAGTTAGAAAATGCCATTCACAAACAAGTGTTTGATTTGTCAGGGGTTTTGTCTTGAAGTATTGCCTTTGACCATTGTTCTTGCTCATTCTGATATTAGGGAAAACAAAATGTATAAACCTTATTTTTTTTGTCATAGCAACCTGTTAAACGGCACTTCACACACCATAAAGTTTTTTCATAAAAATTACAAGTTGAGAATAAAAAATGTAGGAACTATATTTAATGTCTGAATTGGTTGGGGATTCAGAATTGAGAATTTAGGGTTTGTACAGAATTTTTTTTTTTTTTTTTTTTTTTAAGCAGCTAATGTGTTGACTAACAGCTTCCAGAACATAACAGATTTATGATTCAGACATGGAAAATTTTAGGGTTCAAAAATGGGGATGGGAAGCAGGAATTTAAAATCCATACCAACACTGTTTAATACAACTTTTAAGTCCTCTAAATTACATGGTATCTTAATTCGTATCTTAATAAATCGGCCAAAAGGGTAGAGTTGTACAATAGGCTCTGCAACCAGGAATAATCTTTCTTTCTTTTTCTTTTCTTTTTTTTCTTTGTGTGTGTAGATTAAGCAGTTGAGATAATAAATATATTTAAAAAAAAAAAAATTAAATTTCTTAAATTTATAGGGGGAATATATAATAAATTGACTCCCCCCCTTCTATAGAAGGAAAAACAGAATATAACCATACAGAGTAACTTCTTAAATTATAAAAAAAGCTAAAAATTGTAATCTGGTGTTGTTTTGTTTTTATGTATAAATTACGATGATTAAGGAAACACCTATGAACATTTTTGTCTTTTGTGAGGAGGAAATTTGGACCCAACTATTGACTTTAATGTTATGATAAAAATATTGTTTTCAGGTATGGTATATTTGTGTTAAAATGCTAAATATCAGGGATAGAGCATGCGTAAATATAAAAGTGGCCATTGAGGTCAACTCCAAGTGGTGACAGTCCATACTTGAACGCAATAATATTAATGGACTAAAGATTGTTCAATCATGAAGCAGACTGTTGCCACTCGGTGTTGACCTCAGTGTCTACTTATATATTTTATTTTTGATTTGGGGTGCATAATCCATAGAAAAAATTATTTCTGGTCGTAGTTACTATCAGCCATCAATCAACTCTACCATCAGAAGTTCTATGGTACCTTTTTTTTCTTCTTTTTTTTTTTTTTTTTTTTTTTTTTTTTTTTGAACTGTGATAAAATTACTGAATTTAATTATGAAATTAACATTCTTAAAACATTTTTCATTAATTTAGCAGTATGAAGAGTTAGTTTTATCTTGTATTTATGAAAGACAGTAACTTTAAATTTCAGCATAGTTTTTAAAATAAAAGAAAAACACAAAGTATGAAAAAAAATTATATTTGATATGCTCATTGATATAGAGAAAAATATTTGTTTAACTTTGTTTTAATTCTTAGATAACTTTTTGCCAATTTTGCATTGAACAATTTTTTTTTTTTGTTTTTTTTTTTTTTTACAATAAAGTTAAAATGCTGCAAGTTCAAAGAAAATAAATGAACCTTATATTTACTTCAGTATCTTAAATTAATCCAGGGTTTAAAAAAAAAACAAAAAAACTAACACTTTCTTTTTAAGTGTTAAATTGGTTAAGCCTATATTCCAGTCATGAACTGACCCCCCCCCCCAATTAATGTTTTGAATACACACTTGTCTGATGCACTATATATATATATATATATATATATATATATATATAAACTAAAAGGTGTCTTGAAATTAATAACACATTGCCCTTCCTAAATATTATGCTAAATAGAACCAATAACTACTTTCATTTAAAACGTTACTGAAAAATCTAACAAGAATGACTTTATTAATTTCTATTCTCACCACTGTAACAGAATAAAATCAGGAATAATAATAATAGGATTTTATTTTAAAGCACTAAGTATCTGTGACACCCAATATTTTCCAGCAGAAATATGTATTGAAATGACCTTTAAACCTACCATATCTTTACTATTTTATGCACAATGCCACAAGAAAGATATATAAAATTTACAAAAATAACAAATTAAATAAAAATAGGAACTTAATTTTACCTACGAACAACTTAAGATTTACTATTCAAAACAACTTATCCAATTTTAACATTACTAAAATAATCCAACCACATAAAAAACTATTATGGATATAATCAGAACCAAAAATGTTCATAATTCTGAAGCAAGCATATATAAAATAAACAATAATATGGGTGAAACTTTCAGAAAATTAAACAAAAAAAAAACATTTATGAACATATTCTCCTACATAACAATTTATCCAATGCTTCAGTTATACACAATTTCAACCATAATTTTGATCACCAGAATGTTATACTTAACTAAGAAAATAACTTAGATGAAAAATTCTTGAAAGTGCAATTTTCAATTCTTGCTAAAATGTTAATTTATGCTTTGTTTTGTTTTTTTTTTGTTTTTTTTTTTTTTTTCAAATATTTCCTTTCTTAAAGCCAACATACATGACCATAAAATTAAAAGAAAATGGTTAACTAGAGGCCTTTTTAAATATTTAAAATAACTACATAAATAAACAAAATAAAATACATAGAAATAGGTAATATGTACTATAAAACATAAATAAAATTTCAACATTTACTCATTTGTTTATTAGGCAATTTCTTACATAGTGTCCACCATAGTTTACCTTTCTTTACACAGCAAGCTTTAAAAATATTTTAGTGTTATAAAATCTCTACATTAACTTTGAGAAAGTTCCTCAAGATACAAAACACATTGATAACAAAGTTTTTCTGACCCTCTCGGAAAAATCTGGAAAAACATTCACATGTGTTCCTCAATCAAAATTATTGATCTGTATCTTTTTAATAAGTTTAAAATCAATGCATCTTGAAATTTCACTGCATTTTTCTTTTGTATTTTGCTAAGACTTTCAGTGTACTTCTGAAAATTGATAACTCCAAGGATGTTGTATGGACCGATTTGAAAATTGATGACAATAGTTAATGTTTAATCTTGATTACAAAAATAAAATGGCTTAGATGTGTCCTTATGTACTTTTATTTTTATAAGGTCCTTAAAAAAAAAGGCCAAAATGCACAAAGATGCTGTCCACTTTAAGAGATTTCATCTACAAAGTATGGTAGATACAGCATCCAAATTATTTTTCTTGTTGTTTATCGCCTAATGGACTTGTAATGCCAGTGTCGATCCTTACCAGTGGTAACCAAAGATGTACCCCTGTTGTCTGCCTGAGGCAATGGTAACCAATTATGTCACCCAGTCATCAGTCCTCAAGTTCCTTCAGGCCACCATGGTTACCATTTAGCTGGATCTTTAGTATGTGATTTCTTTGGTTGCTGTTATCGTGGTATTTAATTGCTCAATTCGGCTGGTGTTTGTCTATTCACAACCGTTCACTCCTCTGGTACATGTCTTTTGATCTCAGAGGGGGAGAAGATCATTGATGAAGCAAACTTGAACTGAAGGCACTTTGACAATTTGAGAGCTACACAAAAAAAGCAAGAATCCTTTGAAATAAAGAATTAACTCTGGTTAAAAATATAACGATTTGGTTTATATATAATTTGTTGTATACACTGGTTTTAACCTTCCTACAATCAAATGACACTAGTATCCCCTTCAGAGTATGCAGCCTGTTTTAGTAGTAACTTAAATTTCTGAGTTCTAGTCTTCATATCTGGCACTAGGTCTTTGGTCAGGAGGTCTCGGCAAATGATGTGGATTCTGGTGTGTTTCTCTTCTCTGTTCTTGTCCAATCCCAACTATCAACTAGTCTGCTTCTGAGTCCAAAATCTCCAGCTTATATGGAGTCCTGCATCCGGCCGGGGTGGGGTTGACTAGGGTCTGGGCTAGTTGTCTTCTACCATAAGTATCAACCTTTTCTAAATTTTCATATATAAAAATACATTTACTCAAGTGGTTTTACAAATTTGGGGTTGTCCAGCCCCCTTTTGAGAGTGGTCAGAAGTATCAAGCTACCCTTTAACTCCAACTTTCTTTGTCTCATCTCACACCATTGCTCCATATAGGTGGTGCAAATCTCTCTCTCCCTCTCCCCCTCCCTCCTGGGTTGGAGTGAGAGATCCAAATTCCAGTTGGGGGCAGCAAAGGCAAAAGGGATTTTCAGTCATTATCTATCAACATACTTGGGGATTTCTTGATTGACCAGACCACTGAAGAATTGAAAAAAGAAAGGAAAATCTATTTCCACCCTCCTTAAAACAAGTTTAACTTTCTTTTTTTTAAAAAAAAAAAAAACAAGCTAACAGACCATCCAGCCTTTTTGTCAGTGGTCACTTCAAAATAGTAATTAATTTTTTTCTTACCCCTTGAATCCAAGGGAATCCAAATTAATGTTTGAATGTAAAATTTTCTCTGGAAGAATGTCACTGATGAAAGCATGGGGATACTTTTCTTCTGGGTGGCTGATTTGAAACAGATGTTTTTTGTTTTTTTTTTTCCCTTGCGCAGAGGAATCATGAATGTTATTTCGGTGACCACCTGAATTTCTCTTTCGACAACATGTTTTTATTTTATCTGACATCTTTGTGGATATCTTAATGGTCACTTCCTTATCGATGGGAAGTGGGAAAGGATGAGTAGTCTAGGGTTTGCTAAATCGTACTGAATTTCATCTAATTAAATTTGGGTTTGATTCTCCTTGGAATTATCTCAAAACATGATTTTTCAATGCATTTCGATTTTAATTTTCTTAACTTTTCAATACATCTTCCTGCAATTTCAACAGTTATCATCTCTTCCTTTCTCTTTTTTTGTTTGATCAACCTCCAGAGATCTTTGTGTCAGACTATTTCTGTAGAGTAACCTGTTATAGGATTACTGTTTGAAAATTGCTCATTTCTTTTTCTTTTTTACACCTTTAAAATTGCCTATATTCATGACATCAACAGACCAGTTAGGCAGTTTAAGAAAATGTCTATATTTTTACCACATATTCTTATGTGTTTGAAGATCATATGATAGAAGTTTTGTTTTGTGGACAAACATCTATCTAGGTTTAAAACATATTTTTCTAGACCAACTTGTCATGCAGAGATCATGTTGATTTGTCACCTTCAGTATCAACTTATAAAACTGAAACTTGGTACCTCCATAATTTTCTATGCCACCAAACTATTTTTGGCTCCATTTTTCTTTTCTCCCCCCACAAATAATTTCGATGTTACTGGCTCTTCATGGTTTTGAGGTGGTCTGAAAAAAATTTGAACAAAGAAACTATACTCAGAACATTTAAAATAAGATTTTAATTTTAAACATTTCAAGTCAGAATAGTGAAAATGCATCAGAATTTGTTCATGTTAAGGAATTTTATCAATAGTCAAAAATATACACAAATTAGGATTTTTTTTTTTTTTAAAAATCGAAAATATATATTTTTAAAGGAAATAAATGTGGACATTTGTATGTGTGTTTTTTTTTTTTTTTTTTTTTTTTTTTTTAACTTCTGCAGCTAAGTTTAGTTAGCTTTGATGTTTCCCGAAATATTCAAATCGTCCAAACTAATTTTAATCACACTATTAAAATTGTTGACAGTGTTAAAGATAATTGCTTTTGACAAGGAGTTTTTCCTTTCCAAATCAATTCCGGAATTGAAATAATTTTTGTAATCTGGAAATAATAGGCTGTCTGGAAGTTTGTTGTTTGTAATCAATGAAGCCCTTTCTGAGATTGAATGGTAAACTTGGTCAGTGCTCAGGGAAAATCAAAATCCTTACTTGGAGATTCACTTCAATTAAAGTAAATTTGAAGACACGTATTCAGTCATCACACAAAAGGTTCTGCAATAAATTATTTTTATGTTGTTCACTTTCCTTCAGACAAACCAAGATGAAATTTAATCCAATGGATTTGAAACTGCAAGTGGACATTGATGAGACAAAACTACATATAAAAAAAAAAATAAAAAAAAAAAAAAAAAGACAAACTCGAATTAGTTTTGCTGTGGATTTTTTTTTTTTTTTTTTAACAAAAGTTTCAGAAATGGTTGGTAAATCACTCTCCCCCCCCCCTTCACTCTCTGTCACATGTATCAATAAATAGCTTCTATGCACTGAATGGTGTCATTAGAGTAGGATGTATAAGAGGCCACCATCACCAGTAGCTGTGGGTTTGACATATTAAGATAGCTATTGATATTTTGAGCCATCGGTCCTACTTGCCTTTCATTTATTGATGTTTGTTTTATGTTTGGCCCAACATGGTTCATCAAGTGCTTTTGCTCACCACCTCCTCTAAATATGGACCCTTTTTTTTTTTTCTTTTTTTTTTTTACTTTTTTTTCTTTTCAACTTAGTTTTATATTTTTATTATGTCACATTAATTGGTTCCGAATGTCCTAGTCTGTCTTATCCCCCAAAATATGGTCTGCAATTTAATGAAATGCTTATTAAATCTTCAGGTTGATTAGATTTTATGACTGAATCCTCATTTTCTCTCTTGGATATTAAATCCTAGTAAATAAACTCTCATTAAATCACATGGGAATGGATAACTGAAATGTTTTCAATCTTTTCTTTTTCAAATTAAATTTATTCTTTTATAGTAAATGGATTCAGACATAAAATATATGCACATAAATACAAAGATGATAGAATTATTTTTCACTGGAACTTTTGTAAGTTTTTCTTTAAATATATCCTATTCAACATATTTTGCACAAGTTGATATTTTTTTTTTTTTTTTTATATATATATCACTTTCAATCCCAAGCAACATGACTTTTCTTTTTCTTGCAAGTCCTTTGGATCTTTGTAAATTAGTATGTCAAATAATTCTTCTTATTGCAATCTTTTAGAATAAGTTGTCTTCCTTCTCATTTGGTTGTTATTTTTTAATTACTATTTGTCAGATTTCCATTCTCTTGATGGTGCCTATCATCAAAGAGTCTGTTATAAACAGCAAATTGCTAACTAAAGCATCTGTTAGAAATTAAAGAAGCTTCAAATTCTCTTCTGCTTATAGAAGGCAACCAATATGTCTGCTACAAGATAGAGCATTTGGCTGTTTTTCATATTTAGAAGAAATTGGACTGATCACTTCATTTTCTGTTCAAAAGTTTTATGTAGCAGATTTCACCTTGAAATATTCTTCTTTTTAATCTTTGAATAGATGTAATGTCTTTTTTTTTTTTTTTCTTTTCATATTGGTTTATAATAAGAATTGTCCAGAGTTCATTTTGGTAAAAATATGGCCCAAGCTTTTAAGTCCTCATCAAAGTAGGCAGACAAAATGTCTGTCTTAATAACATAAAAGTATGCAAAAAAAAACATTTTGTGATTGAGATTTTGTTTGATACTCTGAGATCTTTTCAAATATTCTCATATAAGCACTGGCTTCCTTTTATATTTTTTTTAGGGTAATTGCAAATTATAAAAAAATTTTTTTTTTTTTTTTTTTTTTAACGTACACACATTTCCAAAATGGCGAGTGGGGTGGCGACAAAACTAATTTATCCTCTATGTTTCTTTTATAATATGGCCAGCTGTACAAAGCTAAAGACATTAATGTATAAAGTGGGTGGGTGTTAAAGCTAGCAGCCCAGTTCACTTTACAAAACAGTTTGGACATTGGAATACTGATTTTTGAGAATGGAACAAGCTTAGAACTCCCCCCCCACACACACACACACCCCCACACACTTTTTATATCCATCACTTCTTATTTTTATGAATCCAACTGTTCAATTTACTATCGTGGATATGAAGGTGGCTTCTATATTTTACAGTGATTAGCTGCAAGTGTGCCCTTATAACCCAGGAGGCATTTGGGGGTGGAGGTACAAACACCTGGAAAATGGCCTTTCTTTTTTGTTTCATGTACGCAAACTATGAAAGTTGATTTTCAAAATTAATTTTAATTGTTTCAAATAAAAACAATAGTTGAATAAAATTTACTCTCTTGACTAAATTGAGATTAACCATTTATGGAAATGAATTAAGATTTATTATTAGAGGTTCATGCAAGTCATGTTCTATTGTTAATTATATTGAATTGTGGAAAATGGATAGTGTCTCCAAATGAGAATGCAGACAGGTGAGTGCAAATTCCAATTGGGTTTGTTATATTCACTTACACTCAAATAACCTTGTGAAAGGTATGGATATTTCTCTGGCTAGGAGTTTAAATAATGAATTATTCTTAAATCCAAAATATGAACTCGTATTTGCTCTTAAAATTTTTGGAAGAAAATTTTAAAATGTACTTATTGCATTTTGTTTACTTTAGCTTTTCAATAAATTTCTTAACAACAAAATCTTGTTAATTTGGAGTTCATTTCTTTTTAAATATATGTCTCAATTATGCAAAAATGAAAATAACACTGACATCTCATTTTAACAGATATATTTATCAATATTACAAAAAATATCTTTAAATGCTAAAGAGTAAATTTATTCAATAAAATCGCCATTGGCTTCAACCATGGGCTCAAGATGACTTTGGAATCTCCTGTAACTCTTCTGGGAAGTCTCCTTGTTTAAGTTGGTGAATGCTGCCATAATCCTTACCTTCAGTACATCTTCAGTGTTACAAGGAGTTTTGTTGGTCTCTCGCTCAAATGCACCCCCACATTATAACAATCAAGGGAGTCGCAGTTTGGGGAGTTAGGTGGCCAGGTGTAAGCGATGATGTGATCGCAGAAATTGTCTGACAGCCTGTGCAGCATGGTGCAGATTCCTGTTGCCAGACATAGGGTCTTCCAGCAGCCACACTCTTTACCCAGAGCAGCACTACCTCCTCAAGGTACTTGATGTAGGCCTCCATGTTGAGTCTGAGGCCCTCACCAACAAATTAACCTCACCAGAACAATCAGTGAGTTTTCCATGTTGTCGTATCTTCATAATCACCATTAGATTCATCCAACTCTTTCCAAATCCTCTGCACTGTCCTCGGATTGATACCCAAACACACTGAAATGTTCATATTGGAGCTTCTGGTATGAATAACAACCAGTACAGCATGCAGTTTTCAAATTTATGGTGGAGTGAATTACATTATGATGTTGTTGTTCTCACAGACTGTAGCCAATTGACCCTACAGTACTGTGCAAGTCAACAAAAACAGGACAAATGCATGAAATTAAAAAATTTACCCATCGCACTCTGAATTTTCCTGTAAGAACTGAGACAATGAATCATTCCAAAATATTTAGCCTTGTTTTTACCTATTAAACAGTAAATCCTTTTAAATTATATATACTTTAAAAATCAGGAGGTCAATTAAAATACACAACCATGGTTTTGACCTGACGGTCTCTGTGGGTGATGCTTTTAAAATGACCACTGTAACACTTTATTTCAAAAAACCACAAAGAACGTTACATAATTATCTTAAAAAAAAAAAAACAGTTCATCATGAGCCTGTTATTTTTTTTTTTTTTAAAAGATATATATATGAAAATCTTGGTAATCCATATGGATAATCCCAGGGAGGATGAAATCCTGAGAGCTAAATGTTAATTCAGAGCTAATAATTTAAAGAAAAACAGCCTGAACGTGGTCTGTTTTTCTTTAAAATATATATATTTATTTTATTTCGCTCACTGGGGTAGACTGTTCTAGTTCCACGTGCCATGTTTTGATGGATGTTATCTCCTGTTAATTTCCCTCTGAAAGTTCTCCACTGTCTTAACCGGGTATTGAACTCACACTCTTTGGGTCCTGTCACTAGATCTAACCAACGCGTTTATCCACTGTGCCATGTGTCCTTGAGGGTATACTGGGTATGAATTTCTGGGTATTATAAACCTAATGTATTCAGCAACCATTTTACCAGTGCACATATTGCAATTTTTGCTGTTATCATTGCATGTTGTTATCATTGCTTTTCTCTGGCACTCCTTATTACTGGTTCCCATATTGTATTTATTTCTATGCTTGGTCGGCTCAGGAGATTTTTGTGGCCTAGCATATGTGCTGATTCCTTAAGTTTATCAATTTTCCAATGGTGTTCCTTGTCTATGATCTCAACATGATCCCACAGAGGGTGGTGATCTCCCTTCTCTCTCCATATGTGGTCAGCCATGCCAGATTTTTCTACTTCCCCTCACGTTACAACGTTCTGGTGTTCTTGAAGCCTTACCTTGAGGGGGCGGCCTGTCTCTCCTTTATATTCCTTTCTGCAGCTGCATGGGATAGCGTACACAGTCTTTAGCCATGTTCTCCTCTATGGGGGGGGTTCTTACTCGGGAGGAGATAACTGATAACTAACATCCCTCAAAACATGGCACGTGGAACTAGAAGTCTACCCCAGTGAGCGAAATAAAGGGTTCAGTTCAACATTCCAACCACCTGAAGAAGGCCGGAGCATACAACGGCCAAAATGTTGTGATAAATATGGTGACAAAGATGAGGACAATAGTCCGAATAATGTAAATAGTGTACATAATACCTCATCTCAGAAATATAGACATTCTTTTTTGCTCTTCAACCAAGTTATGATTGTCTTCTGTTTCAGTTGAGCCAACATTTTTTTAAAGACTTTTGTCAAATGAGTTTTTAATTTGATGTGATCTTTGATTGTGTCAACCCTAAATATGTCAACACTATGGAGACAGAATTTGCAAAATAACATATTTTCTACTGCATAAAAGTTATCAGGAAATTGCTCTACTCTGGCTTTAGCACAAATTTTAGATATGGGGTCTTTTTTTTTTTTTTTTTTTTTTTTTTTTTTTTTTTTAGAGGAGCAGGCCCAACTTTTGAGGTTGATTTATTCAGTCATCTTGGCAATTTGTTGTTTATTCATACAACTGGTGTAGATTACAAAATATAAATAAAATATTAAAAAATAATCATTGATAGTTATTTGTTCAATTTAAATTTGTTTACAATGATGAAGCACTAAAGATGATGCAATTAATATGATAGCATTTACTTTTCTTTCATATTCATAAAACAAGTTGTTTAGAATTTTTTACTTGTAAATTGTGTGAGGCCTTAAAGGAAATGAATTTGTTAAACTTATTGGTTCAGCGCTCTCTCTCTATCTCTCTCCTCCAATGTTGACAGCAACTAATATCTGTCTTCCATTTCCACTTTAGCAATGGATTTTGGTGGACTGAGCTGTGACCTAACTTTATCTCACAACATACAGTATCTTAGAAAAGTTATAAAATATCTAAAAATAGACTGGCCAACATATTCTCAAAAAATTGACAACCCACTTTTTTTTTTTTTTTATGTATAAAGCAATAAAGCCACTAAGGCAGAAGTTGTTACAGGGTGTGAAAGGAATATAAGAAAAACATTATAAATGAGCGAGGACAATAAAAGAACAAATGACATTGCATTTAGATTCTTGAAGAAGAAAGTTGTGGAAATGAGAAAAGAAACTTTTCGCATTTAACTAACAGTTATGTCTAGAATTAATGAGACCTTGTTGCTAATCTGGTACTGTGCTTAAATTCATAAAGTCTAGTTACCATAGGGCAAAGTTCATCAGAACAATTAACACGGAAAATATTTATAGAAAAGGCAGAGAGAAGCTATGTTATGGTGGTTAGTAAGTTAGAGTGAGTGAAGCCAAGGTCAGGAGAGATTCTTTTTTGGATTTTATCAAGAATCTCTAAATATATGGCAGGAGCACCAGATCATCTGTAGCAGAAATATTCAAAGCATAGACAAATGTTAGGCTTATAAATATATAAGATAGATTCTGGTGAGAAAAATTGTCTAGCACGATATAGTGAACCAACTTTCCTAGCAGCAGAGCTAGCAATTGATTCAATATAATTGTTTCACTTCATATCAGTGGAAAACATTAACCCTGAGAAGGCAACAATAAGACAATCTCCTGGAAGTTAGCATTCGCCATGGTGATGGAAGGCAGAAAGAGTTTTTTTTTTTTTTTTGTTTTTTCCCCCTCCCTCTTAATCGTTTCTAGTCTGCAGACAAAATCTTACTTTGCTATTTGTCCCTGCCCTAATCATTTGACTGTTTCTGGGCAGAGATAAAGACCTAACTCTCACACACACTGAAAATATTTGCTTTTTCTAAATTCAAACATCAAATTTGAACTTTACATTTCACTTTAATATTTTCTTAAAATGGCAACTATTGTCCTATTTACTTTCTACTATAAATATGAAATCCGGCTTCTTGTATGTTGAAATTTATATTGTAGTTAATTTCAGCTCTGAATAGGTTTTTCTTCCCTCACACACACACACACACACACACACACACACACACACATAAATACTCAACTTGTGTATATAAGTTATATAATGTGTGTCACTAAACAACTCACAAGATAGTGATGTGAGGCTTATTTGCTAATTTAACTTGGCACAAGCTCACCTAGTGAGGAACACACCATATCATTAAGAAATTATCCTGTAGATTCTTCTATGTGTGACAGGTCAAAAGGACTTCATTTTTCAACCAATCATTTAAATTTATTGTCTGATATTTTTCTTAGATAACTCTGATATTCTCAGGTTATTGTTAGGCCACATTAAGAAAGGAATTTTTTTTTCCACATGCACACCCTCTCACATTCTCAAGAGGGATAAAAAAAAAAAAAGAAAAAAAAAGATGCAATAACAATTCAACTAAACAAGTTTGTTTTTTTTATGCCCAGATTACAAGAATGGCTAGTGGATCCTGTAAAGTAAAAATAACTTTAGTCAGTCATAAGGTTATTCTTTCATCAAATACATCAGATAAAACATAAAAAAAATGATTGAAATTGTCACAGAAGGGTAACCAATAATGGTTAGGGTGAATATTTGAATGAGGAGTGACTTTTTTGTATAATGAATGATTTGGAATTAAGTTATTAATAGGAAATGATGTCCATTTCAAAATGGATTTTTTCCTTTCTGTCCCGCATTGATTTTTACCTTAAATAATTTCTATCTCTGAAACTCTTCCATTTTTATAGTTCAGTCTGCCATCTTTATTCAAATATTTTAACTACTTAAGACAAATGTATTTAAATACTGAATATTATTAGCCAATCAGAAGTGCTTCCCTCAAGAACTCACTTGATTGAGAGCATTTTTATTTATTTCACTTGTAACATCGACAACTGCAAATTACTTTAATTTATAATCTTAACAATTGTTTCCTTTTCCTTTCAATTAAATACCATGTTATTGAAATAAGTTAAAAAAAAAAAAAAAAAAATCAATTCCTCAATGAAATTGATTCTGACTAATAGCTCAGCTCTTTAGTCATTCTAGTCCGTTATTTTCAGATTATCTCTAAGCCAATCTTCATTGTCCTTTACACAAAGGAATAATGAACACATGGGACATTGTCATCAAAGTTGATTTATTACATTTAAACCTAATTAAAATCTTTGCTTTTACCTATTATACAATAACAAATGCCTTCAAGGATTTGACATTCATCTGAGGTTTAAAATCTAATACCATGAATTTATTTAATAGTATGACAGTGGGTGTAGGGATATAATAAACTCTGCTGTGTTGGCAGTCATAAAAATGTTGGGTAAAAAATAACTGTATTAAATGTTTTAGAAATTGTTTCATTTACATTTCAAATACAAACCTGAACAAATATAGGCTATTTTAGAAAATCTGAACAAGGAGATATGCTTTCCTTTAAAGGGTAAATAGGACCTTGCAGGGCTTGGACACTCTTCATGACTAAGCGATCTAAAGCAGACTGGATCAGATGCTGGTTTCTCCTACAAAGCAGGATGCCATTTTGAATCCACCCAGAGGGACATTTTCCTAAGTTTTATTGAGTGCACAGACTAGTAGATATAAAGTACACTGTTTTTTAAAAAAAAAAAAAAATCTACTTGAATGTGTGGTGGGGGTACATTTGAACTATGTCTGTGATGTTTCAGACTAAAATTGGTTTTAAAAATGTTTCATAGGTAGTTAGGCTTTTTAAAAAATTTAATGGTATTTCAGTTATCAAGTGAATAAAAAAAATGTTCTCTATAAGAATAAATTTTATTTATTTCTCAGCTCAGAAATATATACTATTCTAAAGAAATTACCTCATCAGTTATCTTTTGCTCATTTTTTTCATTTTTTTTTATTCATGTAATTTGTTGATAAATGACCAAAGAGTTTCATTTTCTCTCTCTCTTCTCTAGTAAATAAATTTAGCATTTGATGTTTCAGTAAGTTCCACATTATCAGCCTTGACAATCAAGCTTTACAGTGTTCAATATTTGTTGAATTCAAAACTGGCTTTTTTTTCTAATGAAGTTTTAAAACAAATTTGTCAATTTTCATCTATATGACTTCTTGCTTTCAAAAAAGATTGCTGAAATCTGATAAATCTTATTTCAACTGTTCTATGATAATCATTCAATGTTAAGATTTAATAGGCAAAGTTGTAGAATTGAAATATTGGCTGCTCTGTGAGAAGGAGGCAGCCAAATACTGTGATGGTTAGTGTGATGCCTTTACCCCAGGATTAAATAAACAATCAACTTGGACCTTGATTCTTATGATCTTGTCAAAAACACACATGTGTGTGTGTGTATGCATGCGCGCACACACACACACACACACATACATCTGCAGGAATAAGACAATTTGATATGAATATAGAAATAGATGACCGTTTGTCTTTTTTTATCTCTCCTGCAGGTGGCTACACTGGTCAGTCATGCTCTGATTTGTTTCACATTTCATAAAGTCTGTTTATAGGAACCTGACTATTTCATTGTTCTTTTTCCTGTAACTCAACAGCTTCTTGAGTTTTGGGTTTGTTTTTTTTTATAGGGACAATAAGATGTACAGTTGTCTTGTGGTGTATCTTCTGCTTTTATTAGTAGCTTAGCTTCATTACTGTAGCCTTGTATCTAGTCAGTACTAAATAGAATTATGTAAAGAAACCTTTTGAACACTTACGTACATTTTGCTATTGACAACCATTTGGTTGATAAGTACAGTATGGATGGGGAATCTGATACAAATCATTATCCCTTGTGCTAACTACTCTAAATGGCCAGCAATAATCTGAGAGGTTTTAATAATTTGCATATAATTAAAGATTGGCTGAAGTGGGTGGGGTCATTAGCTTTGACTCCATTTTGATATTTTGCTGTTAGTTGAGCAAATCAGAATTTTAATGAAAAATTCAGTTTTTCTTTTTTTTCTTTTTGATGTCGATAATCCATCTGTCAACCTTAAATTGATTGGATTAGTAGAGCATGCGACTGAAGTGAGAGGATCTCTTTATAATCACAGAGGAATCATTTTCTATCTCTACTGAGACAGTTGACAGTGATGACAGACCACTGATTTGCATCGAGAAAACTGATTTCAGTTATAGTTTGGTGTGCATGCCTTTATATTTGGCACAGATAAACCTGGGCTCATGTTGCTTGTTAGACTCACAGCATTTCGGCATTCAATTGTCTGCCATATTCTGTAATGTTAAGATTTTGAATTGAATTTTGTCAGTGCAATGAAGAATTGTCATCTATTCTTATGAATGGAATGAAAGGTCCCTTTCAAAATTCTGAAAAGGTTACTAGGTACAAAAGATGCTTGAAGAAAGGTGAAACAATGAGTGTAATAAACAAGATGGCCGTATTGATCAGTCTTCACCATTACCATATTTGGAGTTGTGATTGATACACACACACACATAATTTTTTTTTTAAGCAATTCACCCCAAGCAAGGCGGGAAGCCACTAGGACACAAGGGGTTACAGAAGATTTGGAGCAAGATCAGATAGGAGTGATAAAGGAAAGGGAGAAGGATAGAGGATAGATCAAGGCAACTGGAGATGTCGATTGACATTACATTTGAATAGTCTGAGATTATAGCTCTCAGGTAAACAGATAATGATATGATTACTGTGAGTAAAAAGTTTGTCACTTAGCTGATTGATGTTGGGGGGGAGCTACTGTCCATCCATTCTTTAGGAGGTATCAGCAATTTACTGCTTACCCCACCCCCCCTTCTGTATTTTTTGTGTTTATGTGCATGTAGTCATGAGCCAGTCTCTGCAGGTGTGTGTGTATATATATATATATATATATATATATATATATATATATATAGAGAGAGAGAGAGGGGAGTTGCTCTTTCTTTTTTTTTTTTTTTTTTTTTTTTTTTTTTCTTTTCTCCATTTTACTTTCACTCATTCAGCCTTATCTTTTTTTCCAATTGTTGTTGATTTTATATGGATTTGTTCCAACATGTGACTGATTTTTATTTATGGGCATTCTAGTTTTTTTTGCTAGGGAAGTTTTTGTTTTTTTTTTTTTTTTTATGTAAATAATTCACATTAATGCTTAAATGAGAGATATATTTGTTGTAGCATACCTACAATCAATAATGGGTATGTCCCCATTCACGTAAATACTGTATGTTGGTTGGTCTTCAGTTGGTGAGTCATTTCCAGCTGTGCTGGTCAAACTCTCTTTCTGAACAGAGGTAATCCCCAGACGAGGCTATGTTGAAGGCCAGAGCCTCATCTCAGGAAACAGCTACCCGGCCCCATTTTATACAGGGTCTACAGGAGATTTTTGGCCAAGCGTATATGCTCGGATACCCCACATTAAATTCGGCCTTGTGCCACATCTGACTGCACAGGGCAGTTAGTAGATATCCTGCAGGTGGAGATTCATTGTGAAATTCACTTGACTCACTTCCAGCAGTTGACTACTTCTACATGCTGCTGGCGAATCTTATATGTGTTGTTCTTGTCCTAAGTATTATTGTTCATTAACAACCTTCAGGTGATTATTCTATTCAGTAACCTCCCTTCGGTTACAACACACACACATACATGAATAAATACTTATATATACACATGCATGCACATGTACACATAAATTTATCTTTGTGGGCTATTTGGTTTGGTAGTATCATAATTATTAATTGTAGGAGGTTAGATTTATAATTTAAATTTATTATTGTTACAATTTATGTGCATATGTCTATTTGTATGCTTATGGATATGCACTCATGCACATCTATTCACACATGTATATAGGTACACATACATCTGTGCTTTGTTATTAATAAACTAGTGCTTAAATGGTAAAGTTATATATAATATATATAGTACATACTCCTGCACAATGACATACACACGCATGTATATGTAATTGTTAAATAGTATATATGTAATTAAAATAAGAATGTTTATATCCTATGTTGTTGCTTAATGTTTCATTTTTATTTAATGCTTACTAGTTTATTTGTTTTTTGCCCTGGTGTTATGTATTGAGGTATTCATTATGTTTGGGGGGGGGGATTTGTTCATTCTTTGATGTTTGTGTGTGCATATATATATATATATATATATATATATATATATATAGGTGTGTATGTTTTAATATTTGTTTTTATTTATTTATTACTATATTATATTTATTTTGTTTATTTATTAGTTAGTGCTTAGATGGCAAAGTAAATAGTTATTTATATGCCTACATTTACCCATTATTTCAGTTTTCTTAAGAGTTTGTTTTGGTTTTTAAAACTAATTGCTAATTTTTCTTCCAAACATAATTTACAATTTCTACTGTTAATACTGCATTGGTCTGCTCTTTTTAGAATTTCCCATTTTATTTTTGTGAGGATATTTTCTTTTTTGCTCCCTATATATTTTCATAGGGTCGTATTGTTTGTATTTTTTTTTCTTTTGAATAACATTTTGTGTTAAGTTTTTTTTTTTTTTTTTTTTTTTTTTTTTTGTGGGCCCCTGTATAATTATTTTATTTTTTTTGTCATTATTTACAATAGCTCTGTATATTGTTATTGGTGGGCAATTTTCTTTGTTACTGCAGTTACATTTAATGATATTATTTTGCTTTGCTGCATGTTATTGTTGTTATAATTGTTATTGGTTTTGTTGAGCAAATTTTATTGTGCTTAGTTGATATTTTCTTCATGTTATCCATGCAGCTGTAACTTTTTGATTTGTATTTTTGTTATCAACAAAAATACAATAAAAAAAGTATTGTTTTTGCTGTTTATAGGAAAGTGTTTGTCAATTATTTTGAAGAATATTTTCGTGATTTTTGTTTTTATTGTATTATTGGGGTGGGGAGTGAACGAAATTATATTTCTTTTTCTGTTTGAATTGTTTTCATTTTTGTATTTGAATATCTTTCTTGGGACTAAAGTTTGTTTTTTTTTGTTTTTTTTTTTTTTCATTGAATATTTTTAGGCTACTAGAATTTGTTGAAATTCTTTTATGTATAAATATGGATATTTGTTTAAATACGTTAGGGGTTGGTTTGAATTTTTGTTAGTGTATATTGGATTATTTCTGATATTCTGTATGGTTTGTAAATTCCATTGTTTAAGTTGAATGTTATATCTAAGAAATTTTACTATTTTTTTGATTGGATTTTATATCTTTTGCAAATGGTTTTGTTTTTTTTCTTTAGTTGTGCCATTGCGGTGTCTTATGTCATCACTAATTTACTGATCCTAATTGTTATCAAAATCTGGGAAGCTTTTAGATTTTCTTAATTTCAATTGTAAAGCCTTCTTCATCTGTGCATTGAAATAATGATTTAACATTAGAATTTGCAGCAAGGTCATTGTCAATTTTGATGTTGCCTCTGTAAATGTGATTTTGATAACCTATTTTTTAACTCACTGACCTTACAGTTTAACTCATTGATTCCAATGTTTATTTCACACACACATACATACATACATATACACACACACACACACACACACACACACACACAAGCCTTCTTTTCTCTCTCATATATATATATATATATTTCCCAGGGATAAGTTTTCAGCCATGAGAATTACTTTTCAAGTAAAACCTGAATTTTTTCTCCCCCCCCCCCACTCCATTATTTTACATATTTTATCATT